>QEPC01006530.1:993810-1011474 GCA_003113815.1 Sphenodon punctatus | reverse complement strand
GTTCGGTCGTCCGAACAGGTCGAGTTCGGGCCGAACTCCGAACTTCCAAACCGCGTTCGCCCATCCCTACTGTAATGATGGGGTTGATTTTCCCAGTTGCCACCCTGTGTGAACTATAACTCATTACTTGCAAAGTTAGAGAAGAACTGCAACCGTACCACATTATAGGAATGCGTGCAAACCTACAGGAACAGAATTCTTCTGTAACACTGAGCCCATGGTTCTGGAACCATGTAGTTCTGGGTCAGATCTGTTCATGTCTTCAGATGAATTACACTCTAGGGTACTGAAACAACTGGTCAAGATACTATCAGAACCTTTGTCGATTATCCTTGAGAAGTTCTCTTGGAAAACTGATGAGGTGGCAGAAGACTGGAATAGGCAAACATTGTTTCTATCTTTTTTTTAAAAAGAGGAAAAGGATGATCCAGGGAACTATAAACCAGTCAGAAGACTAATTTTGTCTCCTTCTTTGATAGAGTAACTAATTTAGTGGATGACAGGAGTGCTTTAGACATAATATGTCTTGATCTCAGCAAAGCATTTCACAATTTCACATAAGATTCTCCTTAACAAGCTGTCAGTGAAGGCTAGAACACACTACAACAAGGTGGATTCACACTAAAGAATGTGATCATCAATGACTCAATCACACTGGAGGGAGGGATGAAGTGGGGTCCCACAGGGTTCTGCCTTGGGTCCAGTGCTATTCAGCATCTTTATTAACAACTTGGATGAAGGAGTGAGGGAATGCTTACGATTACAGATTATACAACACACACACCTTGGAAGATGGAATTTCAGAATTCAAAAAAATCTTGCTAGGTTGGAAAACTGGGCTGAAATTAACAAAATTATGTCCAGCAGAGATTAATGTAAAGCTCTGCATTCAGGGTAGAAAAGCCAAATGCACAAGTATAAGACAGGGGATACCTGACTCGGCAGCAACACAGAGAATCATAGAGTGAGAAGGGACATCAGAGGCCATCTAGTCCAACCCCCTGCTCAATGCAGGAAATCCGCAGCTACAGCATCCCTGACAGATGGCCGTCCAGGCTAAACATATCTGTTTGGCTCCTTCAAGCTTTCCTCATTCCTCCAATTTTTCAATGTCCTCCTTAAAGCGTGGTATCCAGAGCCGGACACAGTACTCCAGATGAGGTCTGACCAGTGCAGAACAGAGTGGAACTATTGCTTCTTGTGGCTTGGAAACAATGCTTCCGTTAATGCAGCCTAAAACTGCATTCGCCTTTTTTGCAGCTGCATCACACTGCTGATTCATTCAGTTTGTGATCATCTACAACCCCCCAGATCCTTTTCACATGTATTGGTGCCAAGCCAGGTATCCCCCATCCTGTATTTGTACATTTGATTTTTCTTACCTAAATGCAGAACTTTACATTTATTTCTGTTGAACTTCATTTTGTTAGTTTCCGCCCAGTTTTTCAACTTATCATGATCATTTTGAATTTTATTTCTGTCTTCTAAGGTGTTAGCTATCCCTCCCAGTTTTGTGTCATCTGCAAATTTAATAAGCATTTCCTTTACTCCCTCATCCAAGTCATTAATAAAAGATGTTGAACAGTACCAGTTCCAGGACAGAGCCCTGTGGCATCCTGCTTGACACCTCCCACCAGATCAAAGAGGAGCCACTGGAGCACTCGGAGTATGGTTCTTTAACCAGCAGTAAATCCACCGAATAGTATTATCATCTAGCCTACATTTTACCAACTTGTCAACAAGGACATAATGGGGGGCTTTGTCAAATGCTTTGATGAAATCAAGATATATTAATGAGATCATGGGTCTGTTGGTGCCTTTCCTTTCTAAGTTTAGGGATGGGGAGAAGACTGCTAGTAGAACTCAGGGCCAAGGTCAGTGTTGGTTTGATGCAGAATGTAGGACTGCAAAACTTAAGTTAAGAGCTTGCTATTTTTCCTTGCTAGCAAACTGGTCAAAGGCCTCTCAGGTTAGTTATACCTTGTTCCGCCAGCAGTATAAAGTGCTGCTTCGCTTTAATAAATCCTCCCATCGGGAGGTTTTGTGGGGACTCATGGTGGTAGCAGCCAAGGGTGGTCAATCCAAGGTCTTTTGGGGTATTGTAAACAGGGCTATTAAACCAGCTAGGCCAGAGATGAGGCGTTTTGTCCCCCATAGTATCTGGGAATCCCACTATCGGTTTATTTTCCCCATCTTACAGAGCGAGGGTGAGGCTTTTAGTTTTTCTCCTGATCTCCCTGAATGGGAGCCGGTTTCTCCCGAGCTTGTTGCCCTGATGATAACTAAGTTGAAATCAAACAAGGCTCCTGGCTCAGATTTTATACCGGCAGAACTTTTGAAAATTCAGGTCACCTGGTGGGCCCCCCTGTTGGCTGCGTTGTTTACACACATAAATGCTTGCGGTATCATGCCCAGGGGTTGGGGAGATGCAATAATAGTGCCTATTTATAAGGGTGGTTCCTGGTCTCACTCGGGAAATTATAGGCCAATTAGCCTTCTGAGCATTATAGCGAAGCTGTATGCTAAGCAGCTGTTATTGCGCTTAGAAAAGCGGTTGACTGAGGAATCCATTATTTATCCAGAGCAGATTGGGTTCCAGGCTCAGAGGTATATGGTTGAGCACTGTTTGACCCTCGTGCATTTGGCGGGAAAATATACGAGGGGTCACCAGAGATTATTTTGTGCCTTTGTGGATTTTAGAGGGGCGTTCGATTCTGTTGATAGAACGCTCCTCTGGGGGAAATTGAGAAGGTCCTCTATAGATAGGCGGCTTTGGTGCTGCTGGAAGCTGTTCATAGTGATTCTACTCTAGCAGTTTGTATGGACCAATATGGCAATCTGTCCAATCGGATTGGCATTGCCTCCAGGGTTAAGGCAGGGGTGTGTTTTGGCCTCGTCTCTTTTTAAGATATTTCTTAATGATTTGGTCCCTCTGTTGTCTGCCTCTTGTTTGTTTCCTCCGAAATTGGATTCCCATCCGGTTGGTGTCTTATTGTATACCGAAGATGCAGCAATTTTGTCCCAGACAAGGGTGCGTCTCCAGAGGCAGCTTAATCTTTTGGCTGCCTATTGTTTGCAAAACAGGCTTCACATCAACCACTCAAAAACAAAGGTCCTGATTTTTGGTCGAACCAGGAAAAGGTATACTTGGGCCATTGATGATGTTCAGATCGAACAGGTGTGGAGTTATAAGTACCTGGGGATTAGGGTCCAAGCCTCTTTGGCCTGGAATTTGCATTTTGCAGCTATTAGAGCTAAGGTCCGCGGATGTATCTTGTCGATACAACGTTTTTTTCATAAAAGAGAGGGTGGGTTTTTTGCCCCGGCATGTCAAGTTCTGGAGGCTAAGCCAAAGGCTCAATTACTTTATGGGGCTGCTATTTGGGCTATCCAATGTCCATTCGATCTTGCCCCTTTCCAAATGAGGTTTTTCCGTTCTCTTTTAAGGGTTCCAAATGGGGTCCCCTTTGCTGCTATTCGTTTGGAAATGGGACAGAGATCTTGGAATGTGTACCCATGGTTCCAGGCAATAAGCCTGTGGATTGCCATTCACCATGAGCCCCCGGGGAGTTTACTTGATTTTCTGAATACGGATTCTTTTGTTAATACCTGGGAGGGCTTGGTCCGCTCCAAGATATCTTCCTTGGGCCTTGATGTAGTGACCTTATTTATCCAGGGATTTGAGGTCCGCAAAGGCTTTAGTACGGGCAAGACTTATTGACATCAGTCGACAGGATGATTTTGCAGCAGTTTCAGACTGTTCTTTTTTATCAGATTATGTGTTTCCCCCATTAGGCCCTGGAGTTCCGGCGAACTATCTGCTGGTTAAGATTTTCTTCAGGAAAATGTGGCTGTTTTTGTGTGCACAATTTAACACCCTGCCCACGTGGCTATTGGAGGGGCATTATGGTGGTATCCCCCGGCATTTAAGCCTTTGCCCATTTGATAATCAGGAGGCTGAGGGCATAGAGCATATTTTTTGCTCTTGTCATTTATATGATTCCCAGAGGGAACTTTGGTTGGCAAATTTTCTGGCCTATTTGCCCGGGCGTACCCCGGACGAGCTGACACGGTTTCTTCTGGCAGATGCTGTTAAAGAGGTAACCCAGGCAGTCATGACTTTTTTGGTCTGTGCTTTTAATGCACGATGGAAGTTCCTGTCCTTCCAAGCCCAACAGGTGTTTGGGGATGTTTGTATTTATATGAGAGTACCGTTTGGTACAACCGTGGGGGGAAACCAGTGCTGGGCCATCACGAGTTAAATTTATAAGATGGTTTGTGTATATATACTATATTGAATTTTAAGTTTGTAAATTTATTCTGGGCTCGCTGCTGAGCCAGTATTTGGTGGTGGGCTGGTCCCATTATTTTGTTTTTTTCATTTTACCATATTAGTGTGTGTATTATTGTTATTTTATCTTTGTTGTAATTGTTTTGGTGTTGTGGACAATGACCAATGGTCACGTCTTTGAAATAAATTTGAATTTGAATTTGAGATATATTACGTCCCTGGCATTCTGTGCAAGAAAGCTTGAGGAATTGTTGTTAATGACAAACTGAACACGAGTCAGCCATGTGATCTGGTAGCAAAAAAAAAAAAAAAGGCTAATGCAATTTTAGGTTGAGAAACATTGTTTTCAAGTCATGAGAAGTAATAATTCAGCTCCATTCTGCATTTGGAGTATTGTGTCCAGTTTGGGGTGGCTTGTTTTAAGGACATTGAAAAAGAGGAGTGGTTTCAGAGAAATACAACAAAGAAAAGGGATCTGGGAAAGCAAGTCTTACAATGAAAGGTTGAGGGAGCTCGATCTGTTTAGCCGACTGACAAAAAGATTAAGCGGAGACATAATGGCAGTCTTCAAATATCTGAGGGGCTGCCACAAAGAAGCTGGCAAGGAACTGTCCTTCATTGCCACGGAGTGCAGGACTAGAAATAACTGGGCCCCGATTGTGGAAAGGTAGTTTTTAGTTAGATATCAGGAAGAACTTCCTTAACAGCAAGAGCTGTTTGACTATGGAACAAGTTGCCCAGGGAGGCTTTAGGCACGGCTCTGTCACAGGAAGTTTTCCAATAGACCAAGCAGCCATTTGTAGCTGTATTCATCCTGCATCCAAGCAGGAGGCTGGACTAGATGACCCTTTGCGGAGCGATTCCTTCCAACCTTCAGCCCAAGGGTCAGATCTGGCCCACGCTCTATTTTATTTGTCTCATTTCCAGTTCCTGGATTTGGCCTGATGATCCAGTGCCTAACCTTCAAGGGAAGGGAGCAGAGATGACATGCACTCAGAGCTAGGGGATAGATCCATGGCAGAGACCCTCCAGGAACTGGACCCTCCCCCTTCCTCTGTCCTGAGTCACCCACTTTAAAGTGCTCCCATCCAGCCCAGGGACCTTGTAACAATTACCAAAGTGTCCCATGGAAGGGAAATGTTTCCCCATCCGCCTAGGCATTGCCTCATCTGCCGGTTTCTAGGCTGCAAGTCTGGGCTCGCCTCTTCCTTAACATGGAGCCAATAAAACAAATCTTGCCGGTCTGGCTTTGTAGAGCGCATCCTGATGGCAACACACTGGCCTCCTGAATATATAACTAGCGCTAGGACTCCACTGTGCATGGAGGCGGCAGCAGTGGGAGCGGTTGATCAGAACAAGGAAATGCCAGCTCGCTCTCCTCTTCCCGGTGAGGGAGAGACAGGATCGGGCTTGTGCAAGTGGAACCGGTATCGCAGTCCCGGCGAGCCTCCTGACCGAGAAAAGCTGACCCACTACTACTTGCATTTGCTGGGAATAGTATCCCACACTCCCGCTGAGCCGGGACAGCAAAGCGCTTAGTACCGGCGTACTAGTACCCCCTCCCCAGTGCCAAGAGACTAGCAACCTCAGCCGCCTCCAGGGGGAGCGGACTCTACCAGGAACAAGATGCCCGAAGAAATCGCCAGCAGCTCTGAGTCCAAACAGGAGACGGCGACACCCGCAGACTTGGGCAAGTTGAGTTGCTTCAAGGTTTACAAGCGCCGGTGGTTCTTGCTGCTGGTGATCTGCCTGCTCAACTGCTCCAATGCTATGGTGAGTCCCGCGGGGCAGCTCTCCCTCCGCACGCGGGAGGTGGCGGCTGCTGGATAACTTTGCGTGAGTCAGATTCTCCGATTCAGCGGTCCTGCCTATGGCACAATTATTACTGCACGCCTCCGAGTTCAGAGAAAAATAAAGCCAGGGACTGAAAGGTTGGGATAGGGGTGATCATTTATTCATCTGACCGTTGTTGTTTTTTAAATGTTTTATTATAACCACCAGGCGGGACCCGTGTCCCGTTGATGGGGGGAATGCAGTGGAACAGGAGCCCTTCATTAATAGCTGCAGAAGCAGTAGACTGCAGCGAGAGAGATTTTTGTATGTGGTGACTAGAGGGAGGCATGGGAAATGTTAACCGGGTGAAGTGGAGGCACTGTCACACACGTCACAAGATCTGTTGGACAGAAGGTGTTTATGGTGAAAGTCTACTACCAAAATCAGAATTCTGTGGTATCCGTACAACGCTGATTCTGTACAGAGTATGGGGTGAGTACAGGTCCCAGTAAAGACACTGTGTTGCAGATTGTTAAACAGTTTGAGGCAACAGGGAATGTGCAGGATCAGAGAAAAGGTCATGCAATGACACACCACGTGAGGACACCGGACAAAGTGGAGGAGGCCTGTGTCGCACTACAGCAAAGTCCATGTAAGAGTCTGAAGCAACAGCCGGAAATCAGCTACTGAAGCACGTGGAAAATTTACAAATCAGACTTTGCGGCATACTCCCACAAAATCCAGTTGTGTGAACCGATTACAGAAACCGGTAGACAGTGTTGCCTACAGTTTGCTAAGGCATACACTGCTTTAACAGAGGAAGACATGGACATCCTGAATAGGACATGGTTCTCAGCTGAGGGCCAGTTTCACGTAAATGGGTATGTCATCAAGCAAAATGCACAGTTTGAGGCATTGGTAAATCCTCATGCAAGAGTAGCTAATCTCCCACACCCTGAACACATTACAGTGTGGTGTGTGTTATCTGCTGCTGGGATCTCCGGGCCAGTATTCCTAGAGGAAACAATCGATGCAGACGTTTATCTTAGACTGCTTCAAGAAAACTTAATTCCATTCCTGATGGGGTATGGCGTCAACCTTACCTCGGCACGGTTTCAACAAAATAGTGCTCAACCCCATACATCAAATATTGTGTTGCAGTGTCTTCAAGAGTGCTTCCACGATAGAGTGCTGTCCAGCAGGTTTCCTGAGGTGTGTCACGAAGGTCGGTCTTGGCCACCAATGTCGCCAGATTTGAACCCATGCAACTACTTCCTCTGGGGACACTTAAAGGACAAAGTCGATCAGTCCAGTCCCCATACGCTGCAGGAATTGTGGGATGCAATTAAACATGAAGTGTTTTGCATTTCGACTGATACACTTTGTGATGTGCTTCGGAATTTTGTGGTTCTACTACGTCATGTGATTGCAACATGCGGAGAGCACATTGAACATGTTCTGCATTCCTGACAGTTTTTCCGATATATCTTCCGTGATTTCACTGGCTTTGATGTGCCTATTTCCATCCACATAAAATCCATCCATGTTTGTAATGGTCAGATCAGTAAATGGTCACCCTACTATAGATCAGGGCTGGAGAGCAACTGCAACAGCATGACCAAGGTGTCTCTGATTAAAGGGGGGGGGGTGGTGAGGGAAAGGAGAGAGTGGGTGAAGAATGCAGAACTAAGAGGATGGCAATATGTATTTATTATTTAGTTCCATTTATAGTCTACCCTTTCCCAAAGGCTCAGGGCAGGTAACAAAACAGGGAAGGAATTTGGTATCGCCATGACCCCCTGGTGAGAGCAGGGGATACGGGGTGGTGGGTGGAGACTCTCCCCTGGTGAGAGACACAGAGAAGTAGGTTGTGGGGAACTCCTGTTTATGAGAGGCACAGGAGTGGGGATGGGGATTGGTAAATGATTTGGGGGGGGATGGGGGATGTTGAAGGGCTCATTGCTTTGTATTATTGGTTTTTTACATTATATTGTAAGCTGCCTAAAGTCCTTGGAAAAAGGCAGGGTATCGATCCAAATAAATAAGGGAGCCATGACATCTGTGGCAAAGTCACAATCCTGATTGTTGTTTGATAGTCCTTGTTACTGTCTGGGATTGTGGGGATATGCTTAAGTCTCAAAGTAGGGTCACACACCAAGTTCTGGAACCACTGTCATAAGGGAACAATGCTAATAGGCTTAGCACAGCATTGTCAGACAAGTTTTAGAGCAACAGACAAGAACTTGGATTACATTTTTAAAAGGGCCTGTAGTAGGGTGAGCTGATGCTGCAAGGGTTAATGAGCTGTGCTCTCCTGCACCTAGCTCCTTGCGCCCCCACCTGCTCCAGCTGAAGCCTATGAAGGGAGGCTGATAGTGGTCAGCTGAGGCTGAGAGAGAGCGCAGCTGACTTCAGGAGAAAACAGCAGCCCCTATTTTAGAAAGAGCTGCTTTGTGACAAGGTACAGCGTTGGGGAAGTAGAGGAGTAGGCAATTTTGTGATTCCTGCGTTTGCCCTAAATAATACTCTGGCTGAGAGGGGCGGGGATTCTATGTGGGACAGAGTTGGACCATTTGTGGAAGAAGGGAGGCTGCAGAGTCTTCCACAGATCCTTACAACTCACCATTCAGCAGTGATTTTTTTTTTTTTTTTTTAAAGGAACAACATTCCACTTATCTAGACAATGAACTAAATTGCAGGCCAAGTTTTCCATTCCTCAGAGTAGGAGTGAGTGGCCCTCAGCTGTCGTCGTCCGTTCCCCCTCCTTCCCCCTCCCCCTGACAAACGAGCAGAGAACAATCACTTCCTGTTCCTAAATTATTTGCCATTCAGTTGCTTCACTCCCAACTAGGGCTGAATCGAGAACCTGTCCTGGTTCGCGCAAGGTTCTTGCGAGAATTGAGAAACGTCACCAAGATCTCGGTAATGTTCTGAGATCTTGCGAGAATCTCGAGAAAAAAATCAAAACCGTTCGGCGCATGCACAAAATGCCTGCCACAGCCATTCTGCACACGCACAGCCCTTTTCCAACATGGTGCCGGCAGCTGTCCTAGGAGGGTCCTCACCCCTGCCGTGTCTGTGTTCAGGATTGCCCTGTGTTGGCAATCTTGAACATGTAGGAGACATAACATTAAAAGACACCCTCTTTCTGACCATGCAACACTTTCTTCCTCGCAAGGCTGCCAGAGTGAGCCGGTACAGCAGCATGATTAGCAGCTGGGATCCTGAGAACAAAGCAAGCCCAGCTAGAGCACGACAGATGTAATCCTGAGCTAATGAGACTTGCTGCTTGACAACCAGATGCTTCCTCCCTGATGCTGAATTAGCAAGTTTTTCCCACACATGTGCAGGGATGTGTCCTCGAAGGGCAAGGTGTTCCACACGGCAGGTGATCAGGTTGGAATCTCACAGACTGGTGGGTTGGTCATTGGTTCTGCCCAGCAGTAGATTTATCTACCCCAAAAAGTGATCCAGGCTGCCTCCCTATAGATTGCCCCTTGCGTGCCAATTATACTATGATCCCAAATTGGAAAGAGATGATTGGTCATTAGGGATCCTTTCTGTCAGGTCCTATTCAAGCTACAAGAATAACAGGTTTGACACACCGATCTAGCCCTGGGCAAGTTGTCTCTACACAACAGCTTCACACAACTCCGTGCATCTCATCTACACGGGCCTTATTGTTCCATTTTAACAGTCTCATTGGGGTTACCTTAAGGGCAGGGGTGGGGAACATTTTCCCTCCCAGGGGCCACTTTGAAAATTAGGACAAGCCCTGAGAGCCACATAGAACTTGGGAGTGGGGCACTTAAGGGTTGCGCTTAGGAAAAGGAGGGTCTAGATTATGGATCTGCCCCCTCTCCTGGTGTACCTTCCCTTAACCTGAGCTCAGTCTATCAGTGTTTGGGGTGGGGAGAACTGGATCCTTGGGCCAGATACAGGGGCCAAATAAAAATCAGCTCTGGGTTGTATTTGGCTCCTGGGCCTGAGGTTCCCCACCCTGCCCTGGTGCATTAAAACACGAGTGATGTAGATGCATTCTGTGCAGCAATCCCATACATCGACAGCAAGAGATTACATAGCCAGAAGATATGTGCACGGTGATTCCAGCAGCATGTAAGCCAGCAATCAGGGCTGGCCTTACCTTAAGTGGGGCCCAGGGCGGGGAAGAAATGCAGGGCCCCATCTCTTCCACCAGCGGTGGGCCTAGGGGCGCTCCCTGGGCCCCTCCGCCCATCCCAAAGCCCGAGTGGCCATTCGGCTTCCGACTGGTCCATGATCACTTACCTTATCCGCTGCTGGTGCCGCCGCTGCCATCACTGGCGCTGCCTCCGGCCTGGGCCCCACACCGGGCTCGCCCCACCCCCCCACCTGACACAGTCTCTCAGCCAGGAGAAATGAGGGAGAGAGAGGCACAGGCCCTGCCTCTGCCTCATTTCCCCTGGCCGAAACAGCCAGGCAGGCAGTGGAGGGGACCAGCAGTGTGAGGGAGAGGCGGGGCCTCTGTCTTGTTCTCCCTCACGGAAGTGAGGGAAGAAGCAGAGGCCCCACCTCTCCCTCATGCCGCTGGCCCCCTCCACTGCCTGTCAGTCTCTCGGCCAGGGAAAATGAGGGCGAGGCGGGGCCTCTGCCTCTCTCGTCCTCATTTCTCCTGGCCGAGACTGTGCCAGGCGGGGTGGGGTGCAGAGTGTGGGAGAGGCATGGCCTGTGCCTCCCTCATTCCTGCTGCCCCCCCGTCCCGGTGTTTTTTTTGTTTTTTGTTTTTTTTTAAAAATTACTAAACCCTCAAACTCGTGCCCCCCCCCCAAGTGTGGGGCCCTGGGCGGCCGCCCCTAGCCGCCCCACGGTAAGGCTGGCCCTGCCAACAATGCTCTGGCATGTTTAGTTGGAAGCAAGAGCAGTCAGTCAAAGTAAAACACAGGCCTAAGGTTGGAAGGGATCATCAAATTTAAGCTTCAATCACAAAGCCTGGATTAACCAGTCTGAAACCAACCCCAACAAGCATCCTTCTTCTTAACCCATCCGGCAAATGAGATTTCACAATCTCCCTCCTTAACTTTTTCCATTGTTCAACTCTTCTTGGAAGTTAGTTAGCATCAAAACTAAGCTTTTCTGCAACATAAGCCCATTTCTCCTTGTCCTTTCCTCAGTGAGAATGAACAACAATTGTTCTCTGTCTTTATGGTAGCCTTTTAAATACTTGAAAAAAACGTACGTGCGATTGCTGTGTTGGTTCCGAATGTAAGAGGTGGAGACAAAGTAGTTTAGATGCGATCTTTTATTGAACCAAATTCTGTTGGTGAGCGTATGCACGCTTTCAGGCCATACAGCTTGCTCCTGCCATTTTCCATTTATTATATTTAAACTGTGTTGAATTGCTAAGGAAGCTTTCTTCCTAGCAGCCCCCCCTCCAAGTGATTGCTGCCATATATACACCTGGATCCCTGAACAGCTGGGTATACTAAGAAAGATTGTCCAGTAAATGACAGACAATAGGCCTTATTATTTGTTTCTGTTGAGTAGAAAATATTAGACCAAGTTTAATCACATCTCACATTTTTAAAGAGTGCCTCCTCTACACTGCTGGCTAGTACATTTCCAAGTTAAAAATCCACTTTTATAAAACCAATAATGCTGTGATACGTTACTCGAGTAAGAGGCATTAGAATCTTACTTATGTTATGGTATTAAACAGCCCTAAACAGAGCTATAAGCCATGCATAGTTCTAACAGACGGGCATGTTTACCCACACACAAGCAAAAATGTAAATCTACTGGAGAATAAGGGAGGGATTATGCTGTCTAAGAAATGTACTGTAGAAAACAAGTCAAAGGGTGAACCCAGCTGCAAATACTCCTTTGTTTCATTCTAAAGAATTTATTGTTCTCTCTCCTCTGTCCAGTACCCAAACAATAGATTTGAGCAACAGTTTCAATATCTTAGTCAACAGACCAAGCGAAAATCATTAGCTAAGAACAGGGAGTAAGGAGACCAAATCAAGAGCTAGAAACCCATCTGTACCCCCTCGTTAGCCTTATACACATTCACACAACACTTAGAGTGGATAACATCGCAAACCCAACATTGTTGCTGGACAGGACACACTCAAATTGAAAAACAAAAGGTGAGCTTGCAAGAGGGAAGGGTGTTGTGTGAAGGGAAGCCAGAGGCTATATTCCCTTCCCCACAGAGCCAACACACAGCACAGCCAATGGGAGAAGATTAGTGTGAAAGGTGTTTGCAAAGCAAGGGAGCCCATGGGTTGCTTGGCACAGGTTTTCTTGCTACACAAATCCCCTTCACACAGTCCCCCATTCTCATTTCCTCCACAGGGGAAGCCAGTACTAACAGAGTACCCTTCATTCATGATGTGTGAAAGGCTCAACTCCTGGATTGCTGCTGATGGGCTGTATTGGGTGTGAAACAGACTTCCCATTAGTAGTGTGCTCTAGCAGACTGGTTTGACTGCAACACAGCCAGGGGTGGCCTGAACACATCAGGAGATCGGTCAAGTGAGCCTGGAGGAGGAAATAACAGACATTTAATAGCAGAAGTGAGGGATTTAGAATTTTAAGTGATTTTGCATAAGTGGCCCCATACAAGGATCTGGGCACTTCTTGCAAGACTTCAGCTGTACATTGGAAATGCTCTGGCCCCTGCAGAGACTCTCTTGGATTTGGTTTACACATCCTGGGGGAGTCCTGAAGGGTGTCATGTTTGAGGTTTACAGCTAGCCCCAGGTACCCCAAACATACACAGAGATGCTAGCTGGTTTAACTACAACTGTATTAACTCAGTAGCACAGGTAAACGTAACAGCAACAGTGAACAGCAAATTCAACACAAGGATCTGCCTAAGGAACCGCAGTATAAGCAGATTCAGTGAACAAAATATAACATCTATCCTTCCTCCTAAGACAATGCCTGTATATATATATAGAAAAGAAGAAAGAAAATGTGATGCCTACACTGACAAAAAAAAATTAATTACAGTGGCTGACGTTTTCTTTGTGGATAGCGTCTGTCAGCAAGTTGGACATGTCCTTGCGCAAGAGGTTTTTCTGCCACACTGCTGCCCTCTGGCATGACTTCAGAGGAGGTCTGGTCTCCAACAGGACTGGTTTCTGGTGTAGTCGTCATACTGGTGTCCTTTTCAAGCTGGGAAGTAGATGCCGGGACTACTGGAGGATATGAGGATGTTGCCTCGAGTCAGTGGGGGGAAAGCACCTGAATCCCGCAACTGGTCTATGTGACGCCGCCACACTATCTCGGGGTGCACGTGGGAGGGCCCGGGCAGGTCCGTGTTGCTAGGGTCTCTGTTGGGGGTTGCCAGGGCAACCAAGGGTGTCGGTGGCACTGGGCCATGCGTCGGCTTGACTCCGTCGGTGGGGGGAGTGGGGCATTCGGCCATCGGGCGCAGCCGTCGGGTTGTGGAGTGGCAGCGGCTGACAGGTAGTCCAGTATGTGCAAACAAGCTGCGAAGATATTCTGTTGTCTGCATTGTTGTGGTGTTCTTCATGCAGAAGACTTCTGGCCATTTGGAGTGTGCATCTACCACTACTAAGTACATCATTCCCAGAAACGGGCCTCCAAAGTCAATATGCACTCGCTGCCAGGGAGCTGATGGCCATTCCCAGGGATGTAAGGGTGCAGGCCGAGGCATGTGTTGCACTAATTGGCGTCCAGCACATTCCTTAGCTAACTGTTCTATTTGCTGATCAATGCCTGGCCACCATACCAAGCTTCTGGCCATCATTTTCATTTTTACCACTCCTAGATGCCCGACATGAGGCTCCTCTAAGACTCTCGAATGCAGCTTGTTGGGAACAACCACACGAATTCCCCACATTATTATTATTATTATTATTATTAACAAACATTTATATAGCGCCAGCAGTGTACCTGGCACTTTACAAAGTAATAAAATAGACACGGTCCCTGCCCCTAGGGCTTACAATCTGAGAGACAGGAGCTGGGGGAGAGACTTAGGAAGGGGAACAGAGGGAGAGACAAGGGGTCTAACATTCATGAAGATGCGAGGTCTCAAGTGCACGTACTTGGCTTGGTTACGATGAGAATGACAGCAGGCAGGTCCATGTTGCAAGGATAAGGGTAAACCGATCGTAGGTATAGGAATAGTGGCTCAGCAGGATAAAGAGTCAGACAGAGCAGAGCGAAAGAGGTGAGTTTTAAGGAGAGATTTGAAGGTATGAAGGGAGGGGGCAAGGCGGATGTGGACAGGGAGGGAGTTCCAGGCATGGGGGGCAGCAAGTGAGAAGGGACGAAGGCGCTTAGGGGAGCAGGGAAGGCGTGGAAGGGTGAGAGAAGGGACAGAGGAGGAGCGAAGTGCACGGGCTGGAGTATGGAGGGCGATAAGTGCAGAGAGGTAGGGGGGAGCAAGGTTGTGAAGAGCTTTATAGGTGAAGACTAGGAGCTTGTGCAGGATTCGTTCAGGAAGGGGAAGCCAGTGAAGCGAAGAGAGGAGGGGCTGCACATGGTCGAAGCGACTGGCGAGGTAGATGACCCTGGCAGCAGAGTTTTGGACAGAGATGAGGGGAGAAAGGTGAGACCGGGGAAGGCCAGTGAGAAGGAGGTTACAGTAATCGAGGCGAGAGATGACCAGAGCATGAACAAGAGTTTTGGCAGACGAGACAGAGAGAAAAGGGCGAATCTTAGCAATGTTATGGAGGGAGAAGCGACAGGATTTAGCAACAGAGTCAATGTAGGGTTTAAAAGAAAGGGGTGAGTCAAAGATGAAGCCTAGGCTACGGGCTTGGGGGACAGGCAGGATGGTGACTCCATCAATAGTTATTGACAGTGAGGAAGGAGAGGAAGGATGAGGGGGGAAGATAAGGAGTTCAGTTTTAGCCATGTTGAGTTTGAGTTGACGTTGAGACATCCAGGTAGAGATGTCAGAGAGACAGTTGATGAGACGAGCTTGAACAGAGGGAGAGAGAGAGGGAGTAGAGAGATAGAGTTGAGTGTCATCAGCATAGAGGTGGTATTGGAAGCCATGGGAGGCAATGAGTTTGCCTAAGGATGAGGTATAGATCGAGAAGAGGAGAGGGCCAAGAACAGAGCCTTGAGGAACACCAACTGAGAGGGGGAAGGAGGAGGAGGCGGAGTTGGAGAGAGACACATTAAAGGAGCGGTCAGAGAGGTAGGAGGAGAACCAGTTATGGACAGAGCCACAAAAGCCAAGGGAGTGAAGGGAATCCAGCAAGAGTGAGTGGTCAACAGTATCGAAGGCAGCAGAGAGATCAAGGAGGACAAGAATGGAATAGAGACGTTTAGATTTAGCCACCAGAAGATCGTTGGTGATCTTAGCGAAAGCAGTTTCAGTAGAATGAAGGGGGCGGAAGCCAGATTGGAGGGGGTCAAGGGAGGAGTTGGAGGATAGGAAGTCAAGGCAGCGGGAGTAGACAACACACATCCTTGATGTAGGGCAAGCTCATCTTTTCTTCTATAAAAGGATGCCAGGTCAGGGTTGTCCAAATGGGCCCAGCCTTTAAGAGTGCTTTCATAAACTTGAGCTAGTATGGGATCTCGCTTGGTTTTCTCCTCAACCATAGCACGGGTCACTGGCGAGGCCTCCATCTCAAATAAGTGAACGTATTCCTCATGTGCTGGCCTTGGCTCCTTTACAGATTGTTCCTCAGCTGGCAGTGGCAGGCGAGAGAGTCCATCCGCATCAGCATGCTGTTTTGTTCTCCTAAACTCAATATCATAATCATGGCCAGCTAAGAAGACAGCCCAGCGCTGAATGCGTGCTGCAGCTGTCACTGGAATTCCTTTCCTGGAATTAAATATTGCAACCAGGGGTTGGTGATCAGTAACAAGGCTGAATTTCCTTCCGTACAGATATTGGTTGAATTTCTTCATCCCCCCAAACCAGACTTAAGGCCTCCTTGTGTATTTGAGCATAAGCACGTTCTGCTACTGTTAGGGATCAGGAAGCAAATGCTATTGGCCGTTCGCTGTGATCTGGCATGACATGAGATATGACTGCCCCTATCCCATATGGGGAAGCATCACATGCTAGCTTGATAGGTCGTGCTGGATTGAAGTGCATCAGCACCTTGTCTGAGGTAATTAATTTCTTGGCCATCTCGAAAGCTTCAGTACACTGGGGTGACCATATCCACTTCCTACCAGCTTGCAGTAGACAATGCAATGGATGCAATATCGTGGCTAGATCTGGAAGAAATCGTCCATAATGGTTAATAGCTCCAAGGAATTATCTAAGCTGGGAGACATCCTCTGGCTTGGGAGCTTCCAGGATGGCTTTGACTTTTTCTGGACTTTTATGCAGACCGTGGGCATCTATAATATGTCCACAATACCTGACTGAGTCCTTAAAAAACTCACATTTTGTACGGTTAACTCGTAACCCATATTCCTCTAGGCATTTCAATACCTGCATTAGTATCTCCAGGCATTCTTCATCACTCTCTCCAGTTACAATAATATCATCCAAGTAGCACTGCGTCCTTGGAATACCTTGCAAGACTTGGTCTATGGCTCGTTGCCATATTGCAGGGGCTGATGCAGTGCTGAACGCCTGTTGTACTGATATAGGCCTTTCTGTGTATTTATTGTAAGGTAAGGTTTGGAGTCTTCGACTTCTATCTGCAAAGCCTGTGACAGATCAATCTTGCTAAATTGTTTTCCTCCTGATAATGTAGCAAAGATATCTTCTATTCGTGGCACAGGGTATTTATCAACATTTAGTACTGGGTTTATGGTAACCTTGGTCTCCACACACCCTTACTGTTCCATTTTTCTTGATGACTGGAACAATAGGAGTTCCCCATTCACTCCATGAAACCTTGGACAGTATGCCTTCCTTTTCTAGACGTTCCAACTCAGCGTCAACCTTTGGGCAAATGCTATAAAGGGACTTGTCGAGCCTTGTGAAATGTTGACTGCGCATTCTCAATCAGTGTTACTTTAGCCTTTGTGTGTTTAAACATTCCTATGCCCTCCTTGAATATACCTGACACCTGTTTCAAAATACATCCTAGTTGTTGCTCTGTTGTGTTGCATGTGTCTGATGAGCATGAAGACTGTAGTATCTTTATGGATTTTCATTCCAGCAGAATTTCACATAGCCATTCCCGGCCCCATAAGGCTGGTCCCCCTTTCTCAACAACATATAGGTCCAGTGCATATCGTTTATGATTGTAGTCTACATCCACTCGCATCACTCCCCTGGGCACTATCTTTTCTCCAGTATATGTTTTTAACAGTGGAGTCTTCCTTAGTTGAATATTTTTGAAGGTTTCCTCATACTCTCTATTAGAGATGAAAGACACTGCAGAGCCTGTATCTTGACACCTGGGGAGTCAACCAAATTGGCGATTTGCTGTGTGTGCTCATGTTATATATTTCCAAACTGGCCACCTCATTCTCACTATCTTTATCACTTTGGCCTCCTTGTCTGTACTGTGATTTACTTTTTCCTTTATTGCCCTTAATCTGGCAAACTGCTTGGATATGTCCCTTCTTATTGCATCTTCTGCAGGTTGCTTCTTTAAACCAACAGTTCGATGGTGTATGGGATCTTTTTCCACACCGGTAGCATCAGTCTCTATGTTGGG
>QEPC01006530.1:964592-992426 GCA_003113815.1 Sphenodon punctatus | reverse complement strand
GCCGGCAGCCACAGCCGGCGCTGAGGCCGCCGGACCGCCTGCCGCCGCCGCACCCGGAGCTCCGCTGAAGGTACAGTCAACTTGTAGTAGGGGTGATCCCTGGAGGGGTGTTAAACACACACACCCCCAGGGATCGGGTCTATACTTACTGGCGGCTGCGGGCACGCCGCGGCCGCTGGTACTGGGGGGGGGGCTCTTTTTAAAAAAAAAATCCAGGGTGGGTGGGGGGTGTCCCCCCTTCCACCCGCGCAGCCTGGACTCGGGGAGGGTGGGGTTTTTTTTACTTTTTTGGTGGGACTTTTTACATTGCAGCCATTCATTTAAATGGCTGCAATGTAAAAAATCTGGTACCGGGAATCCGGTATCGGGACCGGATTTCGGATAATGCCGGTACACCCAGTACCGGCATTATCGGATACCGGATTTACCGGCACGCCCACCCCTAGTATTAACACAGTAGCACAGGTAAACATGTAACAGCAACAGTGAACAGCAGATTCAACACAACGATCTACCTAAGGAACCGCAGTCCCCGATTGGTATAAGCAGATTCATTTAACAAAATAGAACAAAGGGGATTACCCATGAGCCAAGCAATTGCTGAATCAGATACAAGCCCAGTCTCTGCAGAGGTTAGACCAGGGGTCAGGAACCTTTTCCCTGATGAAAAGTGAAAAATAACACAAGCTCCATGCGCCAGATAGGAGTTGGGGGTGAGGGTGTTCAGGATGGGGAAGGTCCAGAGCATGGATATATGCCATGGATCTACTCCCTGTCCTTGCGTGCATGCCCTCCTCTCTGCTACCTTCCCCTGAGCTCATTCCTTCAGGCTTGAGGGAATAGATCTTTGGGCCAGATTCAGAAACTGAAAAAGGCCAAATAAAAAAACAGTTGCAGGCCAGGTTTACTTTCCAGTTGAGATTCACACTGTCAGGGCTCAGGCTTGAACCCTTGGTTTCTGGGTTGGGTGGTGGGGTTTTCTTCCCTGCACCACTGCTTGGCCTGTTTGGCTGTCGAAGTTTCCTGTGTTTGTTGTTTCCCCTCTCTCTCCCCTTCCCTTGTATAGCCACACCCACCTAGCTTCCTGATTGGTCCCAGCCTATTTATAAGGCAAGCTGGCAACCACAGGAAGCTGGCAGAACATCTGTTGCCGACTCACTAGTGTGGTTGGCAGTTATTCTGACACACATCCTTTGATTCCTCTCTGTTCACCTCTCGGATTTTGTCTTTCCTTGTTATCAGACTGTTTATTATTTGTGTTACTTTCCTCTTGTCTAGCTTGCCCTTCCTCCCTCTTCTGTGCCAAGTGTGTTTCTCTCTCTCTTGTTGTTTCCCTACCTCCCCTTGTATATGACTTGCCTCCCTTCTAGTTTGCTACAGCCTGTTTCCCTTGTAGTTCCCTTACTGTGTGCGATGTCTTCCCCCTGCTAGTGCACTTGTTTTCCCCTTAGACTTTAGCGCTGCTCAAGGACGATGCAAAATGGTGCCCTTTGGCAGCAACAGAGATGGGATTTGACAGTCTGGTTGGGCTAGACAAGACAGAAGGGGACTCTGTTAATGGTTTAAATAGAATGGGGATTTTGAAGAGGGAGGGGTGGGGGGGAGCGGAGAACACAGCCACAACTCCTCTGTGAGAAGGTGGGTACGGCTTGTGGGGGTGGGTGTTCTCCTGGGGGAAACATGGGAGTGATTGAGGACTGGACACACCTAGGTATGAGAGGCAAGTGAGGGGGAGTGGATGGGATTGGGATAGGATTGGGGTTTTGGTGCTTGGGGGTAAGGAGTTAAGGATTGGAGTGGGGACAGGGCAAGGTTGGATTTATTGTTTTTATGTATTATGTCTTTTGTTTGTTTGTTACTGTAAGCCACCCCAAGCCATTTTTGGGATAGGATGGGGTAGAAGTCAAAACTAATAATAATTAGTCAGAGTGACCCTTGGAAGGGGAAAAGGTCCTCACACCCAATTTACATGATGCTCAAGCTGCTCACTAAGCAGAATTTAGTGGTAGCCTTTTGGTTAGAGAAAGCCACTCTTTAGCCAGCTGGGTCTTACCAATGGCAACCCTCCAATTTATTACCACTCACCCCCAATTAGTTTAGAAGAGCCTTTACCTAGGCAGGCATAATTTTTGAGACAGGCTCCATAAAACAGAGCATCAAGCCCTAGCTAACCCAGCTTTAAAGTCAGAGAACGGCTTCCCTTTACAGTGATCCTGTCAGGCAGGCATCCTATGATTAGCACCTAAAAAGCCAGCCGAAACCACCCATATCTGATGTGGTAAAGCATAGTGAACACAATGAAATTAAATTTAACATGCTAATAGGTGAGAAATGACAATTAGTCTGCCACAAGGGTATTTAACCTCAGGAAGGGGAACTATGCAAAGATGAGGAAGTTAGTTAAGGGGAATTAAAAGGGGAAGTCATCAGGGTCAAAGGCCTGCAAGAGGCAAGGAGACTATTGAAAACTACTATCTTAGACACCCAGATTAAATGTATACCACAAGTCAAAACGAACAGAAAAAGCCCTAAATGCCTGCATGGCTAAATTAAGGAGGCTATCTGAGCCAAAGAATTGTCCTTAAAAATGAGAAAGTATTCCAAATGAGGTAAATAGGAATGAGCATAAACATAGGCGGCTTGTGGTGCATGGGGGTATACCCCCCCCGATTTTCAGAAGGAACCCCTGCCCAGTCCCCCACTTGCCCACACTCCTGTGCGCCCCCCCTCCCCCCCAATACGCTATTGACAATTACTAGTCACCTATGAGCTCAGAACACTGACAGATAAAGTGTAAAGCCATGGTAAGACAGGTCAAGAGGGAGTCTGAGGAACAACTTGCTAAACTTACCAAATCCAATAGCAATTTTTTTTCCCAGTACATCAGAGGCAGGAAACCCACTAGAGAGGCAGTTTGTCTGCTAGATGATCAGGAAACCAAGGGGGCACCCAAATAGGCCAAGGCCATTGCTGAGAATCTACATCAGTTCTTTGCATCAGTTTTTACTGCAGAGGATGCTGGGGTGATACCCACCACCAGAACTATTTTTTGTTGGTGAGGAATCGGAGGAATGATCTGAAATTAGCATCGCACCCAAGAGGTTTTCTTGCATATCGATAATTTAAGCAGTAGCAAGTTACCTGGGCCTGATAGTATTCATCCAAGGGGGTTCTGAAAGAACTCAAATTTGAAATTGCTGAACTATTTTCAGTAATTTATAACTTACTGCTAAAATCCTGCTCTGTGCCAGAGGATTGGGGCAGGGCCAGCCCCAGGCACATGCCACATGTGCAGAGGCCAGCTGGGACTCCACGCTTGCTTGGCTGGGCGGCAGACTGCAGCTAGCTTCTCCCCCAATAAGTTCTTCCGCCTCCCCTCCCTGGCTCAGGTCCCCATCCTTTGCCTGCCTCTGCCCCCGTCCTAGTGAATATGCTCACCATATTCAAATAATAGACCATGTAATGGTCTCGAGCGCCTCTAGTATAAAAAGCACTCGCCTTCCTCAGAATGACAGTTTCTTACAACCCTTTCTAGCTGGCTGGAATGGTGGATGTTGTGAGAATGTAAGGAGTCATCTCAAAGAAACTTGTTTACAAGGCACAACCTTCTGTTCTTCTTTGAGCGGCTCCTCACAGGCCACTTTTACATGGCTCTGCCGGGGTGTGTATGTGTCTGTGGGCGTGCCAGTGCATGGGTGGGGCGTGCACACAACCGCACATGCATCTCCACTCACCCCCCCATTCATCCACACCCACGGAGTAACCACCGTTTTCCCCGGTTTCTCCGTGGGTGGGGATGCGTGTTAGGCATGTGCATACACACACACACTCTCACCATGGGCATGTGCTCTGCATCATTCACACGGGGCTCCCCCACCTATGAACGCACAGAAATCTGCGTGTTCATGGGTGGGAGAGGCCCGTGTAAAAACCGCCACATTCTCACAACTGTCTTACTTATACTAAGGTAGGAATTTAGGATGTAAAGCAATATCTGTTCTATCTTGGAAAATCTGAAAATATGGTTCTGAGATTATTACGACTGCTATTTCACTAACTCTTCTTAATGAAGTTATTGCTAACAGGAATACTGCCTTTAAACCCGCACCCCATAACCAGTTCATTTGCACCCCCCATATAATTAATTCATGCTGCCCCAGGGGCACAAATTAAATGGTTATGGGTGGAGTGCAGCGTGAATTGATTATATGGGGGGGCAGGTGAGAATCAAACAATTCTCCATGGCTGCTCGGAGGGGTGGAGAATGGGAATCCTTCCTGTCCAGAGTGAGTAAATTTTATGTAAATTTACATTTGCATAATTAGGTGGGACCTAATTATGCAAATTGGGCCCCACACCAAGACTTTGAACATGGCCTCAAACCCTGGGGCCGGCCCTGGATTGGGGATTAGCAAATGTAACCCCAATTTTCAAGAAGGGCACCAGAGATGATCCTGGAAACTACAGATGAGGCAAACTGGTGGGGACTTTGTTAAAAACAGAATTACTAGGCATATTGACGAGCATGAATTGATGGGTAAAAACCAGCATGGCCTTAGCAAAAGGAAATCATGCCTCACCTATTTTAATTTTATGAGACTTAATAAGCACATGGATAGGAGTGTTCCAGTTTATATCGTATTAGCCCCCCAAACCCTTTAGGGAATTGCATCACTTACAATTTCCATTAAACAGCAACAGGCATGGAAATTGTAAGTTAAGGCTACAATCCTTACAAAGCAGTTTCCTACCCAAAAAAACCCTTCACCTAAACCCCCAGGGAATTATGTCACTTACAATTCCCATCAAGCACCAACAACCATGCAAATTGTAAGTTAAGGCACAACAGTCTATCATCAAACAGATATCTAACCAAAAAACATTATCAGGAAGTAGAATACCCCCCAAAACTGTTTAGGGAAACACACCACTTACAATTCCCTGCAAGCAGTAACAGGCATGGAATGTCTTCAAGGAACTCCAAAGCGCCTTAACTCCCATGCCATTGTACATGGAGGGCCATGGTGTGGTTTTTCCTGGCTGCGGCACACTTCTGCAAGGGGTGCCAATGCTACAAAATACAAAGTGTAATTTCTCTGGAGCTGTACACCAAACGTACACACTGCCACCTCATGTCACAGCCCAGCTCCTTTTGTGTCCCAACTGCCACTGGCCTCAACCAGTCTCATAGGCTCGTTTAGCCGAAGTGGCCTGTTTTTCGAAACGGCTAGTCTTCTTTCCCAGCCCATATGTGCTGAACTCCTGTTTAAAGACCCCTGTTCTGGGTTCGTGCTGACAGGCAACCCTTTGGCCCTGAATCCGCCACCTTCTCGCTTTCTTGGCATCCTCCCCTTTCCCGTAACCTGTCCCAGGTTCCCTTCTTCTTACACGCGCATGCGCACACGCACACAGAGAACAGGTGACTCATTACCAGATCCTTGAATGGCATGGGAGTTAAGCTGCTTTGGAGCTTCAGCTGCAGCATTATGAAGCTTTGGCGTTTCAGCCACAGTATTCATGTGCGGCATTATGTGCCGTGCCATAGAGGCCACGTTGGATTGTATGACCTTTTTTTTTGTTTTTGTTTAAAATCATAACAAAGACCCCATGTTTTGCCAGTGGGAAATACACACTAGTTGAATTTTCAGCACAGTAACCCTTGTAAACACCCTCCAACAGTTAAGGAAGGCCCTGCAAGAAAAAGGGTCGTCAACCCAGTCGTGAAGCGCCTGTAAGTTCCATGCAAAGCAATGGGAGGCTTTGTAATGGAATTCCTACGTGCCTTAACTTAGAGCTGCTCCATAATATCTGGATTTTCAAAATGTCCTTCACCAGAGACTCCTGAGCAAATTAAGTAGTCATGGGAAAAGAAGAAGAATCCTGCCATGAATTGGTAGCTGGTTAAAAGGTAGGAAACAAAGGGAAGGAATAAATGGTCACTTTTCAAGTTGGAGAGAGGTAAACAGCAGGGTGCCGCAGGGGGGTCCGTACTGTATTGTCCGTACTGTAAACAATACTGGGGGACCAGTATTGTTTAACATATTCATTAATGACCTGGAAAAGGGGGTAAAGAGTGAGGAGGCTAAATTTGCAGAGGACACCAAATTATTTAAGATAGTTAAGACCCAGACAGACTATGAGGGATCTTGCATGGCTAGTGGAATGGTCAATAAAATGGCAAATGAAATCACTTTGAAATAATATTTAATATTGATAAGTGCAAGTGATGCACATAGGGAAAAATAATCCTCACTTTACATACATGATGCTAGGCTCCGATCTGGGTGTAACCACATGCCGGAGAAGGATCTTGGAGTCAATGGCTGTGATCCCATGTCCCATCGGGGCACAGTGTGCCCGCTATGGGGATCTGCATGGTTTGCGTGCTGCTGTACGTGCGCCTCGCTCTGCACAGGATCTGCAGGGCATGGGTTCGACCTCAGTGTGGATAGTTCCTTAAAGACATCGACTCAGTGTGCGGCAGCAGTCAAAAAGGCAAACTGAATGGTAGGCATTATTGTGAAAGGAATTGAAAATAAAAGAGAAAATATAATGCCACTGTATAGATCTTTGTTATGACACCACCTTGAATATTGTGTACAGTTCTGGTCGCCCCCATCTCAAGAAAGATCTAATAGAATTAGAAAAAGTTCAGAGAATGGCAACAAGGATGATAGAAGGGATGAATCAGTTTCCATACGAAAAGAGGTTCAACAAGTTAGGATTGTTTAGCTTGGAGAAGAGGCAATTAAGGGAGGATATGAGATGAGCTTGTAAAATCATGAGTGGTCTGGAAAAAGTAAATAGGGAACTGTTGTTTGTCATTTCTCACCAAGGGGACACTGAAGTTAAATGGCAGCAGATTTAAAACAAACAAAAGGAAGTACATCAGTGGACATTACAGTTGTGGTTCTCATCACCAGAGTAGGCAGTGAAAGCCAGCACCATAACTAGCTTCAAACAAGAACTAGATAAATTCTTAGAGGACAGAGCTATAAATGCATACCCCCAGGCTACCAGTAGTTGAGAGTGGTTAGCAGGAGATGGATCACATCTCCATGACCTGTACTTGTACTTCTTTCGAGGTACTGTAGCTGGCCACTATCAGAGACAGGATGCTGGGCTCGATGGACCATGGGTGTGACCCAGTATGGCACTTACGTTCTCTGAACATGTTGTGGAATGCTGGCTCAGCTAAAGAGCACCAAATAAATTCACTCAGAGAAGTAGGCTTAGAGAAGTAGAGCTCAGAAGTAGGCTATGCTGACTGCTACTATTAAGGTTACAACATAGTTGCTGTTGTAACTTCTTGTTTTTTCCACTCTTAGCTTCCAAATTAAAGGTGTAGCCTCCAGGAGGATACTACTAACATCAAGAGAATTCCAGCACATACTAAGTACTTGCATCCACGCTGTCAAGCACAGAAGATTACACCACTGATACCCACAAAAGTCCCTATGGAGTAGTGCTGAGGCAAGAGCATATGTTCTTGCATCCTCTGGAAATACCTAACTTTCAGGAGCGCTTGCGACTGTTCATCGGTATTTCCTCACTATTCATTGATTCTATGTTTCCACAGTTGTCAAGATTGGTGCCTGCCAATTTTTGTCAGTTTCCACCATTGTCCAGTATTTTTATGAACTGCTGGTATTTCCCGTCAATTTATGTCACTTTCCGTCACCATTAACATTTCCCATCAATTTTATGTCACTCACCCGGTATAGAAAACCAGAGTGTTAGCAGTTCAGTTCATTTTGTGTTAGGGCAGCATACTGATAGACTGTGTTGTACCGGTTCGTTTCTGCACACTACCGAAGAACTAGCGGAAGTACTGAACAATTGTGATTCCTGAATGGAATCTAGTGAAAAACAGTGAAAAGCTGGTAAGTTTCCTCATTGTGCAAGTGAAGGCGAATGATCTGTTTCCAATGAAAACAGCATTTGCGATGGTTGCTCCTTTCAGGCCTATTTAGGAGGGATAGTCCCTCTTTGGAGGCTGAATGCCACTGTCCCTCTTTCAAAAGAGGGAGAGACAGACAAAAAGGCTGGTATTCAATCCTCAGGCACCTCTTTCCTGGCTGTCTGAGAAAAAGCACTTGAGTGGACAACAGGGAGGTGACAGAATGACAAGAAACTAAGTGTAATGAGAAGCAAAGAGCTTCTGTCCTTAATGTGTTGAGAGATGTGTACGTGTGTGAGGGGGTGGAGTTTATTGGTAAAAGCCAGGGTTTGTCCCTCTTTGACGGCTTGAAACCTTGGGATGTGTGCCACAGGACTTTCTTCTCAAACACAGCACTAGCACAAGCCTAATAAGATTGGCACCCAAGCCATCTTATGAAATGGACTTTTGAATTTGTCCAGAAGGGCCATTTTTCATTTTTGGAAGTCTGAGCACTGGAATGAGTGAGAAAACTACATTTAAAAAAGAACAGAGCCATAACGTCCGACAGGGTTGCAACTCCTGCAGCTTCTGACACGGCTGCAAGGCAATGGCCGTGTGAAGTCCTCACTGAAGTTTCTGGAAAGCACAGACCTGGGTTTCACAAAATTGTGTCCTCTGGTGCAGGCCTATTAACAGAACACAAGTAATGTACCTGGTGCTGTACAAATTTCATTAGTTAGTGACATGTCCCAACCCCGATGAGTTTATAATCTAGGATAGACAGGGGAGGGCAGAGGGTAACGTAAGGAGAGACCATAATACTTTCATGAAGGTGAGAAGATACGTGCACATGCCACAGGGTGGCACTGCCTTTTCCTCTGACAGTCACCAAATAACTGAGTAGGCCATTGTGCTCAAAGACCCTGCAGTTCCTGCTGTGGGCTGCCAGAAAGCACAGCAATAGGCTATCTTCTATTTGAAGCCTGCAATGGCTCCATGACAACCCTTCAGACATCACAAGAAAAGAGGGCACACTGTCAGCACAGGCTAATGACTGAAGGAAAAGAATTATACTGCATTCACACCTGACAGCAACTCCCGTGACCCAAAGACGCGGCAGGGGAAGGAGGCAGAGGCCGGAAATACTGCCAGTGTGAAAGGGGTTTTGCCGCGACTTTGCTTACGAATGACAGGGCTGGATTTTGAGCTTTGTCATTTGTGAGCGAAATCATGGCAAAACCTTGTTTGTAAAGGCCTCCACCTCCTTCCTCTGCCACAACTTTGACTCGTGGGAGTCGCCGCCGTCAGGTATGAATGCAGTATTAGAGCAACAGAGAAGCATTGCAGCCCCCAGTGATTCTAGCACCTTATGCAAGGAGGAATAGGCTACAGCATCTGATACTCCACCCCATTGATGGCTGGGGCCTAGCTCCAATTAGGAATGGAAACCAATTGTAGCCTGCTGCCTCTGCAGAGCCCAATTCTAGCTGAACGTGTTGTGACTTGCACCCTCTTGGAAGAAGCATTTATCCCCTCGTCCTCTTTTTGCAGATATGGCTCACGTTTGCTCCGGTGGCTGATAAAACGGCAGCTCACTTCCACATTTCCATGGATATGGTCAACTGGCTGTCGACTGTCTACCTGCTGCTATCGATTCCATTTGGCCTGGTGGCAACATGGGTACTGGACAGCATTGGGCTCAAGTGTGCGGTAAGTTAGAATGGAAAACTGCATTCAGTCATCACTGTTACCAAAGGTTATTCTCTCTTGCATAAGGGGAGGGCGTTCTCGCTGGCCGCACCCAGGCTGTGGAATTCCCTCCCAGCGGAGGCCCACTTGGCCCCAGACCTGCCCTCCTTTCGGAGACAGTGTAAGACCTGGCTGTTCCCCAAGGCCTTTGGAGAGGTAGATGGGTAAGGGGAGGGGGGGAGCAGAGGGGGAGGGGTTTTATTTGTTTTCCGCTCTTTTAGTATCTTATGGTTTAAATAATTTTTCAGCTAGTATTTTTTTTATTGTTGGTTTTATTGAACAATTGTTGTACGCTGCCCCAAGCTGCTATTGTGCAGGAGGGTGCGGGATAGAATATCCTGAAACTAACTAACTAACTAAATAAATAAACAAACATACAGTAACACTAGCCCAGTATGCAGTGAATCTCAGGAGGATGCATTGTCTTGTAGTTTGCATTCTCAAGTGATTTAGAGATCGTACAAATATGAGAGTGTCAACACTTCAGTCAATCGAGTGATTTCAGAATGGTTTCCAGTCCAAGCAGCAGCTAAGAATAATGAGCATTGAGAAAAGGGGGGAAGTCGATGTTAAAAGCAGATATGTCCCTTTCTCTCTTTCTGCTGAAGGTCTCTAAGGGTGTTTCTACGCAATACCCACACCCTCACTACTGGGGCTGACAACAACACACGAGTGAACTTGTACTATGGGAATGATCCTGTGCTGCAAAAAAAAAGAAAGAAAAAAAAAAAGTGGATTCTCTGCTGGCAGCAGCCCCAGATTATTTTCCCAGGACTTCTGCCAGCAGAGCGCTTCCAATCCACCCAGCAGCAGCAGCAGCCACCCCCCCCCCCCCTAATTGGGAGAGGCCAAGGATGCTGTAGGCAGAGTGGGTCAGTCCCACCTTCAGCTGGCACTGGTTCTGCAAGGGTGGAGCTGATATGCTCCCTGCTAACAGACCCTGTCCATACTGAATTGATGTGGGTGAGGGTCATAGCCTGGTGGTCCCCACTGTTCTCTGCAGGGAGCAGACAAGCCTCTTCCTTCAAGAACCATAGCTGGGGGTCCACACGCAACGCTGGCAATGTGTGGATCGATCTAAACCAGGGCCAGCTGCTCTGAGGAAAAAATGGAGCTGTCTCATGGAGCTGTTCCATGTTTACATGTACAAACGTGCACAGAAACATACATGGCTAAGGTAACATGGAGAAATGTCCTCATTTAATTTTCCTCCCACACTTAAATTGAATAATTTTCGGGAAGGCTTTCCTGGAAACTTGGCCCAAATTATTTCCTTTTACTTGTTCATCTGAACATTTTATTTATTTATTTATTTATTAGGGCCCCCCATGTCTACGGCATCCTGGGGCGGCTTATAAAAAATAAAAAACACATACAAACACCAGCAAATGTATATAATTAACCCCCACCCTCAAAATTCCCCCCCCCCGGTACCCTCCCCTCCGAAGGCCTGGGCGAACAGCCAGGTCTTACAGGCTCGGCGAAAAGCCATCAGACCCGGGGCCAGGCAAGCTTCCTCTGGGAGGGAGTTCCAGAGTCGCAGCCCGGCCACCCAGAATGCCCTATCCATTGTGGCCCCCCTGCTTAACACAGGAGACTTCCAGAAAGCGCCCCCTGGCAGACCGCAGGGATTGCCCTGAGGCGCGGAAGGCGAGGCGGTCCCCAAGGTATGAGGGGCCCCGACTGTGTAGGACTTTATAGATCAACACCAACACCTTGAATGTGACTCGGTACGCAATAGTCAGCAATTTAACTCTTTCCCTGGTGTTGGATGTTGTTGTTCCACAGAAAACAATGTTAAACAAGGGCAAGGGATTGTGCCGTATGGAAAGTTTAAAGGAAAAACAAAGACAAAAGGTTTAGAAAAAGTACTCTCCCATCTATTATTTCCAGTTTGTACCACATCTCATTATTGGTGTAATGCCTGAAGTAACTCAATAAGTATGGATTTCGTTACAACTGGCATAACAATGACAGGCTAATTCTCCAGTGCACACATTAACTCCTCCCCCTACCCTATGACACCTCTGGCCTATACACCATAGCAGCGGGAGAAGAACTCGGCCAGATGGTGAACTTCATCTTCTCAAGCAGGCAAACAATTTTAAAATGGCCTTTTGTAAGTTGAGGGATCTTTTCATTAATGAAAACTTTGGCTTCCACTTTGGAATAGGGAACCTCTAGTCTCTGGGCCAAAATCTGTCCCATGGCTGTCTTATTTGGCCCCTTTCCAATTCCTAGGTTTGGCCCATGGATCCAAAGCAGCCCTCAAGCACTGGATGAGTCCACCTAGGTGAAGGTAGCAGAGATGAGTGTATACACTCAAAGATAGGGGATGGACCCATGGCATGGAGAAGTCATGATCTGGAATCTACTTCCTGCCTAGGAGTTGTGGGAGCTTAAGGAGTGTGCTCGGGGGGGGGGGGGGGGGGGTTGTTCCTGAACACATCCCTTAAGCTCCCCCAAGTCCTATCCAGGCCATAGAGCTTGAACTGATTTTCAAAATGGCCCTTGGGATGGAAAAGGCTCCCCACCCTGACATACACAACTACAGTGCTGAATAGCCCATTGAACTAAATGCTGCAGAGTGCTGAGCTGTTCCCCCAACAATTTGAGCAGGTGGGGGTGGAATCAGTCCTATAGTCATGTCGTTGCAGCTTTGAATTAAACCCATTCTCTCTCTGCCTGTGGCTCACACAGCAAGCATTTCCATTTGTTGCAGGTGATCCTTTGTGCTTGACTGAACATGACTGGAAGTGTCATCCGAACTTTCAGCACCATTGGCTTCCTGAACCTGGGATCCTGGACGTTCATATACCTGTTCATAGGACAGTGCCTTTGTGCTTTGGCACAGCCACTTGTCATTTTTTCTCCAACTAAATTAGCAGCCCTCTGGTTCCCAGACCACCAAAGAGCGACAGCCAACACGATTGCTTCAATGTGTAAGTAACCTTTGACAGACGCAGCTAATCTTGGGTGAGGTCAGGACACGAATGACTGAAACCTGCCTGCTGTGCATTGGAATGGATTCTCATTAGATGCTTAGACTGGAGGTTCCCAAACTATGTGTCTGGACCTCGAGTGGGGTTGTGCCAGCTGTGGACGAAGTCATCATCCTGACTGATATTTCTACTCTGCATATCTTCGGAATGGGGGGGGTCACAGGATAATGTTTCAGTTTTAAAATGGGTCCACATAGGGAAAAACTTTGGAACTACAAACTTAGACTGAGCTCAAGGTAGACTGACTCACTAAATGCTTCCCATCAGCGCATCATCTTGACTGCTGGGTGCCCACACTCTGCCCTTGGGGGAAGAGAAGGAAAACTCTTTAAGGATTGACTCTTTAATGATTGCTCCTTAAGTTGGAGACTTTGTGCACACCCTACTAGCAATTATGCCCTCTGATGGTAAGGTCCCCAGGGAAGAGGGGACAAGTGGTGATATGTAGCAGGAAAACAGGGTCATGCCCCCTACACCTCCCTCACTCCTGTACATTTATTAGGGCTGCAGCCTTTAAATCCTCTGTTTCTTCTCCAAATTCATAATGGGTGTTTTTACACACACATTTCTCCTGAATGTTTGCTGTTACATCCTGAACTTTGTGTGTCTCAATCACTCACCAAGAACTTAAACATCTGGATCTTTGAACTTCTGTGTAGAACTTCTTCTAGAACTTTTGTTTGTAAAAGGTTCTCCTGGTAAACTGCTTTGCTCCAGGAAGCTGTGGTCACTTGGTTTCCATGGCAGCCTGTCACAGCTGCGGCTACTTTAGGCTGCCTTAGGGCAATGTTTGTGTGAAGAATGCATCCAGGAACTGCCTCAGAGCAGTGTGTGTGAGAAGAATACATCCAGAACGACTTGTAAACCCAGAAGATTGAAAAATCCAGAACTTTAACGTGTGTAAAAATGCCCGGTCTCTCTCTTCATGTAATGCTTATAGTGTTGCCACTTCCCACAGTTTTGACCCTGACACTCTCATTTTGGCCTAGTCAGGATCAAAGCTGTGAGAGGTGGGCAACCCTAAACGCTTAGCACCATTCCAGCATAACACCAGAAAAGCATTACATTTCTTCATTCAAAGTAAGCCACAAATTAAACACAAGATTGTGTAGGTTTGTCACCTGGAACTATCTGGGAAACTCCCGAGGAAACCCATGAAGTAATCAAGAACAGGGTGCACAATCAACATCTTGTCGATGACGCACACACCCCCTGCAACTGGGAACTGGTTATCCAGGCTACCATAGACACATGGGAACTTTGAGATGAAACACTAGTTCCTGTCTACATGTTTAATCACAGATGGGTCTAGTTTTGTTTTGTATTTTTTAAGCATTTATATAGCACCAGCAATGTACCTGGCACTTTACAGTTGTAAGAAAGAGACACGGTCCCCGCCCTAGCAGACTTACAATCTAAAAGAGACAAGGGGGACGGGGGAGACAAAGTGTGGGGGAGGGGAGAACAGAGGAAGAGACAAGGATACGTACACGAACTCATGAGGTCTCAGGTGCACGTGCTTGGCTTAGTTACAGAGGTGTAGTTACTCATTTAATGTTACACAAGATATGATGATTCAGGATAAGTCAGCAAGGGGGCGAGGGGAACAAGGAGTCAGGGAAAGCTTGATGGAAGAGGTGGGTTTTGAGGAGGGATTTGGAGGGAGGAAGCTGAGTGAATGTGTTCAAAGAGAAAGTTCCGGGCATGGGGGGCTGCCAGGGAAAAGGGGCTGATGCGCTTTGAGGAGCAGGCGAGGGTGGTGGTAGAGGAGAAGCGGAGCTCCCAGACAGGAGTGTAGTGGGAAATGAGTGCTGAGAGATAGGGGAGAGCAAGGCCATGAAGAGCCTTGTAGGTAAAAACCAGGAGATTGTGCAGAACGTGTTCAGGAAGAGGGAGCCAGCGGAGAGAGGAGAGGAGGGGCTGTAAATGGTCAAAGCGGCAGGTAAGGTTGATGGCCTTGGCAGCAGAGTTATGAACAGAAATGAGAGGAGCGAGGAAGGCCAGTAAGAAGGAGGTTGCAATAGCCAAGGCAAGAGATGACCAGGGCATGGACAAGGGTTTTAGCAGAGGAAACACTGAGGAAAGGACGAATCTTAGCAATGTTGTGCAGAGAGAAGTGACAGGATTTGGCAAGAGAATCGATCTGAGGTTTAAAGGAGAGGGAGGAGTCAACGATGACTCTTTATCAATTTGTTCACTGCTGAGCTGTGGGCCTGTCAATTTCTCTGTGGAGCCCGAGCAGAGGGATAGTGCCATATTTACACCGTCATCCAAGGGGATCCTCCTGGTAGTTAGTCCATACACATAGGGTGCCATGAAAAACAGAGCAACTTGAACATTTTGGTCAAACGTCTCCACCTTGGGAAGATGTCAGAGGTACTACCACAGAGCACATTTGCCCCATGGGTACCATGACATGTAGAGAGACCCATAGTCTAATGCTCAGAAGAGGAGAAGTACAGAACTTTTATGTCTTAACTGAGCTAGAGGGTCCACGCTATGGAGGCATCCCTAGGGATAACCATGAAAGCAACGCAATCCAAAACCTTGCTTCTCCCTCCCCAGGATAACAAACCCCAATTTCCTTGATGAAGGAAAGAAAGTTGCAATCAGCTAGTACTGAGGTGACCTCATGCGATGCAGATTCCTGAAGCTTAAGACGGGCTGGAACTCCTTAGATTTGGTAATGGGAAGCACCAGTAGTGAAAATCCTTGGCCTGGTTGGTCTGGGAAGTTTTCTCAGACATGTCTTTGGAGAGCGGTGGGAAATACGCTTAGGAAATGAGTCCCCTAAAAGAGAGGCCAGGGAGAACACGAACAGAAGGAAGCTCTTGATCTACTCAGCTGGGTTACTGAATAACCCAGCCAAACAATACAGAAGACAGAGCTTTCTAATGAGAGCAGGAGAGAAGGGGTGGAGAGAAAGAAGATTGTGGTGGGAGCAAGGAAGATTGCTGCTCATGAAAGTGCTCTTGTTCATTCTATTAGCTCTGTGAGGAGGGCAGCCATAGTGCTGCTGCTTCCATCAGCCTGTTCTTTAATAGGCTGGCGAGACATCAAGCCCTAGAGATCAACAGTTGTAGGTTGGTCAAATTATCTTTCAAGGGTGCATGTTGTCCTGTGAGAAGGAAGATGAAGCAGCGTGAATAACTGAGATGCTCTTCACTGACAACTTTTTGTGGGGGTGTAAATGACTTGTTCTCCAACCAAACTGAAGCCTGGGAGGGGAGCTGTGGTGAGGATGATGATTTAGAACAGGGGTGGGAAACCTCAGGCCCAGGGGCCAAATGCAGCCCATGGCAGGTTTTTTACATGGCCCCTTTCCAATTCACGGATCTGGCCCTTGGATCCAGTTCTTGCCTCCAATCACGAAAAACTGAGCTCAAGGGAAGGGAGTAGAGATGAGGTCATACAGGCAAGATGAGGGGACAATTCCATGGCATAGATTCATTATTTGGGCCCTCCTTTCCTTGAGTGCATCCTTTAAGCACCCCCGCCCCAACGTCTGTGCGGCCCTCAGAGCTTGTGCAAGCTTTCAAAGTGGCCCCTGAGAGGGAAAAGGTTCCCCACGCCTGATTTAGAAGGACCACACAAGGCCCAGGCTCAGAAGAAGTTGGATGTACTGGGCCCATGTTCAGATTGGGCCCAATGTGGTTGGACTTGGGCTAAACATTTCAGCTCTAGGCTCAGGGTGTGTTCTGGGCAGCCATTGCCTCACTGTCATGTGCAAGGTTGGGCATGGCCCCAAGAAAGAAAGTGGTGAAAACACCGTAGATGTGACTCAGCAGCAGGTGGAAGGCGTCTGCACTTGCTGGTGTCAAAACAATTCCTACAGCGCTATAGTGGAAAGCACAGCTGGAGAGGAAGGCTTTGGCTCAGAGGCTTCCAATAAAGATAACATCTGTTTTTGAAGGAAGGGGCATGTGACTGACCCTAATATGAGAGGCAGGAGAAACTGAAGGAGATTCAGGGTCTCTCTGCATTGTCATCTATCCCAAGTATTGGTTAAAAGTGAGTCCAGCTAACATAGCATCGAGCCTTCAATAGGACCAGCAGCCTCGACTTTTTGTCCCGTTTGTGAATTTCTTATGCAAACATGGTTAGAGGGGTTTGACTATGCACCCTGCTAGTTTGAAACTTAGCTACAATCAGCCTAGGTGGTAACAGGTTCAACAAAGTTCACATAAGTTAGTTGCCGGTGGTACAGCAGTGAAAATGAATGGTGTAATCCAGCTCCCATTAAAGCCATGGCTAAACTCCCATTGACTTCAATGGGAGCTGGATTGTTCCCAGAGTGTCTGTTTTGATACCAACTAATCAAATGAGCAAAGCTACTTGAGATAAAAGTTACACTGTGTATTTAAGACAATACTTTTCTGGTGTGTATTACTTTGCACTTATAAATTTATCATTTCATCTGCCATTTTATTGCCCATTCACCCACCTTTGTGAGAGTCACTCTTTTTTCTTGGCTTCGGATCCTGATTTAAAATCTATTCAGAATCATATCTTAAAATTCCTCAGTGGAGATATGGTTTGGATTCTCTGGTTGAGCTACATTTAGTAGGATTTTATGATTCAACTTTTGGCCCTGGGGTTTTTAGATCAGCTAATTGTTAATAGCAGCACTGCCTGACTCCGAGTGCTCTGTGGATGCAAGCTTTAATTAAGGCAAGCTTTAATTTTGCCAGAACTTGCACTGGTGTAGCACTTTGAACACTAGACAGGGAGCCTGGCGCCCAGAGCCCCCACTTTGCCAGCAGCACCCTTCCATCAGACCCATGGGAACTTTCTCTATTTTTCTTTCGTTGGAGTCCGCTCTTGGACAACTTGCTGTGAAGGTGAGAGAGAGTCAACTGCCATGGGCTGGGGCCATGCTCTGCTCCCTCCAGCCCCCATCCTCCTGAGTTCTCTTGATGTAGCTGTGTCCTCCTGTTGAGATCTCTGGCCTACAGAGCTTTAGAGGGATTGGGCTCAGACCCAGAATAGGGAGAAGATCCCCTGCCCCTGACATTGGGCTAAATGCAAGGCCACCTGAAATCTGTTGGAATTTTATTAGTGGTCAAAAACCAAAGTTACACTGCCTACTGTGCCAGGACCTGTTAGAGCTCTGGCTACTGGCATCAGCAGAGTTTAACACACTACAAAAGAAAATAGCTCGAATTCTCAGTAGCAACAGCTTAGTAGTAATCAACACCTTGGAGATTGTTCCTAGATTAAAATAATCTACTTTATTGAGAAATACATTGTGATAGGAAAGGCCTATCCCTAGATCTTACTAGCTAGCTGCCACCAGCATGGTGGCCAGTCATGTTGAAGGTCAGAGAGAGAAGAGAGGAATGGAGAAAGGTCAGGAAGAAGTCCAGTAGGAGCTTCCTGTGCACATCCCACTTGGGAGGGGGCTTAGAAGCAGGGATCAGGAAAGGTTAAAGTGACACTCACACTAACTCACTATCTCCACTCCCAATGCCCCTAGTGGTCATTAGGGTTTGTCGGTGCAAAAGGTTGATGTCATCTGGAGCTGTTTCTCCGACAAAATCAACTGCAGATGCAACACACTATTAGATATTTAGAGGGGTTGGAAAGGGCTGCTTGGAGTAACACCGTGGTATTTGAAGGTATTCACCGATATTGATGTGTGTTGCATCATTCGTTAATTTGGGCAAAGTCTCCCACGTACAGCCCTCTGTCTCTTACTATCCCTGCTAGTAGGTTTTGGTCTGGCTACTGCTGGAGCAGCTTTGTGACAGAAGGATGCAGAAGTCTTTTTTTTTTTTTTTTTAAATCACGACCATCTTGTGTTTTCCTAACAGCTCTTAAGCCACGTTGCTAATGTGCAATCCAAGAAGCAGCTTACCAAGCTGTTTTATTCCTGGTCTCTTCCAGGCACAGCCTCACTTTGAGGATCTTACATGGATTGCTGTTGACGCAGCTGCCAGGCTTGTTGTGAGAAATATCTAACTACCTATTTCTAGAGAAAAATGTTTTGTTTTTCATTCCAATCCAGCCAATCCGTTGGGTATGCTTATAGCTAACTTGCTGTCGCCTGCACTTGTGCATGAAGAAAGAGAGGTTCCAATAATGGTAAATGAAAGCTAATTAGTATTCACTATTATTTGAGCTGCTATATAGCCTAGGAGTCCAACTGTGCTTATGTGTCCGTTTTTGGCTCCCTTAGCTCCTGGCATACGCTGTTCCTGCCATAACAGCCTGTGTTTTGGCAACAGTAGGTGTTCGGGAAAAAGTCCCCCCAACGCCACCCTCGGCAAGTGCCACTCATTCTGTCTCGCAGCCATTCGTCACAGGCTTGAAAATGGTAAGTCCCATGCAAAGCAGAGTTGTATGCCCATGAGCAAACACATTCGTTTCCATTGCTTTAATGAAGGCTCCGAGAGTGGATAACAGTGTACATAAAAACTTGCGTAAAACAAAACCAGCTTAAAAACCCAAACTATATCAAAATTCTTCATTTGAAGACAGCATCCCAAACCCTGTTTATTTTTGGCAAAACCTGGCAAAATAAAATTCTCTCATTGCCTCCAAAACATGCTCAGGTTTTGGCGCACCTCTCGGGGAAGGGCGTTCCAAGGCTGCGGAGAAGCCGCCAAGAAAGGCCATGTCATATGAACTTGGTTCAATGATGGAGCTTACAAGAGGTCATCCCCAGTTGACCTTAGAGGGCATAATGGAACATGAGGAGACAGTCATTTAATTATATAGGGCCTAAGACATTCAGGACTTTATAGATCAAAACCAGCACCATGAATTGTGCCCAGAACACTACTGGAAGCCAGTGCAGACACGGAAGCACTGGTGCAATATACTCCCACCCTCTCAGATATGGACAATATGGAGAGATGTGCTGGCGAATTGAAATTGGAATCTGTTTCCAGCATAGCCATCAATTAGCATCTGCTCATGAGCCATACTGACTTCCAAACTGTATCCGTGGCATCCTTAGGAACTGTGGGGGGTCCCTCCTAGTGCAGAGTCATGTGAGGCAGCACTGACTGCACATGCCTAAGGATGCCCCTGCTGAACTTATGCAAACTGCAGCTCAGATGATGCAGAAACTCTACTACCACGTACTACATACCCTCCCCTAGGTGGGGCTGGAATACGCTATGGGCTCTTTTGGTCTACTTGAAACTGGTTGGGTTTGGATTGGGTGGGATGAAATAAGTAGTATCTTAAATGCCACTTAAGCAACATCCCAATTAGATGCCTTAAAATAATCTGATCTCCCTGTTTTTCTTACACAAACAAAATAGTTAAGTGTTGGCCAGAAATCTGAATTGAGCAAAAGCACTTAACAGTTCCAGCATTCCTGCAGATATAAATTTCTGCCTTACAATTTACTTTTTTTAGGGTGTTGGTACAGCACATAGGTATATACTGCCTGTTCCCAAGCCTGGCACTGCTCCTTGCTAACAGGAGACACCACCACCAAATGCCTGTTCCTGCCAAGAAAGCTGTAAGAGCTGGAGATGTCCGTGGTTTAGAAATGGTGCTCTGCACTCATATAGATTGAGCCCAAGAGCTTTAGAGATTAAACTAATATTGTTGGGGGTGGGGTGTTAATTCACAAATCCAAATTACTCTCTAGGCACATACTCGAAACAGATTCCGATTCAGTCCTTTCAAAAAATTGATTTTGATCCATGCTGGATTTACTAGGGCTTTGACTAGTTTGATTACTTGGACATGTTTTGATTGGCTTAATCAGAACCAAACCATCTATTTGCTCTAATGCCCAATGACAACATTGTATACACACTTCACAGATTTTAATTTACAATTTCAGTTTAGAGAAACTTAATTCAGACCTGGTCATGAATACTTGCACCTGCTGCACTTACTTCATGGTTAGTCTGTCTTCTCCGGAAACAAACATGCTCTAGCAGCAGACAGCTCTTGTACCAACCTGAGACAAGCAGGTAGGGTGGATGCCACCAATTGGGAGCAGTTCCATCTACTTCTACTACTACTAATTTCTAAAGTGCTACTAGTCGTACGCAGCACTGTACAAATACACATAACCTAAGAGACAGTCCCCGCTCCAAGGAGCTTACAATCTAGGTAAGACATGGACACAGGCAATTAAAACTAAGGCAATAGATGAATCATGGACTACAGAGTGCAGTTTATTAAGAATAAATATATTCTGACTAAGATCATGATTGGGATCATGAGCAACCTCAAAGAGGTGCGCTGTTAGGCAAGACTTGAATATGAACAGGGAGGGGCCCAGGTACACCACGCCAGGACAAATGTTCCGGGCATATGTTGCAGCAAGGTGAGAGGCACAGAGTCGGGAGTTGGCAATGGAGGAGAAGGGTGCAGATAAGAGCATCTTGGTCAATGAATAGAGGTCATGAGAAGGGATATATGAAGAGATAAGGGAGGGGAGGTAGTGGGAGGCTGCAGAGCGAAGACATTTATAGGTAAGTAGAAGAAGCTTGAACTGTATACAGAAGCAAATGGGGAGCCAGTGTAGTGACTTGAGGAGAGGGGTTACATGGTTGTAACGGCGTGCAAGGTAGGTGAGTGTTGCAGCTGAATTTTGAGTAGAATAAAGTGGGGAGATAGATGGTTCAGTGGGAGGCCTTCAAGAAGCAGATTACAATAGTCTAAGTGGGAGGTAATGAGACCATGTCTAAGAGTTTGGGTTGTGTGTTCAGAAAGGAAGGGACAGATTTTAATAATGTTATAAAGAAAGAAGCAACAAGCTTTAGCAGTGTTTTGTATGTGAGCAGAGGAGGAGAGAAACGAGTCAAAGATGACACCAAAGTTATGGGCTTTAGGAAGAGGAAGGGAGAAGTGGGTTTAGGAGAAAAGATAAGAACTTCCGTCTTGGCCATATTAAGTTTAAGTTAGCAGTGAGACATCCAGGCAGCAGTGTCAGACAGGCAAGCTGAAATTTGGGACTGAAAACTGATGGAGAGTTCTGGTGTAGAGAGGTAGATATGTGAATCATCAGCATAAAGATGGTATTGAAAGCCATGGGAGGGGATCAGATCACCAAAGGAGTGGGTGTAGATAGAGAAGAGAAGAAGGCCCATCCATCAAGAGCATTTCCTCTCTGCTGTCTGCTCTATCCAGCAGGCCCAACATCAGAGCAATGCGCCTCCAAAAAACAAGTTTTCCTCTGGCTAGTTTTGATTTGAAACTTGGCATATGGGAGACCCACAGTTACAGTTTGCTGGCAGTCTGAGCGAGAAGACTCAACTCTCCTCTCACCTTTTTATACAATTTGCTGACTGAAGTACCTCCTCTGCAGACTTTGTTGTGCATACTGTCCACCCCCTCCGATGGCCCTGGATTCTTTTTTTTAAAATCCTCTTGGGCCTTGTTGTATATGGTTTCTTTACTACGTGCCCTTTCTAACCTACGTTCCTCTAACACGCAGCTGATGAGAAATAAAGCATACATCATCCTGGCAGTCAGCTTTGGGGCAGGGATTGCCATGTTCACCTGCTTCTCAGCTCTTCTGGAACAGATCCTGTGTGTCAAGGGCTATTCAAACGTAAGTTCCCCACTTCTTGCTTCAGTTTAGAGAACAGCTACATTGAGTGTGCTACATTTGTTTAAATGTGCTCATTTGTTATGAAAAACACGCTGCTCAACAACAAGCTCACGTACGTATTAAATGCATGAAGGCCCTGGCTCCCAGACCTTTGGATCAACAGACTCAAGATCAATCCTCAGTCTCACAGACCATCATGCATCCATCTGTTGGAGCCAATGCAAGCTGGCTGGAGTCCCCGTTGGCACTGCCTCCATCTCCAAAAAGTCTGGGGAACCAGTGGTTGTCATAATGTGCACATGGGAGATCACGGCCAGGGCACGAGTGCCATGCTCCCACTTCCTGCCCCTCTGAAAATGGCCACAGCCCTGGTAGGGACTGGCACCTCACTTTGCAATAGCCACAGTGGTGGTGTAGTCAACTACAAAACACAGCTAGTTCTGTGAACCATTTCCCATGGAGGGTAGGATCCATTGAGTAACCGTAAGACATATTCTCCCTCAAATCCTTGATCATAGAAGAGGCAGTTAGAGGGTTACTTTACTAATGACAGCACTGAGACCAGTATCTAGTTTCCTTAGTTGTAAGGGAAGAGTAGCATAATGAAGATTTGCACCAGCATAACCTCTGAATCTGGCTCTATTTCAGCAGTCCCCAAACCTTTTACCCTAGTGACCCCATTTTGGGACTTATATATGACCGTGACTCCAGACAGCACCAAACTAGCATGCCATCAAAAAGGGTCACTCCCCTTCTCTCCCACGAGCTCACACTGCCTCTTCCCCACCCCATTCACATCCTTACTGCATATGATCACCCCCTTCCCCTCCCATCCAGGAAGCACTAAGAAGAGGCAGGCAGTGCCTCTGACCTCCTACCCTAGCACTCTCCCTCTCCCATCGAGACAGTACTGGGAAGAGGTGGAATAATGTCTGCCAAGCATCATCACTCATTCTCTACCCCCTCCTGTCATGGATGCAGTGAAAACTGAAGCTGTTGCTGCAGCTGCTCAAATCCTTTGTGACCCTATCTGTAGATGGAAAGAACATAAGTGCCATACTGGGTCAGACCAGTGGTCCATCGAGCCCAGCACCTGTCTCCGACAGTGGCCAATCTCGGTTGCTTAGAAGTAGTACCCAACAGGTCACAATGGGGCAATCCATTTCTTGTCGTTTACTCTCGGCTCCCAAAATATCCCAATTCTACTTAGGATTAGTAGGTCCATGTGGCAAGGTGGGGCTACACACCTGAAGCAGGCAGCGAGAGCTGGGGGCTTTAAAAGGCCCCAGGACCCCAGCGCCGCAAGCACACGCTGTAGGCTGCGCACTGAAGGCCGCGAGCCAAAGGTGTGGACCTTGCAGGGCTTTCAGGATTTGAGGGGGTTGGGGGTTAGTTGCAATGCAATTGGAGTGGTGGGCGCTGTAGTCAGCAGATTATCTGCAGGACCGCCTCACTCCCCATGTGAACGTGTGCAACCCAAGATTGTCCGTGGGAGCCTTTTTGGAGGTTCCCTGGGCGAGATGTGTGGCCACCGATGTTAGATCTTTTTCAGTGGCTGCCTCTGTGCTGTGGAACTCGCTCCTGGAGGAGGCTCGGTTGGCCCCCACTCTTCTGTCATTTCTACATTTATATAAGACCTGGCTGTTCCGCCAGGCTTTTGGCGAGGGGGGGTTAGGGTGGGTGGGTTGTTTTCTCCCTGCATATGGGATTTTTTAACTTTGTTTTTATAGTATTATTATCATCTTGTTGTTCACTGCCCCAAGCTGCCCTGTGGGCAGGAGGGGCGGGATAGAAATCTTTTATAAATAATTTTTTTTTAATTTTTTTTTTTTAAAATTGAGTAGAAGTGAGAGGTTGTTATAGTGGGGTAGGAGGGTGTTGGGAGTTGGGATTAGGTTGGGGGGGGAGGTCCCGACATATGTGCCCAGGTGAGAGGTGGGGGCATATGGAAAGAGGAGTGTCACCCAGTGTGAGGGGGTGACGGGTGGTTAGGAGGGAGGGAGCATTGCGGGGGAGGGGATGGTCCAGGAGGGAGTGAATGGGGGACTGTTCTCTGGCAGAGGAGGATAGGGGGTGTAGTGGGTGGGTATCTCCCTCGGGGGGCTGGCAGGACAGCCTCTGGGGAGGGGGGTTGGGGGAGTAGACCAAGGAGGGTGGGCCAGGGGAATTATGGTCCTTCTGGGAGGTGAGTTAGATCTGTGAGATGGAACAGATGTTTTGTACCTGTCCCGCTCAACGGCTCCCAGGCAGGCGGTGAGGTGATCAGGAATCCGAGGGCCCCTGGCCTTGTTTTGATGCTGGTAAATGTGAGATCAGTCGCCAATCAGTCAACCACGGTCCGGGAGATGATCCTGGACCAGGTGGCTGACCTCGCATGTATTACAGAGACCTGGCTGAACACTGAGTCGGGGCCTATACTGGCTGACCTTGTTCCATCTGGGTACTCCATTCAGCATCAGCTGCGGCTGGAGGAACAGGGGGGCGGTGTAGCCATTATTTTTAAGGATGCCTTGTCTGTGAGGAGATTTCCTGTGCAATCTATCATGGGTATAGAAGGTCTCATCTAGTGTTGGATTTGGCTGGAGATAGAGTGGGGGCTTCCCTGCCCACACTGATTGAGCTGGTGTCAGAGGTGGTCTTGAAGTCCCCCAGGGTGATAGTCCTGGGGGACTTCAACATCCATGTCGACACCAGTCTTGGAGGAGCATGAGTTTATGACCGCCATGACAACCGTGGGCCTGTCTCAGAGAGTGGTGGGCCCCACACATGTTGGAGGACATACCCTGGACATGATATTTTGCACCGGCCTTGAGGCGAGGGATCCGTTAGTGGGGGAGGTGTCAACAGTGCCCTTGTTGTGGACGGATCATTCTCTCCTCCAGGCCGGTATCCTGGTGTATGTCGGCCCCCGGGAGGGTGCGGAACCAGTTAGGTTGGTTTGTCCCCGAAGACTTATGGAACCAGAAGCGTTCCAGACCGCTCTAGCGAATGTTTCCTCTGACCTCGATGGCCACTCACTTGATGACCTCGTGACCATGTGGAATTCCATGTTGGTGGAGGCCATCAACCATGTGGCCCCCAGACGTCCACTCCTGAATCGCCAACACAGGTCCCTGTGGTATACGGAGGAGCTGCGGCGGATGAAGCGGGAAGGGCGGTGGTTCGAGTGACGGTGGTGTCACTTGCGTACTGAAGTTGACCAATTGTGGCATAGAGTCAGGTTATGTACCTATGCCGTTGCGTTGCGGACAGAAAAGGTTTTCTTTGCTGCCCTCATTGCGTCCGCTAAGTCCCGCCCGCTGGAGCTTTTCCGGGTGGTGACGGGGCTGGTCAGTCCGGCCTCCATCCACCTGAATTTAGAGTCATCAAATGCCCGCTGTGATTTGTTTGTGGACATTTTTGCGGATAAAATTGCTCAAATCCACCACAGTTTTGGCACAAAACTTTTAGCAGTAGGTGAACCAGCAGCAGTAGAAGTCCCTTCTTGTCCTGTTTTGTGGGATGAATTTTAGGCTGTGTTGCCCTCGGATGCAGGGGATGTCCGAGCCGCTTATTGTGATTTAGATCCATGCACATCCTAGCTGGTTAAGGCTAGCCAGGAGACACTAGGGCCATTGCTGGCCGGGATAGTCAACACCTCCCTTGGGGAGGGCGGGGTGCCAGACTGTCTGAAGGAGGTTATGGTGCAGCCCCTGATCAAGAAACCATCGTTCGCATTCTGGCCAGCTATTGGACGGTCTCTAACCTTCCCTTTTTAGGGAAGGTTATTGAATGGGTGGTGGCTCGACAGCTTCAGGAGCATCTGGACCGGATCAATTTTATTGATCCCTCGTAGTCTGGCTTTCATCCGGGTTATGGCACGGAGACTGTAGAAAGATAGAGTTGGGTGTCATCAGCATAGAGATGGTATTGGAATCCGTGGGAGGCAATAATTTTGCCAAGGGACAGGGTGTAAATAGAGAAGAGGGCCAAGGACAGAACCTTCGGGAACCTTAGAGGCTCTAACAGTGGTTCACTGCTTGAACTATCTAAATAGTAAATGCTCATTTACTCTCTTTCCTGTAGTTTTTTACAGGTCTGATTGGCGCCCTGTTCATTGTGTTTGGGTTACTCGGTGCTTTCCTGCTGGGGCTGTATATTGACAAGACGAGGAAATTCATAGAGGCCACCAAGATTGGTTTGGCTTTTGCAGTGCTGGCGAGCATCGCCTTTGCAGTGGTAAGTTTCCTTTCAGTACTCCACCATTCTTCTGGCTCACCATCACCGAGACACAATAGGGGCCTCGAGGCATTCGGTGACTCTTTTCACAAGCCATAGATATTAAACACGTTATCTAGCACTCCGGTGAGCTGGATATTTACTTCCCTGTTTAGAATCGATGGTACAGAATGGACCAGAGCCATTATGCAAAGTCTGGGGTCAAGACCCATGTCTTCTGCTCTGTCCTTTAGCCTACCATGACCTATCTATGTAACAGAGCTGAAAGCATCTGTTCAGTGGTGGAACCAAGATCTCTCTGATGGGGGAAGGGGAATCGGGTGGGATGGGGTAGGGGAGCAATACAGGAGAGAAATGAAGGGAGGACATGCCCCCCACTTATGCTCCTGCATCTATTAATGCTTCCACAATAACAATGGTTAGTTACTATCTAACCAGGATAAAGTCCCCACTGCCTATAATGAGTGTGTTGATGCTAATGTGACTTGCCTGCTCAGAGGTGGTATGCTTCTTCAACATTAACCTGCCATTCCATATTGCTAGACACCGATAATGGGATTAAGTAGCTAAGGCAATCACTTTCCAGAAAGGAAATAGGATTCTGAGCCCCAACCAGGACACACGTTGTAACCTTTCAGTAAGGTAACAGCAGAGGACGACCAATTATTCATTATTATTTATATAGCACCAGTAATATGCCTGGCATTAAAAATGATGAGATAGGTCCCTGCCCCATCGGGGCTTACAATCTAGGATGTACAAGGGGAAGGAGAGCATGGCGGGAGTTGGGTACATTCATGAAGTTGAGAAGTTGCAGGTGCACCTGCCTTTCTTAGTTGCAGGGGAAAAAGAGACCTTGAATGAGAGAGGTCTGTAGAGAGAGCATTAGTAAATTTGTTGTAGTGATGAGGAACTACAGAAAGCCTGACAGAAGTAGGTTTCAAAGAGGGATTGGAAATGAGGAAGAGAGCAAAAAAATGTATTGATTCATTTCAATTTTCTTTTATTCCACAACCCTTCCTGCTCACAGAGCAGCTCAGGGTGGCTCACATATGCCATCAATAATTCACAATTTAAAATTCATTCAAAATACTAAAAATATACTAAAAATACACTAAAAGGGCAGCACCAATCCCCCCACCCTACCCATCTCCCTCTCCAAAGGCCAGTGGAACAGCCAGGTCTTACACTGTCTTCGGAAAGAGGGGAGGTCTGGGGCCAGGTGGGCCTCCATCGGGAGGGAATTCCACAGCCTGGGAGTGACCACCGAGAACACCCTCCCCATCGTTGTCACCTGGGAAACCCGGGGACTTCGAGTCAGGTGTCCCTGGCTGACTGCAGGGGCCGCAATACGACCTGGGGCCTGAGGCGGTCCCGCAGGTAAGCAGGGCCAAGGCCATTTAGGGCATTATAGGTCATTACCGACACCTTGAATTGGGCCCAGAAGATAATAAGCA
>QEPC01006530.1:952954-964492 GCA_003113815.1 Sphenodon punctatus | reverse complement strand
GTGGCTCCTTCCCCCCCCCCCCCCCCAGCCCTACCCACCAATATCACCTTCGTCTTGTCGGGATTCAGCTTCAGACGGCTCTCCCTCATCCAGTCCCCCTGGTGAGCACTGAGACTGCCGGGTCTGGGTCTGCAGAAAAAGAGAGGTAAAGTTATGTATCATCAGCGTACTGATGACAACGCACGCCGAACCTTCTCATGACTTTGATTCACAAATAAATGAATGTATTTAGCGAGGGAGTTCCAGGCATAAGGGACAGCACAGGAGAAGACGGTTTGGATTTCTCATATTTGCATATAAAACAGAGAGCTTTGCCCAGGCTCGATTGGGAAGTGAAAAAGGTCCACATCTGGCAAAGACCAGAGTCATACATTTGGGGGGGGGTGGGGGACATATGCAGCTGTAAACATAACTGGTCTTTCCACAAGCACCAGAACCCTTGCTATTAATGCCTTTATTACTTTATGCAGAACCAAGTGGTCTGGTGCTTGGCTGACAAGCACATGCTGACTGTCCCTGCATATATGTGTGTGTGTGTAGGGTGGGGTCATGCTTGCAGCAGAGCCAGCATAATGGTCTGGCCTTGTGTTTGGCTACCAGTGTCACCCAAAAGCTTTGGCAATGTGGCTGTATTTGCAGCAACTGGAGAGGGCCCTGCTCTGCCATTAGCTGCTTCTCCCCCTGGTATAGGTCATCTCCCCCTTGCCCTAGAAATTCTAAATGCTTCAGAGACACCAACATTTGAATAAGAAATCCTACTATCCCAGTTGCCCAAGTCACCTCCATTCTGTGTTCCCCTAGGGCAGTCCCTCCTTCCTAGTGCCCCAACTTACAGTTTGGTTTTAGAAGTGCTAACCGTCTGCATGGCTCCCATGGAAGCCAGCAAATCTCCACACATGGAAAAGCCAGTCCCTTCCCATGTTTGTACAGTTCTCAATTCAATTAAGCCTGGGAAGGGTGGGGGGAGGGAGGCGGGGAGGAGGCGACAAATACAGTAGGGATGTGCGAAAAGAATGCTGTTCGGACATTCGGTTTGAAACCTGAGTTCGGGTTTGGTTCGGTGGAGTTCAGTTCGGCCGAACTTGGCCAAACATTAGAAAATAGTGCTATCGATACCAATACCAAATTCAAAGATTTTTTTCGGTATCGATATGATTTGGCCCTGAAACAACCCCTGGTCTCCACCCCTGATGCCAGGAAGTCTGCTGTTCAGCTGCCTCCCCCTTCCAGTCACGTTTTTCCCGCCCAATGTCACGTTTTTCCCGCCCTGGAACTCATCCAAACACAACCAAAGTGTTCAGGCATTTTTGAGTTCAGTTCGGACGGCCGAACAGACCGAGTTCGGTCCGAATATCCGAACCGCGTTCGCACATCCCTAAAATACAGCCCCTGGCTAGTTTTTAATCAGGCCCCTTTACAGATCTTGAATCGAGCATTTGTAACCCGACTAATAGCTTGTTCCCCGAGATGTCCTGATATGGGAGGTTCTACTGCATGTCAGCGAAGGTTGGGTTGCCATGTAGATTGGACACACTTATCAGTAAGACTTTGGCATGGATTATCTTTCTGCAGACATCTCAGTTCAGAAACCAGACCATCCTGCTAGCAATCATCAGCTCGCTCTTCGGGTTCTTTGGATTTGCCACCTACCCCGTTGCTATGGAACTGGCTGTGGAGTGTTCCTACCCAGTGGGAGAGGGCACCTCGACAGGCCTGATATTTGTGTCTGGGTAAGTACCAAGCAGGGAAGTACCTGCTCTGGCAGTCCACAGCAAAGCCAAGTGCTGGGCTCTGCTCATTTCATTTCTTCTAGCTAATGCCAGCCCCCACACTGACCATTTCCCTGGATTAGAGGCAAGGGGAGGGAGGAGGATGAGCTGGTTCCTGCCTATCAAAGATTAAAGGACAAACTGCTGGCATGGACAGTGACTGCCCCAGAGCAAGCATCTGATGGATGGGGGTGGAACCGTGGATGCCAGGGGAGTAGGGAGAAAGGGCATGGTTGTTCCCACCCGGCCCCACTTCCAAGTGTCATGCCGTTAGGAGAAGAGGTGTAGTCATCCCAAAAAAGGGGTGAGGACTGTCTTTGTCTCACCCATTTGGCATGATCACACACCTCCTTTCCAGGTGTCATGACATCATGAAACAAAGGAGCATGGTCACATCAGTTAAGGGGCAGGGCAAAGTAGCTCTCATCCCTTCCCAAACCTAATTGCGTTGGGGGCCTTGGGTGGAACACAGGTCAAGCAACTCCTGTTTAAATAGAGTCAACTCTGTTTTTTGCTCTGCTGGAAATCCTGACCATACCTGGTCCCATGACTCCTCCTGCGTAAGTCACACAGGAACACCGGCAGGATCCTCTTCCAGACACAGACCAACATGCTGGCCCTTTCAATGAGGCATTGCAAGAGGCACAGCTCCTGCAGCAAATCTTTTCCTCTGGATTAGAACCCATCCACTTAGAGCAGAGAATGGTTCTCTTGCAAAGTGGCTGGGCCTTGAAGTACTTACAGCATTTGTGAACCATAAGTAGAGCAGGTAGCTTGGTGGCTCATGCATGTTTCTTTTCTCAACAGCCAGATCCAAGGAGTTATCTTCATGCTATTATTCCAAGCCCTGACGGTGAAGATAGCCGATGCTCCATACTCCACTTGCACCATTGACCAAGGTGGAGCATTGGACTGGACAGGTAAACATCCCTGGTTTCAAACAGGGCTTTCTTGCACAAACAAGCACCATCGTGTTCCCTCAAAGAAGCTCTCTTTCTATGACTAGAGCTCACTCATTTCAGAGGTCAAAAGACACAGGAAGAAATGTCTATTTTGGTTGTGTGTAGACATTTCTAAAATAGAAAACACCATTATTGTAAAATCCTACTGGTATGTGTACAGGCACAGGAGGCTTAAGGCAAAGGCTCTGTTCTTGCCCCACCATAGGGGAGCTGGTTGCAGATTTGACTCAATAGCAATAGCCCCAAGCAAGCTACTCCATGTTGGTACCCTGTGTTCCTAACTGCGCCTGCCCAACAGTCACCTAGGTCACAAAGGCAAACCAGGAAGTATCTCTGCAGCTCATGTACCTGGGCTCTGTGCATGCTTCTAGCTCTTGCTATATTCCTGAGCTGCTCCAACCCTGCTTGGCTGCCTAGCTCCTGGCTAGGCTCAGGTTTCTAGCTTATGACTCCAAGTCCATGATTGACATCCTTCTAGAGCCTGGCTTTACTTACTATTCGAGCTGAACCGAATAGTAAAATTACTATTCACGGTTAACGTCCACCATTCCAGATAGTTTGGTGGTTTACTGGGCTGTAAATGGATTACTATGACAGCTAACCAACAAAGCAAATGACTGGTAATACGGTAAACTGTTTAACGGTTGCAGTATTATGCAAACATTATCCTTATTAATCTGAAACCAGGTCCAGAGGTGCGGGGTAGGAAGAAGTAATCAGGAAAGGAATTATGGGCAAATGGTGCAGTATTATGCAGTAATATGGTAAAATAGTTAATCTGCCAAGCAGTCCTTTCTGGAGCGGGTTAGATACAGAACAGTGGTGGATAATAATTTCAGTTCTACTTGGCAACTTCTGTGGACCATGGCTGCAAACATGAGCTGTCAGGCTGGGACCTAGGAGTATTCCTGGATCTCCATCACAATCGCTATTGCAGCATGTTACTGCGATGGGATGAGGGGAAAACCGCTCCCATGGGGACCTTGACAATGCTATTCATTGTGCTACAATAATTCTGTTTGTCACCTGCCACCCACATTGAGAAGCTTGATCTAAGGAGGCATGGGGCAAAGGCTCTGAGGGTAGTCCTAAGCATGAGATCTGTCTGTACAGAGCCACACGGACCTATGTTAACCTAGTGGCCAGAAATCTACAAGATAGAACTCTGTTAGTATTTTCAAGCAAAAGATTTTTTCACTGAAACAGCAGCCACATGGTCCACTTTCTCCCAGCAGCAGGCATGGTGCAAGTATGGAGTGAGGCTATTATTATAGTTATTCAGATGGCTTGGGTAGATCAGAAAGATTTCTCTTGTGCAATATATTAAAGTAGTAGTGTCTCTCACTGGTCTCCTTGCAGGCTAAGGAGTGTGGAATGTACATAAGGGCAACTTGAAGTCTGGGCCTTCAAAGGCTCCTTATGGAATTACATCCAAAGCCGCTTCTCTCAGCATTCTCAGGGATATCGGCCTGCTTCCATTTCCTTAAAAAAAAATGTTAGGAAAAGCTTAAATTTACAGTTAAGTAGCAGTTAATACAAAGAGATGCCTGCAATGTCACTGCATTTTACAGAGGAGTGAAGCAGCTCCTTTTCTCCCTTTCTCAAGATCTGCTAAACCCTTGGTGACTTGGTGACCGTGTGCACCTTGCACCCTTGGACTGTGTACCTGTGTTACACCTTGGAGAACTGTACGGCCCACACCTGTACTAGAGAAGGAGCTACTTCCATCGATATTCAATAGCGAAGTCCCTAATGGAGTTCTGTATCAATTGGAAGCAGGTTCACTATCGCATTCATCAGCTGGATGCACTGTCTAATAAACCAAACTTGGAAGTTTGGAACAAACAGCTTAAGGTAATTCCAAATCGCTCCAAGACCCAGTGTAGTCTAGTGAAAAAAGTGTTGAATTTGGACCAGAGCTCTAGACCAGGGTTCAAGTCCCATCTTAGGTCACTGAGTGGCTTTGGGCAAGCCTCTCTCTCAACCTCAGTTCACCCTAAAATGGAAATACCATTGATCTACCTCACAGGTTTGCTGTGAGGGTGAACTAAATAAGGATTGTAAAACACTCTGAAGACAAAATGCTATATAAGCAGGGACCTGCATTCACTGTGTTTTCCCCATTGGCGGCAATGGGGAAAATGCAGTGAACATGGGCCCCTGAATATAAGTGATAAACAACCATTCTTCTGTGCTTGGCTAGGTTCTAAATTAATTACCCAGAGATTTCCTCAGGGTTTTCTCATTCATAAAAACTTGATATACATTTGGATTCATATGCCGCCCTTCCCATAGAGGCTCAGGGCGGCTCACAATGAATACAAGAAAAGTCACCTCCCGCCCTACCCCAAAACCATACCAACCCCTATCCTTGCCCGCCAGATGTTTTCCCAAATAAAATGGGAAGGATAGGCATCTTGAGAAACGTAGCTACATGGGGAAGCCAAGTGCTATTTTTACAAGTTAAAACTTGTTCAGGTTCCATCTCCTCAGAAAGGTTGGGATCATCCAGCCACTTCGAAAATGCAAGATGCCTGAATGAAAGGCACTAGCCATTTGGCAGGGCTGAGGAACCTGTGGTCCCCCGAGGCTTCCCCCACACTTGCTTACCATAAGAATAGGCCACCCACCCCCCTCATTAGGCAGGGTACCCCCCCCCCCCGGAGGAAAAAATAAAATTCGGTTCTAGGTTCTGAGAAGTGCTTCCCAAGCTCCATGAATATGACCAATCCAANCCCCCCCCCCCGCCTGACCCTGCAAGGACATGGAGCCCTGACAGGAAGGTGGGGAGAGGCACCAGCCCCAGGCAGAAGGAAGGTTCCCCACCGCTCCTATTCTGCGTAATCAATGTTGCAGAACGCCCCTTGCACCGGAGGAAAAAATAAAATTCGGTTCTAGGTTCTGAGAAGTGCTTCCCAAGCTCCATGAATATGACCAATCCAATGCTCTAGAAGCATTTTAGACTCTTCCCCAACAGTGTGTTTTCACTGATTTGATTTCCTGCTCATGTCTATAACAGATGCCTGGATCTAGGTTCAGATGCGTAAGCCTTTCTGCTCTTCCCTCCCTTTTTCTACAGTTTCGACCCTGGTGATGGCGGGACTCGTCAGCATGATCATCTGTTTCTATATTATCTTTTTCACCACCAGCTACAAGAGACTCCATGCTGAAGCATCTATTCCCCCTTCTGTCAACAAAACAGAAGATGAGGCAGTTATACCACATGCTTAACATTTAAAAAAAAACAAAAAAACAATTCAGCAGGAGACTATCTTTGTGCCTGGCCTAACGAGGACCCTCAGGGGGACAGTGGGGGTGCTACTCCAATGGACAAAGGCAACGTTTTTACTTGAGACGGGCAGGGATAACCTTCTTGCCCTTCCCGGACTTCTTTAGAAGAAGAGATTAATTTCTGTAGGATGGAATGCAAAGGATACATCTTTACTGCTGCTGTTTGGACTCACCTGTTGCCAAGGAGGGCGTGTGGGAGAAGCGGAGGTGGCTTTAGTCTTTGCCTCTTGCTGCCAAGCAGCAGCTTGTTTTATTTTCCATACACACCCATATTGGGTGCAGTGCCGGATTTTAAAGATACACCACATTAACCTAAAAGTTTAAATTTAAATTTGGATAAAAAGTGTCCAACTTTAAAAGCAGAGAGAATTTCCAAAAGAGGAGATTAACACCAAGCCTGTCACCAAATAGAGATGTGTAACTAACTTCCTTTCACCTGCCATACCTTCAGAAAGGAGAGAAGGGATTTACTATGTTTCATACAGGCACTCTTGTTCTTTAGTCTTAATGCTGACATTGTTGTACAGTAAAGGGGCCCACTTAGTCACTTTGAATATTGATGTTACACTATCAAGCCAAACGGGGCCCATTTAACTCTTAGCTGGTGGAGGTTCTGATCAGTCTGCTGGGACAGGAGGGTGACAGGGAAGAATGCGTATTCAGTTTACACATGGAAATATCACTGATGTGATGGATAATGAAAATGGTACCAGCCGTAGGAAGCAGCGCACCTCCACATATGCAGCTACATTGCCACCATTAGCTGCAAACAGCATGATTTTGGACAAGTCCACCAACTGCTCTCCAAAGCAGGCGCAGCACCCTTCTTGCCACTGGAGCTACCTGTAGTAATATATTCCTGAAGGTTGGATGAGATAACCCCTGAGGTACCTTTTCCAGCCCTAAAATTCTATGGATTTTGTGTGCCATTCGGGAAGACCAATATCAAACAAAGGAAACAAAATTACCTGGCATCAGCGAAGGATTTGAGATTAAAAAACAAGAGAAGGTGCAGCTTAAAAAGAAATGCTCTAGCTCTACAGCGGAGGGCCTCCTTGTGCTGCATGTCAGTTGCTCCTGTGTAGGGGGTGGGCGTAGGCAAGGTAAGCTCTATAGGCGAATGAACCCATCCCAATAACTGCTACAGATGAGCTCTTCCACCATCACCAGCAGCTTTACACTTGAGGTGGCAGCCCCACATGAGATTAAAACAACCCAACTGACCCTGAACACTTTCCTATGCTAACGTCTGGACCTGTGAATTGTGAGGCTTCATTTTAAAACCAATCGGCATGAGCTGCTCAAGTCAACGGAGGTATCAGACTTGCTTCCTTTCCATGATTTAATATGGAGGCTGCATTCACACATGACGCTAAGCGCTAGGGGTGGGACTATCAGTAGGGCTACGATTTGGTCACGGGGTCACGTTTTTAGTGATTTGGGGTGGGATGGGCGTGACTTTTCTGACTTCCCCATGACTCCCGTGATTTTTCTATACAATTTTGTTAAAGCCCCACTCCAAGCGGAGCCAGCGAGAAGAGCACCCTCAGCGCCGGAGAGGAGAGCCACGGCATCTCCCAGTTGGTCCTAACCTCTCCCCTTCACAGCGCGCCGCGCAGATGTCTCCATCTGGCTACAAACCCCTCCCCTTCACGGTGTGGCATGCCTGGAGATGTAGGACGAGGTTGGCACTTTAGAAGAGCCGGCAAGAGAGGAGCCGCTGAGAGGAGTGTGGAGACTGTAACTAAGCACAGGGGGACTAGGGAGGAAGCAGTGGGGCTTGTTGTCAAGAGTCGAGCAAGAGGGAGGTAAGGTGGGCACTAAGATGTTGGCAGCTGCTGAACGCAGAGGTGGGCCACTCCAGCAGCTGGGGGGAGGGAATACTGCAGTTCTATGGGCCTCTTATCTCTGGCCTAGACCTGAAATTTATGGGACACATTCTGCCCCCTCTGCCCCCCCCTAAATCACCACATTGTTACATGCACAAGCGGCTCCCAGTTCTCCCACCATGACGGCTTAAAACGGCAGCAGAGAAACCAGACAAATGAGATGGATCTTGCCAAACTCCTCACATTTTCCTCCCAAAGTCTCCAGCGCAGAAAAATCCTTCCTAAAGGCCCCTTGCAGACAATTTTTGTTCCCAAAGCCCCCTCCCACCCCATTTCCATGCCCTGAGCCATATGCTTGGGGGCACCCCAGCCCTTGAAGACAACATTAAGGGGCCACGAAATGCCTTTTATTTTAGTGTGTCTGTCTATCCAGGCTATTGATCTTGCCCTGCTGCCTGGGGCTTACAATCTAAAAGAGACAAGCGAAAGCAGGGGGTCCCTGTCCTCCTGCCTCAGGCTTGCAATCTAAGAATATCTTATGTTACAAAATCTTTAATAAAATGCAACTGTTGTTTAACCCTTGACTTTTTAACTCTTCTACCACAATCTAGGCATGACTTTAAACAACAAACCAACCCATGGCAGAATCGTAGCCCTAACTATTGGTATTGCTGAGAGAGGCCAATAATGACCCCCTCAGTTCTAATCCGATAATTCTCAGTATTGGCAATATCGGTTCTTTTACATCATCAGATTTTTATCATTGCGGTTTTCCCCATTGAAGTCAATGTCAAAGATCCGATATGGATATAAAACTGATACCCAGAATTTTCTCAAAGTCCCATCCCTACTAGGTGCACTAAAATCCCTTCCCCCACCGCTTTGATTTTGAAGATGTGGGAAAGTTAGCTCACAGGATTCACTGGGTACAATGCACTTTTGCTCCAAAAAACAAAGCTCAGAAATCAGTTTGTCAATGGTGTGGACTTCCTCATATGCAATTGTAATGTGTGAAGGAATTAACCCAGCTGCCAGTCTGTCTGCCTCACTGAGTCAATGCAGAGCTGTGTGGCATTATGGAATAACGAGCATCAGCCATGGCAATAAGGGATAACTACTGAAGTGGGGGGAGGAATTATGGGAAACGTGAATATGCAGGCTGTATGATCTCCGATAGGAAATTTAAGAGAAAGGGGCTGGCTCGTGTGAACGCAACCGGAGTGTTCTGGTATTCAAGTGCATAAAATGTTTGGCCACTAGAGGGAGCTAGACAACCACTTTAAACAAGGCAATGTAAAAAATGGAAGTATATTTGAATTAGTTGCAGTTGGCAGCTCCTCTTATTAGCCTTAATCCAGACAGGCCAGCAATGTCCAAAGAAATTGACTTCATCTGAAATTAAGTTTTTTTTGGTGGAAGAGATGGTAGGTTAAAAGGATACCTTCTATGAGACAGACTTCTCTTTGTGAACATGGGCAAGCTTTGCAGCTCCACATAGCTCCATAATAAAAGACCTTTGTGAATGAGCCAACTTAACAGCCCAGGTTGAAGGACCCTTCTGAATATTTTAGATTAGTCTGACAATATTACAGAGCAAGGAAAATACCTGCAGTGATCTGCCAGCATTAGGACACGGTTGTAGTAATCTATTGATTTATACAGATATCCCTGTTACAATCCCATCAGACTGTTCGAGTGGGTTGGGAAGGACTTAGCTCTTTAAAGCAGATAAGATTCAAGTAGATAAGCTCTGAGTGCTTTCGAAAAAAAGGTCTGCAAGTAGTAATTTGAGAAGCAGGGCGTAGCTTGTCAACTCTGCAGCTGTGGAATGCTTAATGGACTTCTCTACTGAAACAGGTTACGGACTTCATGACTGACTTCATGTTGGATCAAACAACATTGAGTATATGGTCTTGGTCCCAGGTATTTACAAGCTATGCAAACTAATAAATGGTGCTTTGGGCTACTTAACTTTGGCTTTGGAAATATATTTCTGAAAAAAGGTGTTAAATGGTGCATACGCGCACCGCTCACACAGGGGAAGCCAGCCAGAGCACAGCTCAGTGCCAACGTTTTATATGTATCGTGTTCAGAACTTGCCATTCAGGTCAGGAGCAGTGCAAGCAAGGCTGGAGCAGAGCAGAGCAGTGACAGTCTGCTCCATCTCTGCTCCACGGCCCACCTGGGGGGTGCGGCGGAGTCGAGGCAAGGCTGCTGTCTAAAAGTACCCATTGTGGCATTTATTCACTTTTACAATTGATATAAACAATGCATTCGGGTTTCCAGCGTCGTCCTTCAGTAAGATTCTGGGTGGTCCAGTGGGAACACTAATCTTGTTCGTCATGTCATCAATCCTCATTCTATAGTAGTAAGTATTAACAGGATGTTGGGGCAAACCTGACGCATATCCCAGTGGCCTATACAGTGAATTGTGGTTTATTTGAAATAAGTTGTATTACCAGTCACTTCATTGAAAGGTAGTACCAGAGCCCTAGCCCTACTTGTTTTTTAAATAGCCTTTTGTATCCAACGGCAGGCTCCCGAGAATTCCTGCCTTCCATTTCCGAAATCATTAGTAAATTCAGGTTACTTTCTGAGTAGACTGGAAACAGTTATTCCTAGGTGTTTCTAGTGCAGGTGGTTTAAGAGCCCTGCTGTAGCTGTTGCTATGCAGAGGGCGTTCCGTGCAGGCCGGTGAATTCAGGAATTCACATTGAGATTGTGCTGAATTCATAACCAGGGAGAAGGCTTAAGTGCTTCTCTATCTCACTTAACCTTAAAACAAGAATGAGGAATGAACCATGTGGCAGAGAAGGAGAAAAACACCCCAAAGTCTGTACCTTCCTGAAGGCCTGTAATCAGGCAGATTCCAGGTGAGAGAGGGCTGTGAGGCCTGTCTATATACCACACAGTCCCCAGTGAGTACAAGACTTGGACTCCCTTCTACCCCAAAACAGCGATGCTCAAGCTGCTTCCTTAAATCAGGGTCTTCGTCTCCTTCACTAAAGGTCCTCTTCTTCCCTATAACTAAGCTAAGCACACGCAACCGCAACGTTACAACTTCATGAATGTATCCCTCTCTCTCTCTATGTTCACCTTTGGCTTGCCCATCCTAGATTGTAAGCCTCCTGAGGCAGGGACCAGTCTCTGATTAATGACTGTTCAGTACTAAGTACATTACTGCCATAATAAAATAAATAATAATAATAAATTAATAATCCTTCTAGGTCAATATCTGCTCTATATTCTGTGCTAATCATCCTGCTGAGAGGAAAATTCCCTGCTTCTTAAGCAGGGAAAGTCACCCCAACCTGATGACTCTAAAGTTCAGAGTCTAAACTGTAAGGCGTTGTGCCCAAAGCACAGATTGTGCCTCACCAATCCCAGAGCTATGCAGGAGAGAGAAAGGAAAAGCAGAGAAACCAGTAAGTTACAAGTGCCTGATCACTAGTATTGACTGCCAGAGGTCATACAGAGATGGAAACCGAGGGTAATTTCAGACGTTACGTGCTCCCGGGTCACCTCAGTCGATCCCCAACCAGGGCGAGCCAGCTAACCCCCTCCCGTGGTCCAGGAAAGCCCCGAACAGACGTGACGGGAGCGGGTCTACGGCAAGGAAACGGACGTCCAGACCACAACCTGGGGCAGCGCAACAGACATTACGCCAATTCCAGACCGCGGTCAGAA
>QEPC01006530.1:939467-952854 GCA_003113815.1 Sphenodon punctatus | reverse complement strand
CCCCGGTCTGTGTGTTGCACCTTGCCTGGCAGCAATGCTGCGTGCTCTTGCCACGACTGGGGATCATTCGTTAGGATTCCGCCTGGTGGTTGGCGTTCAGTCATTACGTTTGGCGGTTTCCCAGTGGGAATCGCTTTCACTACGCTTCCGGGGATGGTCCCGTCCTGACCTCCGGAAGCGTGGTTGCCTTTGGCCCCTCCAGGTAATTGACCACGGTGAACATCTGGATGCCGCTAATCAGACATTCACGGCTCTTTGGCCATACCGCAGGACTGACCATGGTTCACTGTGGTTGACCGTAGTATCGTCACGTCTGAAATTACCCCGAGATGGATGCTCCAACCGTTCCCCAATATTTCCCTACATCTCCCACTGTTCGAATCTGCAGGGAAGGAGGCACAGGAGACTGCAACTATAGCAGATTGAGTCTCCTCTCCACTTGCATCCACTGTCCAAACATATCAGTGGACAAAACAATATTCTTAGATTCATGTTTCAAATTATTGTACAATAATCCTGTGATGACACTTCCTCCTACACCATAATAACCCATTATATTATAGTTAAAGCATAACTATATCAATAATATCTGAAATTCAAGCTGACCAAGACACCAAAAATGTATTTACATACAAAGTGTGAACTAAGGTAGGGCTATAGTGCATCTTACACACAAAACCATCCTTTTCCTATCTCTGGAAAGCATCACTTTTAACTTGTATTAGCAAAAGAAATGAGCTTGAAAATACATACAGCAGCATATATCCATACATTTGAATGCTCCTGACTTAATAGGGCAAATGCTGGATGCTGTCATGTTTTCTGCGTTTTAAAACTCCGAAGTTCAGAGTCTGACCCACTACTGAAGTTCTCCCTGGTTATATTTTTTTTTGTAAAAACAAAAACTAAATACATGGAAAGCATATTTTTTGTTGGCATAACTCATGTTTGATAAAACATAAACGATCAAGGTCAGCGATTTCAGAGGAAAATTGGGAGCTAGTTAACGGAGACGATAAAGCTAGTTTGAAATCGCATCATCCGTATTACAGAAGAACACAGTATGTACGCTTCAAGGAGAAGAGTTGTGGAATGGAGAGGACTGTACACACCTTCCATCCAGGTTCTACCCACTCTTATGTTGGGGGCTGGGTGGAGGGTTAAGCCAGTACGAATGCACGTGAGAATGAGGAAATGAAATAGCACACATGAGGTAGGGTGCATGATCTATATGTTTTAAGAACAACTGCCACAGATATCACTAACTCTTATAGTTATTATTTTCAATTTATATCCCTCCCACAATAGAAATAAAATATATGGAGCAAATATAAATAAAACACATTATACAGAGAGCCAGAACCCTAGTCCTCCAGCCCCTAATACCATTCCATCCATTCCCACGCCCCCACCTCTTAAATGGAAAGTCCCTTCCTCTGTTATTGTTTATTATAGTATTATTAAATTTTTCAGCCCAAACCTGTACCCATCCACCCCTCGCACTCTTGACTCTCACCCACCGGGAGCCTTACACCAGTCTACCTGCTCTCCATGCTCAATCCCCCTGCTTTACTGAAGGAGGGGAGCATAACATTCCCACTCATCCACAATCTCATCCCATTCTTCCACCCCATCCCCATAAAACATTTAAAACAAAATTATTAAACATTTAAACAGGGGGGAAAGGGTACAAGGAAGATACTTTCCAGTCCCACAACCTGAAAGCTGGCCTAATGGGCAGTATCTTTTGGAAGCTTCCTGCAGTCCCAACAGGGCTGTATATACCTGGGAAACAGTGGAAAGGTGTGGCTCAGCTGAGGATGGCCCAGGTTCCCTCTCTCCCCCTCTTTCTCTGCTCCTATAATATTCTATCTCATATTATAAATCGAGAAGAAAGATTTGCAAGAAAGGACCAAGTATTCCCACACCAGACTGGGCACAGCTAACGTTTGGTGGAGCAGGACTATGTATCGCTCCATCCCTTGAGAACTGTAGCATAATCAGGAAAGATAATCAAGACTGGATGAGGCACAGGGAAGCACCTCTCCACATAAGCGCATCCTGCCATGGAACAGTTGAAGTTCACACAAAAAGAAAAAGGACATACAAGGGTGTAACGGAAACAAACTGTTATATTTGTCACAGACAAATTCTAATCATAGATCTCTGGTACTCACAAAATACTTAGAATACAGAACTGAAATCATTGCAAAATGTACAGTCAAAAATGAAACCGAACACGAACATATTGCAAAATATATACAGAATCTTCCTAAAAACATGATCTGACAAAATGATGTTTAAATATAAAAGAAAAATGCTGTATAAATTATTTTTACAGTTACTACAATTAGGACCAATAATTGTCAGAGACACAGATTACCATCATAGTGGTTTGCAAGGCAGACAACTAGAAACTAGTTACACAGTTCAAACCCTGTTTTTAAGATCAAACCACAAGTAAACATGAGTGTGATGTGCATTAGCAGCTGTTAGGCACACAATGTGGAAATAGTACAGTATTCAACCACTTAACGGTTACACTTCTACAATTACAATTTTCAGAGAGAATTATCAGGCAGAAGCACAGCGAGGAATGACTACACAATAAACTACTCAAAAAGGTCAGTTGCCTTCTCAACCAAAGACACCGTGAGGTGCTTGGTTACTAAACTGTTTCTCTCTTCTTAAAAGTGTTCATCCAATAAGCTGCACTAACTGTAATGACTGAATACAATTATTTGCATCTTTTGATCTGCTCTCAAATTGTGTTAACCACATCACACCACACCTGTGTGTCATACCTCCAGTGATTACCACACAACAAGCCACACTGTTCTCACACTTCTGAGAGGCTGGAATTAACCATCTACTTCTACTACATGACGACACCAGGCTATTTTCAAGTGCCCTCACCCTCTTGATACACCCTCATGCATTCCTTAAGCACCTCTTGCTACAGGGCTTCTCCTTGGTCAAAATAGGTTTTGGTGTCCCCCCTACACACACATGGATTGGGCCAGAGCTTGTGGGGCTGGAGCTATTTTCCTCTCTCCGTCAGTCAGCTGTTTGGTTGGGAGTAGGAGAGCCCCAAACACAGCACAGGTAATGCTTGGGCCTTGTTCTGCAGGGTGGGCGAGTCCCTCCTGCTCAATGCCAGTCAGCTGGTTGGTGGGGGGAAATGTTATGCCTTGCCTGTCCTTCCTAATCAAGCTCCAGGAAGGGATACTTCTACTTCCCCCTGATCCAACTGGCAAGGAGTAGGAGTGCTGGGGATGGCCCTGGCCCAGGCCTTCTGGGGCAGTGGCACTAAAGGGTCCACCCAAATCACAGTCTCCAGTGTTTCCTGAAGGCAGTCACCATGCTGGAAAGGGTTCCTGCCATGTACAATGAGAAAGCTGGTTGTGTCTTACACCTGCTTACTTAGGGGAAACAAATACTTCAGTATAAAGGAAGGGAGAAGTGGCCACATCAGCACTAATAGAAGGACTATGCCATTTTCTTGGTATGTTGGGATCAACTTTGGAAGCAGAGAGTTTATCGTCATATGGCACCTTTGGTTTAAAAACAGATTGCTGAATCTGAACAATTGGCAAAACTGTTGTTACACTTTTGTGGCGGATACACCAAGAGTGCGCGCTTTAACTGGTAGGAATTGATAAATGGAAAATTAATGAGCTGTTGATTTTCTCAACTGCTAGAAAAGGTGGAAGGCGGCAGGCCAAATGTGATAAATAAAACAAGATGAACTGAATGTAAATTAAGCCATGTCTTCTGAGAACCAGCTTCTTCCTAACTGATAAGCTAAGTGCTTAACTTGTGAACATACTGACAGGTTAAGTGTTGCAAGACATAAAATAGCATTAAAGGGGAATGAAAAGTGTATTTCTCACTGCCTTTACCAATAGTAAAACTGCTTAACAGCATTGGAAAAAATAGCCATTCAATCACCATATACATCTGTGCTTAAAGATTTATAATATTTGGACCAACATTTACAATTACAGAGTTATAACTGTTTACAAAACCTTCTTATAAATTGTCTTCAGAAAAAAATAAATCCACTCTTTAAAAAGTATTACTTTATCCACGCTCAAATCAATGCAAAATCTCTTCATTCTGTTCATAGCAGGAAAGGCATGATCCACTCTGAGGGCTTTCTGAAGGGTTGTACTTAGGAGCCTGACCCAAGAGGATAACTATTCCATCAATTGTCACAGGAAGTGGAAATAAAAGCTTCCACCAACACACAAAAGCAGTGCACTGTGGGTTTACAATCAATGGTCACCACCCTGTAAACACTGAAACTGCTTGTTTAAGAGTTACATTTAGAAGCTAGATTGTGCTAAATTATTATATCCCATGACTTTGCATGGCCAGTTCAAAGGTATATACCACTAGGTCAAAGTAAGTGAAGACCTTGTAGTTTGTTTTTTAAGTAACACATACTGTCAATGAATGCATGAACTGTCAACATTATAAATAAAAAAATTAAAATCAATCAAGGCATTACATAACAATTAGACCATTAAACCCAATTATTTTACAAAATAGCAGCTAGTTTATAACTCTTTGACGTTTAAGTGAAATTGCAGTTATGCTTTTATATACAATATATATGAAACCAACAAGAGGAAAAGTTATGATCTCTCTTTCCCTCATCTTGGAACAGACATTAATAGGACAATTTCAGTTAACTGGACTTGTTTGTCAAAACTACAGAAATGAGTTTAGCTAACCTACAGACTTCTTTATTTTAAGCCACAAGTGTCTTTTTTACTTTGCATACACAAAGTTTATCCTTGTATTTACTATCAAGTGCAAAATGGAGATTACATGTAAACAACCATAAATACGTTTGGGTTTTTGTTTTTAAAACCACAAAATTTGGGGGTTGAACTCAGGGAGCAAGCTAATTTCAGTGCTCCCAATATGGATCAGACCCAGTTCAGTAAAGAATGACCCTCTCTTGCCACTGTATTGCTAAGCCACACCCATAAAAGGCATGAATGGCCTCAACCTAACTGTGTTCATATCACACATCCCATCATCAAAACAGGAAGCTTTGTTATGAGTTTCAGCAAAAGGGCCGAGAATCTGAGAGGGAATGAAGAATGGACAACTACCCACCAGTGAAAGGGCCCCTTGCAGAAAAGGTCTGAGGCACATTGCACTGGGGGACAGAAGGAAGCTGTCTATACTGTAAAGAAACGAACTTCTGTTGTTAGATGTGCCAGCAAAGCATCTTTGAAAGCACACAATTCAACAATAGAAGTATGGAACAAACAAGATTCACAGGATATAAGGGATCACTGTCAGTCAGTTATTACATTTTTTCTATTAGCCCTAATCATTTTCAACAATTTAGTGAATTATAGAAATTGGTTAGAATTATTTTTTAAAGTATTTTCCCCACTCTGGTTATAGCAATGAGTACATTCTCACAATAATGAGCTGATCTATTGGGTAATCTACATGCATAGTTATAAAAATTCACTTCTCTGTGACTGGGTACATATTGTATGCTTTTTGAAAAAGCTAATATAATCTGCAGAGACTACAAAATGTTAATGAATAAGCTAGCCATTCCTAAAGGACATAGTCTGTTAACAGACCTGCATCAACTATCACTTAAGGACAGGGAGTTTTGTGGTATGTTTTTTGTTTTTGTTTTTAAAACCTTTGATTTAATATGTTAAAATAAGCCAACTAGAACTACTGATATTGCTGCTACGGCTTAACTGTAAATTTATACTTGACCTTTACATTTTACAATATCACCCACTAAGTGCTGTGTGCAGGGAGTTTGAGAACCATGTATGATACAATTAAATTTTAATTGCACAGTAGTAACTCATTGATCTGTAGAAGTCTCATTATCAGCTGTGTTACACAACGCTGAACCTAAATTATAAACAATGACTGTCTTCAGGGAAGCAGTGTAATAATTGCTACAGAAGTGAAGGTGGCATAATCTTAGCCCCACACATAGGATGCGCAGTTTTGATAATCTAGAAAAATAAAGAAATTGTTCCCTTCACATTAGTTTTTCAAAAACACACACACACACAAAACCAGCTGAAGTAGGAACAGCTGGTTATCCATTATCTCAGAAAACTCTGAAATTCTTTTAGAAGTAGCTTTTTAATCTTTGAACAAGAATCGTTCTGTTTATAAAAAAAATTCTATACTGTCAAACATTTCAAACTTTGGGTGCAATCTTCCATGATTAAAGTCAATGGGAGCTGAATCACCTACTTCAATGGATGGAAGAGAGCACCCTCAGCTGCAGAAAAGTCATCAACACAGATATACCCAGTACCTATTAATTCTTCAATAAACTGAGAAAAGACCTGCCACACTCCTTCAGGTTCATCCTCAGCGACTCTTCTAGGGATACAACATTGCTTCATTCTGCAGCCTTAATATGGGAAGTGTACCCAAAGAGTTAAAACTTGCTCTATGCACTAGGAGGGGAAAAGCCTTTGGAGTTCATACTGATTTCTAGTCATAGGATATTTCATAATCAAAAGCCCTCTGGTTTTACAATACCCTGTGTGTAGCCACAAGAGCTGTGAAGGGCCTGATCCCCTACGTGGCCCCATGGCGGGCAAGCACAGCCACTACACTGCGGGGCGGGAAGCAGGGCAAATGTTCGGCCCCCTGTGGGGAAGCTGAGTGGGCAGGCCACTGTTAGACCTCCTGCCACAGTGTGGGGCAGGCCGACTGGAGCAAGCGGTCGCTGCTGAAAGCCCTGTAGTGGACTTCGCTACTCAGTGGGGCAGACAGCGACGAGGCACACGGGCTACCACATCTTGGGCAGCCTTACCCGATTTTGGGTAAGGCTGCTACATGCTGCATCCTCGGCCTTTTCCCGAAGACGCAATGTGTAGCAGCCAGCAGCCCGCCCTGCAGCAGAGGCAGGGGAGGGAACATCTGGCAGGCTTTCCAAAGTGTAGTAGGTGTTAGCTGTGGCTGCATGCATTGTTACAAGCATTTTCTTTCTTCTTGGGGATCATGAAATAATATTTCAGTTCACAGTTGCTGCTGCTGAGGGACAAAGAGGGAAAGAAACCTGCACCCCTTGATGAAATAAGAGTAGGGTTCAGATCTAACAGGAAGCCGTTCCATTTCCAATCTAGGGATGAAGAGCCAGAGATAGAGAGAGAGAAAAGGAATGCGGAGTTATTAATCAGCAGTAGTTTTGGTCATCACAGTGAACCCCAGGTAAAGCTTAGAAGTGAAAAAAAAGCCAGGTTCACCATGACTAGGCTCTAGGCCTGCAGTAGAGACCAAGAAAAAGAGCATCTCCCATCTAGCTAAAGCTGCTTTTCTGCCTACTGCCACTGTGCATCTTTCCAAAAGCAGTGATTTATCTTCATAGGTTTCCTAGACCATCTGCTGCTACCTTCTTCCTGAGAGTTCAGTTATTCTGAAAGACAGAGTTCTAAGCAAAATACTTCCCTCTCTATCCTGTTATCAGAGACGCCATATCCATAGCTAGCTGGACCCAGTTGTTTTGCATAACGGTTCCAATTTCCAGATGCAGAAAGATATTGAAAGATATTGAAAGATACTGCTACATGTATCAAATGGAGAAGATGCATGCTGAAGCTGTGTCATCAACATACTAGCTGGCACCTCACTCTTCTTTTTGAGCTGACTTTGGTGTTTCTATGAAGGGTGCTAAGAGGGGTTATGGAAAGAAATCCGAGAAGAGGGGAACTGCCCTCAGAGAGTCTTAGATGAATAAGATCTAATGCAATTTCACCACCCAGACAAAGCCTCACAGGTGACTAAAGAACATCTCATAGCCATTGGCGATAAAGGCTGCTGACTGATCAAGCAATATTAGGACGGGCATGTCCATCCATGGCTACAGTACTGTCCTTCAGAGCAATCAAACCCATTGCCATACCATATCCAGGTCTCAAGCTTGAATAGAAGAGATACAGCACCCAGGCAGAGATGACATGCTGCTAATGTCCTGTGGCCACCACCCAAATACCCTGCACACAGAAAGGGGTAACAGTTAAAGATTCACCTCTGCTTAAGTGACTGAGCCAAACCATTCAAAGACAGTATAATGGTCCTGTTTTTTCTCTTTGACTAGTTGTACTTGGAGAGGAGCAAGGCGTCCTGTATTCCACCCAATCTTTATGCAGCATAGGAGAAACATACCCAGGTGCCAAGCCCAGCACTAAGATATTTATTAATAGTGCAGACAAAATCAGGAGCTGTTCCCTTCCCTCAAGGTTTAGCCCATACAATAGTGAACGAATATAGTCCCTTCGCACCCACAGGACAGAACTGTGCAAATTCCTTATGCCTTAGCTAAGCGAATGCAGGCTACATCTTCTACCACAGGTGCTCAACTCCATATACTTCAAGCAGATGTAGATCTGTAGGAACCCATGGTGGCTCGTTGTTAGTCAATGGTGATTGGTGAGAGTGGTGCAATGAGATGCAGCATTAAAGGACAAGATCTTCAATGGATGTAGTCAAAGTATTGCTGTAGTGTTGTAGCGGGTCATGATCCATCAGATAAATGGGTCCTGGAGCTGGTAGCATCCTCCCTCAGGATGTTTTTAAATCCCATTGAGTGCATGACTCTTCCACAGGGACTAAGCTAGTGTGTATTTCAAATTAATATGAATGTACTGATATGTACTTAGGTTTAGAGTTGGTCACTGAAATAATCAGCATTATACCAGATTTATAACCATTCTTCCATTTTCAGGTACTTGTTAGTCATAATACAATCAAAATACTTTAAAAGAAAATAACAGGATTTTTTTTTTTGAGGAATGGGTAATTTGAAAAACTATACACAAGGAGGAGTACAGATTTACCTAGCATAGTATATACAGCAGGGCTGAAAATCTAAAACCAAGAACTTTGTGGTACATGTAAATACTAGTATGCTAGCTTTGTACTATTTAAACTTAAAGTAACAATACAGAAACAATAAGGCTGCACTCCACAAACCACTTACTCAGGATCATGGTCTGAGCTTTTAAATAGGGTTTGACTGATTAGTGCAGGAAAGACAATAGTTGTATTATTATTTCCCCATTCTGTTTTTCAACAAATTCATATCTAATTTTGGCTTGTCCTTGACTTAAGCGGAGCTTTATGAGGACCATCAACACTACAAAATTACTGAATCAGGGTGGCTTATTATACTATAGTAATGCCCCAACCATGCTGCAAAACTGTTTGATCTTGACTAAAAAGTCCTTCCCTCATATGTATCTTTGCTGCTGGACTATTGGGCAGGGTTAGTTTAACAGAAAGTTGAATTTATTTAATCTAGGGAAGACTAAACACAAAGGGCTAAAACTTATTGAAGAAGAAATAAAAAGGGCTAAACATTTATTAAATAGGAAACTTAGAAAAACTAAAGCTACAGTTAAAAAAAAGTGTGACAAGTGCAGTATGAAGAGATCTGTGTTTCTTATCTATTCACATAAACCAAAAATTGGGTAATGGTTTATAGAAAAGCTACCCAAGGCAAAGATCTCGGATGAATTCATGGTGCATAAGCAGACGTATGTCAGCCACACAATGAGGCACTGTCCTTTAAAAAACCAAGCACAACTTATCAGGATGGAATGTACGGCAGGCTCGTAAGCAACCCTTCTTTAGCAAACCCACGTGTACAGTTTTACTATACAAATTCACTTTTGCTACAGTAGATGTGCTGCTTTTGTTCTGGAAATCTCTTCGCTAGTTAACGTCCCACTTCAGCATTTGATACACTGTCGGTTCTTGTGTCTTTTAAGCTTCCAGTTTTTTTCTGCTTCTGCTTCGATTTTTTCAACATATGAACCTTAAATCAAATATTTTTAGAGAATCAATAATACAAACAAGAGCTCTTTATTTAGATATAAAAGTTTTTAGAATTAGTATGAAATATAGAACAAATTCTGTTGCTGCTCCAACAGAAAAGCTATTTAAAGAGATGTCAGGAACTAAAAACAATGATCTTGTTTAAACTCCAGTTACAAGTAACACCTACGGTTACTAAAACACAGATTAGAGAAGCAAGTCTATTCTTTCCAGCTTAATTAGCTTATTTAATTCTGTGCATCTTAAAAAGTGCTTTCTGAACAATCGACTCAGTTAAAAGTGTGAATGTGTTATACTGAAGTGCAATAATTGCTAACACTGGCCTTTTTAAAAAAAAAACCAAAGTAATATTTTGGAAGCGACAGGAGCTTTAGGACTGTAGCTTTTCCCTTCATTTTCCTCAGCTGCACTGAGGGCGGGGTCCCAAGAGAGCTTGGCCCCAGAGGCAGAAGCTGCAGGGAGGATAGCCACCTACCCCTGTGTGTTTCCCTGTCTCCTCCTGCAGGTAAGCTGCTTATAGCAGAGGGCTGCATTGAGGGCAGTGCCCTCAGGGTGGTGGCCAAAGGGCGCCGCCAAAGGACGAAGCAGCCGTTGGTGAAGCCGTTAGCGGAGCCAAGGAGGCAGAGGCGGCCCGCTCTGCATGAGAGCCGAGGGTGAATGCTGTGAAGTCCGAGGTTTGTGGGAATGCAGGGATACCAGCTGGGAGAGAGTTGATGGTGGCAGCACCATGGACCCTTCCCACCTTCCGGGATAAAGACGGCAGAAACCCCGGTCAGTTTCAACCACCTGCCATTTGTGGAGGCGGCAGCCGCCGCAGAGCAGGCTCCGGTGGGGGGGGGGCAGGTTCAAGGAAGACACTTGGGTGAAAAACAAGACTGGTAAGTGGCTGTGGCCGCTTACTCTCCTCCCTCTATTTTGGACACGCCCCCAGTCGGCTTCAAAAACAACGCGCCGGAGGCCGCGAGATGAAGGGCTGCGGCCAAAGGGTCCGGCCCTTTGGGGCCCTTCGGGGTTCGGAGGGGGAAAGGGGGTAAACCCCTGTGATGTTGTGTGGATTGTGGGGGTTTTGATGTGGAGATGGTGGGGCTAGCTCCCTCCAGTGAGAGAAGGGTGGAGCTGGCCACATGTTTCCCTGGTGGCAGCAGGGGACAGGAATAATTATTGTGGGACCTGCCCATGTGTGGGCGGTGTTGGAATGAGATAATAGTGGGGCGATAAATATGTTAATGTATTTTTAGGATATTATGTTAATTGTTATATTGTATTGAACTGGGCCCCCTGTGTGGGAATATACCCAGGAATGTTTTGTTTTTTTCTGTGAGCTGCCTTGAGTTGTTTTTGAAAAAGTGCGGGATATAAATTAAATGGAAATGAAATGAAATGAAATGAAAATTATTTTCTAGTAAGAAAACTGGTGTTTTATAAAGAGAACAGAATTCCACAGCAACGTCTGGACATTTTTTGCAGTGAAAGTATTTTCTGAAGAATATCTATGGGTCCTTAATGACAATTTTAGCCTTTTTTTTTTTTTTTTTTTGACGCACACAAGGTATGAGAGCCTAAGCCAACAGTCAATTAGCCTAACAAAAATCACTTTGATGGTGTCATGACAGCAAGAGGTTGAACTCTTCAGTAATCAAGCTGCAAAAGGACTAAACTAGCCAAGACACAATGATAAATGTAACTGGTAAATTTCTTCTTTATGTTTAATTTAAAAAGTTAGTATGAACTGGCCACTTTTATTAAGTTTTTTTAAAAGGCAATATTGCTAAAGTGGCTTCAATGAGTGCAGTGAAGTATTGGTACCACACTCCACCAATGATAAAATGAGTAGAACTGGAAAGAAATTGCCTAGGTATATATAATTTTAGAAAAACTCTAGTAGATTTGATGGGCTTTTATGTTTTTGTACTTTTGGTTTGTTTTATATGTGTGTTTTAATATGTGTATTTTATACCTACACATGTTTGTGTGTTTATACGTGTGTTTTAATATTTTAATAATTTTAATATTGTAAGCTGCCCTGAGCCGCCTTGGTGGGAAGGGTGGGGTAATAAATTTAAATAAATACATAAATAAATATTGAACTTAAATTTAATTTGTAAATCGTAACTGGGATTTTTATATTCAAGTGTACATCTAGGTAAGAGAATTAATTTATTCACATTAAAAACCCTTTTCCTCCCCGGTCTTCTACACTGCTGTCCTTTTCCTTAACCCATCAATTCCTCCTCATTTTTGGTAGCAGGATTTTGTTACAGTTTCACTGGCCATTTTAGACAAGGATTCTTCTGCATCCTGATCCATTCTGTTACTGGCCTGTCTAATCGGCTTAACATTAAGGCCCTTTTCACACAAGATGCCTCCACCCATCTCCACGCAGTTTTGCTGTATGGAGATGGGTGAAGGTGCCCGTGTGAATGCCACGGGGGATGGGTGGGGGGAGCATGCGCACCCCAGCGCTACACCCACCTCCAACAGACGAAGCAATGCCCAATGCTCCATGATTGGAGATGGGTGGAGGTGGGTGTGCGCCTGTGGGAACAGGCGCACACCCACCTCCACCCACTGTGGCTGTGCACACATCCTCCCACCCGCCATGGTCGGTTTAAAAATACCTAAAATACATAGATTACAAATACAACGGGACATAGATGTTGCCGTCCACATAGGCATTACAACATATACAGGTGGCTACTCTATTGGAACAAACTCCGCGCTGTTGTAGCCTTCCTAATGTGCACTGGCCATAAATTCATTTTGGATATTCACTGTGAACTCAATGATGTTCCATGGCATTTACCCAACTGTTATATTAAATGGTTTTCACTGCTTCCTTAAAAATAAGGGCACTAACACATTGATGTGCCAGACAAATAACAGGATATGCCATAGTCTAAGGAAGTGAAATTAATCTGAAGAAAAGCACTCTGCTGTGACAGTTTATATTTTCCAATGCAAACAAGCAAATTCTAACACATACCTTTGGTCCTGCAGCAGAAATAATCATCTGACCTGATGGCTGGATCCAGGGCTCCCCATCGACTTGCACAGGAATTGGCTTTAGAAGCGTAACACGGAAGTAGGAGCCTTGGGCTATGCGGATCCCTGAACGCAGACCACCTTGCACTTGACCCTACCAGGGCAGTAAATAAGGAGATCCATTATTTATTTTATTTTATTTATTTTATTATTATTTTTTTAAAAAAACAACTTTGGGGTATTTATGGTTAGGCCTCTTGCTGTTTAAAAGCTTTCCGCCTCCTAGAAGTTTTGCAAATTGCGGCCTGAAGTTTATAGAGGGGAAAACTATCACCAGGGAAGAATGACACTGTACACCCACAAACCCCTTTCTAGGGACCTGGTCCTGAAAATATGTCTGCCAAGATGGAACCTCTGCACTCAAGACTCTGCCTGTGCAATCATTCACAGAATCAGGATTTAAGTCTGTATGTAGCTCAAATAAATGTTATCCTCTTTGTGAACAGTTCATTTTTTTCCCCTAGAAAAGGATATTTTTAGAGATAATAAATGA
>QEPC01006530.1:909177-922339 GCA_003113815.1 Sphenodon punctatus | reverse complement strand
ATACAAAGGCACAAAATAATGGCAGTGAAGGGGTTAATTTTCATTGCTGCTGCCAGTATGAAGTGGCCTTGAGTTCCATGTCCTCTTGCTATCTGAATGGTCCTTGAAAACTGTTTATTTTGGTTTATTTTAAGCTGGGGTCAATTTGACCCCAATTGAAATGCATTGGCTTGGGGTCAATTTGACCCCAAAAGGCAAACTCAATGGAAACCTGGGGTCCGTTTGAAAAATGCCACTTTTTTGTTTATAGGAGACAAATGGTAAGAGGTATTAGGCTGAAATTTCAGTATGTTATGCCCAGTGGTGCCGGTGACAATGTCCTAAAAGCTCAAACTTGAAGAGCCACTAATTAACTTTTTCTTAATGTTTTTGTGCTCACTGGGGTCAGTTTGACCCCATTACAGAAGGTAAGGGTTAATCTTTATTTCAAGAGTGCGATTCCCAAACAATCATATAAACTTAACTTTTGTTCATAAGCAGGTTTTGTGAACCAGCTACTGCACTAGTGATAAACAAAAAGTATTAGGGGTGGAATTATTCATATTAATAAAAAACACATGAGCCATTCAGTAATTTCTTTATTTTTTTAGACCAAGCCAGTTAAACAAAATCTACCTTTGGAGGCTCAGGCTCTAGCACACCATTTTCTGCACTTTCAACAGACTCTTGAGCATCTAAGAGAATGGTCCAGCGGTCCATAAGTACATCATCAGCTTCATCTACTGATACTAGGATGGAGTATGGATCCTCGCCGCTATATCCAGCTCCCCAGCGAAGCACCCTCCCCAAATCATTACCTGAAGAATACAAAAATAATCAAACTTCTGTTAATTTTCTCAAACAATGGTATGAAAGATAAAGCAATTTTTAGAACAAAAATATTTTAATCAAATGGCCATAACAACTTCCTAACAGTACAACTATGTTAATAATATCAACATGCATTTAAACTATTTAAGTAAATATTAGTCCTTGGGTTTCCTTTCCTATTCTTATTATTTATTTATATTTTCAAATTTATATACCACTCTTCCCACAGGTTCAAGGTGGCTCCCAAACAGTAAAAATATTAAAATGTATATAAAAATAACCTAAGGACACCCAACTCTCCCCCAACCCCCCACAAAATGTACAATGTAAGTTTTTGTATTGTTTTAATATCTGTTTTAATGTTCTCATGCGTTTATATTTTTGCAGATATATAAAAATAAAACCCAATACGATGTCCCAATTCCCCATACTCCAAACCCACCTTGCACTCCTACTCCAAACCCACCCATCAAAATCCACCTGCATTCCCTATCCTATTCTGCTGAATGCTTGTTCAAATAAAGTAGTCTTAACCCACCTCTGGAAGACGCTCAGGCTTAAGCAGACTTGCAGGTGAAGAAGGGAGTTTGATAGCACTGGGGCTGCAACAAAGCATGATTCCCTGCGAGCTCGTGTTGTATGAACAAGGCTAACAGCCAGTACCCACAGGGAGGTGCTCCCAGCCCATCGCAGGGGCCACAATGGGGCATGGAAGGACAGGCAGTCTTTCAGATATGTGGGCCCAGATTGTTTAGGGCTTTGAAGGTCAAAATAAGCACCTAGAATCGTGCCTGTAAACTTTAGGCAGCAAGCGTAGACTTCAGAGTACTGGTGCAACGCTCTGAAGCCAACACGATCTGCACTAGCTGATATAGTAACCAAGCCAAGAATGTGTACCGGCGTTCTCGCATCCTAATGAATGTCCCATCCCTTGTCTCTCCCTCTGTTCCCCCTTCCCTGTCTCCCCCCCGCAAATCTTTAGATTGTAAGCTCTCGGGCAGGGACCGTGTCTATCTTGTTTTTTGTAACGCGCCAGGTACATCGCTGGCGCTATATAAATGCTTATAATAATAATAATAATGCCAACAATGTACCTGGTACTGTACAACCATAAGTTAGAGACAGGTTCCTGCCCCAAGGGGTTTACAATCTAAGATAGACAAGATGGGGAGAATATCAGGAGAGGAAAATATTCACAAAGTTGAAAAGCGCACACGCTTAGTTACCTGGGAAAAGGAGATTCTGAATGAGGAAACTGTAGGGTGAGCATTAATAAGCAGTCTGAGGATGAAGAGCTAGGAAAAGCTTGACTGAAGAGGTAGGCTTTCAGACGGGATTTGACTAACCCAAAATGTGACGTCCTTGGACACACCCAAATAAGGGTCTGTACATCCTGTCCGTAACAGAAAGGGCCAAAACTTCTAAACTAAGTGACAAATTCCTATATAATCCTCCATTCACACCTAAAACGAGAGTTTCTTGGATTAAATAATGAGAAGCAGCCTCAAAAATGCCTCGTCAGTTAAACATTAACACCAGTAGGCAGAGAGCGTATTCTGCAGTTCGTAAGTAACAAACTAATTGATTAATCTAATCTGTCAGACAAAGAAGCAGGCTTAACGCATTATAACCTACTCCTGGAAAACTACCAAAGTCTAGAGAAATTTTAAAAAGCCTTATGATCTAGGGAGGCACAGCAAGATCTCAGTTAAGTATGCTATGTGCCACACAAATTCTATGAACAAGGTAATAAATCAAGGATATTATTGGTAAATGTAAGCTCCAAGCCACGGTACGCACAAATGTGCCATGTATACCATACATTTTATTTATTTATTTAGCTGCTCTTTTACCCCGCACCCTCCCGCTCACAGAGCACACACGCATGGTGTGTGTATTGTGCCCGCACCCCCCATAAGAACAGACAAAGACATGCGCTGGGGTAAAAGGCCTTGGCCGCAACTTTATTACAATATATATATGACTTGAACAGACCAAATGTTAAAGAACCTGTGTGCATATAGCAGAGAGGAACCATGCTACCTAAAGCAGATAAAGGGGGCTGCGCTAAGCCTCGCCCCCTTACCCGGGTGAATCGACCCTTCGAATTCCCCCTCCTCTTGGGTCAGGGAGGGTTGCAGCCCCAAGCCAGCCGTTCCATGCCTGGGTTGGGGCCTCCGGCCGTAAGACCCCCCGCTCCCCAAGTGGTAACGGGGTACAAGCGCGACCCCTCAGCTCTTAGGGAGCCTTACCACAGCATGGTTCCTACGCTGCTAACCGCCACGAAAAAGGGGGAGGAAAATTGTTACTCCACCCCTTTCCCCCACACACAGGTATTCCGAAAAGGGGTATGAACAGCCCTCTCTCCCGCAACCAAAGATAACCAAAGACTCTTCCCCTAGACAGATAACCGTACACCATCCCGTAGGAAAGGCCTGCACCAGGCTCATGATCCGTTCATGGGGCACCACCCGGTCACCCCAGCGTCCAATCAACGCCCACATACGATGCTAGGGGCCTCCGAGCTGCTCATTTTGCCTGTGAGCACCCCTGCACTGCGTAAGCCGAGATCATTTTCACCCAAATGGATTCACCTGTGGGCACCCCTGCCCTGCGCAGGCCAAGATCATATTCACTCAAATGGATGACCAGGATTGTAGGTGTCACAACATGTCCTGCTTGCAACAGCATCAGGTGCTCCGGGCGCATATCGCTGCGCACAAACCATTAGGGACATATAGCCTAGCTGCGTTCCAAGGTCCGAATTAGCAATGTGGCATTTAGCCCACCGTACAATGCTGTGCCCACCGCAGTGTGGCCCGCAGCGTCAGACGGCTGGCAACCAGTCAGTGCCTGTGGGTGACAAAACGTAACAGCAGTGTGGCCTGGAACTCGAAGGCAACATTCCCCAGTCCGTCAAACCTTTCCTAAAAATTTGCCTGAAATTGGATTTTTGTCCCAAATGCCCCAGTGAGATGCCTGAAAAGAGGGCCCCGTAATGTGGGCGAACCTCCAGATATTACTCCCGGGCAGTACCACCCTGATCCCCCGGGATGAAGGCACCAGTTCACTGAACCACAATGCCCCAAAATCACAGCTGAACAAGCAAATCTGGGGCAGTGCGGCCAGTGTGTCAACTGATACTGGTTAACTGCCCTGTGGAGCCGATAGCTCGCATGGGTCAGCCACCCCATGCGCCTCCCTGAAAAAGGCAATAGCTGCCAGGCGACACCTTATGGTGCGTGGTGCTAAGCCCTGGCAACACAAGCATGCTGTGAACCCATCAACGTGGCGTGTGGGGGGGGATGGGCCATGACCCCCGCAACCCGCAGGTTGAGAGGAAAGAGGACGCATAAGCTCGCCATGTAGAGCTAGAAATGGCAGCCTTAATGCCCTCGCTTATCCTGCGCTCCCCCATCTCCACAAAGCCTCCAGCATGACCTCCAGGTCGATGTTGGCGCCGAGCATGAGGGAACGGAACTGCTCCATCTGAAAACGAGAGAGGGAGACAGCCATATCATTGCACTTAGCCGAGAAATACATATTATTGGCACTTCCACACAGAACAGTGATCCAGACAAAAACTCTGTTGGATTTCCTGGACTGATGGTCGACTACCTGCACCCCAGCTTGGTTGTCGGACCCACAACTCCAGAGGCTAGCAACTGAGGTCATAAACCCCAGCCTGTAAGAGTTCATGAGGCAGTGCAGGACCTGGAGGGGAACTGTGCCGCTTCCGAGAGACAAAAGGCAAAACAGCCTCCAGATAAGAATTGTCATGTGAAACATGGCTCAAGCAAACAGTTAAGAAATAAGAATAGGAGACTCCGAGGGCGGAGAAATACACAGTTGTACAAACCCAGTGGATTCTGATTGTACACACCCGGAGGATTCCGACGACAATACCCCTTTTTGAGAGAACCACTCTCTCCTGATGGGAACAAACACAATTTCTCCTGATGAGGAACCATTCCCTCCTGATGGGAAGCAAACACAATTTTGTTATGAAAAAACACCAGGGCATGTGTCTGTGATTGATATGAAACAACGCCGGGGAAAGGCAAAGACTAGCGCACTATTCTCTCCTGACGGGAATGGCTGCCGTTCTCCAGGTGAAAATCTTCCAAATGCTACCAGCGATGAGCCTGTGAAAATGCAGATTAACATAGACAAGGTGCTAACAAACAAATGCTAATAGTGAAGCGCCTGTTAAAATGCAGAGTAACACAGACAACGTGCTTTAGTGTCGGTGATTGCTTTGAAAGCAGCTATCTTCAACCCGCGCCAGAGACCTGGGGAAAGGCAAGGACTAGCGAACTATTATCTCCTGATGGGGATAGATAACTATTCTCTTCTGTGAATGACTGCAATTCTCCAGGTGAAAAAGTTACAAAATGCTAACAGTGATGAGCCCACTGAAATACAGAGTAACCTCGACAAGGTGAGATTGTACTAGGAATAAAATTTCCCATGTTATGGTGAAGCTGTAGAAATAGACACTGAAATGAACCATGCAAAAGTTGTGATACTTACTGCCCGCACTGAGATTGTACTCGGGATAAACTTTCCCATGTTATGGTGAAGCTGCAAAAAATAGACACTGAACTGAGCCACGCGAATTACTGCACGAACTGAACCGAGCAAGCAAAAGATGAGAAGCTTATGCAGAGTAACATTGACCCGGTGAGATTGTACAAGGGATAAACTTTCCTTGTTATGGGAGAAACCACTGGTGAAGCTGCAGAAATAGACACTGAACTGAGCCATGAAAAAGTTGTGATACTTACTGCACGCTTATGATCTATCAACTGGGTATTCCAGTTGATAGATCCACGCAATAGAGCAATGCAAAAATTGTGGTACTTACTGTACACACTGAACTGAGGCCNGATCCGTTCATGGGGCACCACCCGGTCACCCCAGCGTCCAATCAACGCCCACATACGATGCTAGGGGCCTCCGAGCTGCTCATTTTGCCTGTGAGCACCCCTGCACTGCGTAAGCCGAGATCATTTTCACCCAAATGGATTCACCTGTGGGCACCCCTGCCCTGCGCAGGCCAAGATCATATTCACTCAAATGGATGACCAGGATTGTAGGTGTCACAACATGTCCTGCTTGCAACAGCATCAGGTGCTCCGGGCGCATATCGCTGCGCACAAACCATTAGGGACATATAGCCTAGCTGCGTTCCAAGGTCCGAATTAGCAATGTGGCATTTAGCCCACCGTACAATGCTGTGCCCACCGCAGTGTGGCCCGCAGCGTCAGACGGCTGGCAACCAGTCAGTGCCTGTGGGTGACAAAACGTAACAGCAGTGTGGCCTGGAACTCGAAGGCAACATTCCCCAGTCCGTCAAACCTTTCCTAAAAATTTGACTGAAATTGGATTTTTGTCCCAAATGCCCCAGTGAGATGCCTGAAAAGAGGGCCCCGTAATGTGGGCGAACCTCCAGATATTACTCCCGGGCAGTACCACCCTGATCCCCCGGGATGAAGGCACCAGTTCACTGAACCACAATGCCCCAAAATCACAGCTGAACAAGCAAATCTGGGGCAGTGCGGCCAGTGTGTCAACTGATACTGGTTAACTGCCCTGTGGAGCCGATAGCTCGCATGGGTCAGCCACCCCATGCGCCTCCCTGAAAAAGGCAATAGCTGCCAGGCGACACCTTATGGTGCGTGGTGCTAAGCCCTGGCAACACAAGCATGCTGTGAACCCATCAACGTGGCGTGTGGGGGGGGATGGGCCATGACCCCCGCAACCCGCAGGTTGAGAGGAAAGAGGACGCATAAGCTCGCCATGTAGAGCTAGAAATGGCAGCCTTAATGCCCTCGCTTATCCTGCGCTCCCCCATCTCCACAAAGCCTCCAGCATGACCTCCAGGTCGATGTTGGCGCCGAGCATGAGGGAACGGAACTGCTCCATCTGAAAACGAGAGAGGGAGACAGCCATATCATTGCACTTAGCCGAGAAATACATATTATTGGCACTTCCACACAGAACAGTGATCCAGACAAAAACTCTGTTGGATTCCCTGGACTGATGGTCGACTACCTGCACCCCAGCTTGGTTGTCAGACCCACAACTCCAGAGGCTAGCAACTGAGGTCATAAACCCCAGCCTGTAAGAGTTCATGAGGCAGTGCAGGACCTGGAGGGGAACTGTGCCGCTTCCGAGAGACAAAAGGCAAAACAGCCTCCAGATAAGAATTGTCATGTGAAACATGGCTCAAGTAAACAGTTAAGAAATAAGAATAGGAGACTCCGAGGGCGGAGAAATACACAGTTGTACAAACCCAGTGGATTCTGATTGTACACACCCGGAGGATTCTGACGACAATACCCCTTTTTGAGAGAACCACTCTCTCCTGATGGGAACAAACACAATTTCTCCTGATGAGGAACCATTCCCTCCTGATGGGAAACAAACACAATTTTGTTATGAAAAAACACCAGGGCATGTGTCTGAGATTGATATGAAACAACGCCGGGGAAAGGCAAAGACTAGCGCACTATTCTCTCCTGACGGGAATGGCTGCCGTTCTTCAGGTGAAAATCTTCCAAATGCTACCAGCGATGAGCCTGTGAAAATGCAGATTAACATAGACAAGGTGCTAACAAACAAATGCTAATAGTGAAGCGCCTGTTAAAATGCAGAGTAACACAGACAATGTGCTTTAGTGTCGGTGATTGCTTTGAAAGCAGCTATCTTCAACCCGCGCCAGAGACCTGGGGAAAGGCAAGGACTAGCGAACTATTATCTCCTGATGGGGATAGATAACTATTCTCTTCTGTGAATGACTGCAATTCTCCAGGTGAAAAAGTTACAAAATGCTAACAGTGATGAGCCCACTGAAATACAGAGTAACCTCGACAAGGTGAGATTGTACTAGGAATAAAATTTCCCATGTTATGGTGAAGCTGTAGAAATAGACACTGAAATGAACCATGCAAAAGTTGTGATACTTACTGCCCGCACTGAGATTGTACTCGGGATAAACTTTCCCATGTTATGGTGAAGCTGCAAAAAATAGACACTGAACTGAGCCACGCGAATTACTGCACGAACTGAACCGAGCAAGCAAAAGATGAGAAGCTTATGCAGAGTAACATTGACCCGGTGAGATTGTACAAGGGATAAACTTTCCTTGTTATGGGAGAAACCACTGGTGAAGCTGCAGAAATAGACACTGAACTGAGCCATGAAAAAGTTGTGATACTTACTGCACGCTTATGATCTATCAACTGGGTATTCCAGTTGATAGATCCACGCAATAGAGCAATGCAAAAATTGTGGTACTTACTGTACACACTGAACTGAGGCCAAAGCAAAAATTGTGATGCTTACTGCATCAACTCTCTTTCCCTTTCTACTGATGCTTATGATCTATCAACTGGGTATTCCAGGTAGCTCAGCCAAAGAAGTTGTGACCTGCTCAGATGACATAAGGTCAACAAGAAGCTATGGTGGATACTAGCTCACTGATGTACCCCGAAGGAAATGTGCAGGGGGAACCCCCACACGCAACAAGGGGAGGAGGGACACAGATTCTACTGTGCAAAGGCCTCACAATGCTACCATAATGTTTGAGCCACCACAAGTAAAACCTTAATCATGAATGCAACAAGGGGCAGAGGGTCACTGACATCTCAGTGCATACCCCTACAAGACACTGAACACCGGAGGAGTGAATCCCAATAATCACTCCACTGTGCAATGGCTGAAGACAAGTGGACACGAAAATCCCCACAATACTACAACCACCAATCACTGCAATGGCTGAAGACAGGCGAACACGAATGCTAACATAGTGTCCACTGTGCCCTGGTTGAAGACAAGTGAACACAATAGCCCCACAATGCTAACGCAGTGTTTGAAGCATGACATGTATAGCTTGAATAATAAATGTATAAAGGTAAAAGTCAACATGATGTAATGCGAAAGCTGAGAAATGGCCAAAACTGCAGATTCATGAATCATAAATCTGTAAAGGTACAAGTCAAACATGATGTAATGTGAAAGCTATAAACCTCTAAGGACACACAGACCATTGCGTCACAAATGGATCTCTTCCTGCGGAAGAGACCGAAATCCCAGAGGCACCTGGCGAGAAAAACAAATCAAGGACCCCGGACAGGTGCCCAAGGGGGAAGACCCGACCAGAAAGGATCCTTCTCACTCTCCCAGCTGGGCGAGATCACCCCGTAGAGCTTAATTCGCATCACCATATCTTACCAGCCAGAGATGGGCTGCAACAAAAAGGACCCTGGAAAAAAACAAAGAAAGGACAGTGGAAAGGTGAAAGAACTATGAAGGTCCCCTGTAACCAACACTGGCACCACGCCAACCCCTCCATCTCTGGCTGCAGCAAAAGAACTATGAAGTAGGTCTTTAGGAAACCAATACTGGTATGGGCCAAGCTTTCCATCGCTGGCTGCAATGAAGTAACTGCAACAAAGGAACTATGAAGTAAGGCCGTTGGAAACCAATAAGGAAACCTTGAAGTAAGGTCTTTTGGAAACTAATACTGGTATGGGCCAAGCTTCCCATCGCTGGCTGCAACACAGGAACTGCAACAAAGGAACTATGAAGTAGGCTTTTTGGAAACCCATACTGGTACGGGCCAAGCTTCCCGGGCCAAGCTTCCCATGGCTGGCTGCAACACAGGAACTGCAACAAAGGAACTATGAAGTAGGCCTTTTTGAAACCCATACTGGTACGGGCCAAGCTTTCCGTCGCTAGCTGCAACAAAGGAACTGCAACAAAGGAACTATGAAGTAGGTCTCCTGGAAACCAATACTGGTACGGTCCAAGCTTTCCATCACTGGCTGCAACAAAGGAACTTCAACAAAGGAACTATGAAGTAGGCCCACTGGAAACCAATACTGGTACGGGCCAAGCTTTCCATCGCTGGCTGCAAGAAAGGAACTATGAAGTAGGCCCCATGGAAACCAATACTGGTACGGGCCAAGCTTTCCATCGCTGTCTGCAACAAAAGAACTGCAACCAAGAAACTATGAAGTAGGACAGGACAAGATTCTAGGAAGAAAGCGTTAACTGCTATAGGCCCATGCCCCCCTCCCCACAGATCTAATTGCCTTGGGGGCCGGCTCCCTCCCCCCCCCCGGGAGGAAATGACCTGTCACTCCGGGTAACCAAGCATATCCAGCATGTCCAGGAGCAGCTGAGAGAACCCGCCCAGCTCCCCCACAGGGAAAAAAGGGGATCATGCTGTGGCTTGCGCGGGGCTTCCACTTGCCTTTGCGCACCTGACCTGACTGGACTAGAGGCGCCCCACCCCGCCTAGTGCGAGGTTACAGACTTGCCCGTGCACCACCAGATTAAATCCAGCGGCAGCACTTCGGGCCAGCTCTGCTTCCCCCACCAGGGGCGAAGAAATTAACTTGCTCCCAGCCAGGGAGCCAAGGAGGCCAGCGGTGCCCCAGAGTTGACTGCGCGCTGCGGCACTTTGGGCCAGCCCCGCCACCCTGACCGGGGAGAAATTAACTTGCTCCCAGCCAGGGAGCCACAGAGGCCAGCGGCACGCCGGAGTTGACCATGCGCCACGGCACTTCAGGCCAGCTCCGCCTTCCCCACCCGGGGAGATTAATTTAACTTGCTCCCTACCGGGGAGCTAAAGAAACCAGTGGTGCCCCAGAGATGCCTGCACACCGCCGCACTCACCCTGGCGGCGGCACGTTCATCCGGTTCCTGCTCCTCAGGTGGGGGAGCAGAATTCACCCAGCTCCCTCCCAGGGAGCCAACAAGACACGTGGTGCCCTGGCCGCATGGACCCCGGCTGGCTCCTCCACCCCCTACCCAGGGTGCTGAAAGGGAACCCCTGCGAGTTCCTATGGGCCCTCCGCGTCCCCCGCGGGGCTTAAAGCCCGGCCCAGCGCCGCCGTCGTGACCCCAGAGGCACCTTACAGGCCGGCTATCCCCCACCCCGGGGAGAGGATGCGGTCTGAATATAGGCCTGGCGCCGCCGTAACCCAGGTGCATCCTTCCAATGGCGGCGTTTCACGAGGACTCCTTCCTCCTAGCCGCTCCACCTCCTTCCGCCCAGGAGGAACTAAATAGGATCGGGGATTCCCGAGATGGGCCTCCCGGTGGCCTCACGTGGAGGATACCTACCTGAAAAAATAGACCTCTGTGTGCGGCCCTGGCAATGGGAGGAGAGGGAGAGGCACCTGGCAGATCCAGGTAAATATACCTGGCTTTGACCCCACACACCAGGTGTCCACCCTCTCCCCCCATTGGCCCCCCGGTGCCGCCCCTCATAGGCAGGCAGGGCGGGAGGGCAAAGGAGCCCTCGCCCAATCCCCTACCCGGCACCCTGTTCAAGGGGGGGGGCACAAATCCACCCCACCCCACCCCCGCTTATGGCATGGGAGTGTCCCTTGTACCAGTGTTCACTGCACTCCTTGCACACGTTGTGCGCACAGCATGCACACCTGGTGCATGGACCATGGATTGGCCTCATAGATTGCTATCCACAATGGTCTTCAATGGTGCTACTCTAGAGTAAATGGCCCTAGCTCACACTTAAAAAAAACCCCTGGTTTCATCTCCCAACCAATTTTTTAAATAACCAGTTGAGCAGATCCTCCATTAACTTCTCTAGCCCTTTTTGAACTCGTTTATGATACTAGCTTTCACAACCACCCATGGCAATAAAATAAACAAGATAACTATGTTTTGTGGGGAAGTGCTTTCTTTTGTTTTAAACCTGCCGCCTGTTAATTCAATCAGGTGTCACTGAATCCTAGTATCAGAAAACAGTAAGTACCAGCTGACTATTTACCTTCCCTGCACCATGATTTTATAAACCTCTCACATATCCTCCTTTAGTTATCTCTTCGCTAAGATTAAGAGCCCTAATCTTTTGAGCTTGAATGCAAAAAGGAAAAGCCCTGGGCCCAGCCAGGTTTAACAGTGGGATTTAATAGTTGTTTCCAAGACAATATTAATAGCATAGGCCATGATCTACAAACCATTTTTTCCAGAGTAGTTCTGCAAGCTTCAATGTGATTACTCAGGAGTAAGCGATTTGTGGCTCTAAGCCAAAACTTACACATGTCCACTTTGCCACCAAGAGAATAAGTTACCAAAACTAAGTAAACGCAAATCAAAGTGAATGTGTTTAAGACCACAGATGCACAAATCACTTTACAAGGCTTTAACTAATGACACAAATTTAATAAAATACTCAGACTTTATGGTTGCAATCGATCAACCACTTAATCTAGAGTAGCCCCACTGAAGTCAACAGGGCTACTCCAGAGTAAGTGGTTGGTGGATTGCAGCCTATATCTTTGTATGCTGAGAAGGCATTTGATAGAATATTTAAAGGTCATTAGATCCTGAGTATTAAATAAATTTTGAATAGGTGATAACTTCATAAAACAAATTTAAACTATTAATCACCAAAAGGAGTAATTTTAATTAATGGCTGTCTCACTTTTAACCCTAGAGGAATGAGACAAAGTGTCTGCTATCCCTGTATTATTCCATTTAAATGTTTATTACTACCAAGTCTGGCAAATAAATAAATGCATGCATGTCCACTGGACATGAGGGCTCTCATATACAAGAACGACAGAACTTACATCAAGGCAGTTCTGGACTAACACCCTAAGGTGATGAGTTTGAAAGGAAATGGTTTCATGTCCTTCTACTTCTTCATTCCAAATACATTCACTTAATACTGATTATATAATGCAGGGATTCCCAAATATTTTGTCCATGACCCCATTGAGACATTTATATAAATCCATATCATCATTATTTATGTAATGCCAGCAATGTTCCTGACATTGAAGAATCATTGATTGAAGACAGTTCCCTGCCCCAGGGGAGTTCACAATCCAGGGGAGATGACAGAAAGGAGAACAGAAACAGTGATACATTCATGAAGGTGAGAACCTGCAGGTGCACATGCTTAGCTTAGCTACATGGAGAAGAAGGGAACCCCAAATAAAAGGAAAACAGAAGCAGCATTAGTGGCTTGCAAAGTCTATAGATATTAATCAGGGCGTGGCACTTAGGGGGAGTTTTTGGCAGGTAGGGATTTTTTCTGCTCAGGGATAGGGAGGAAGGGTGGGGGGTGTAGGAGGGGTGGTTAGAGGGAGGGGGGTTGGTGAGGGTGTCCCAGCGCCAAACCCTGGTGGGAGGGTTATTGGAGGTGGAGGGAGGGTGCCCGACCTCTGTGGGAGAGGAAATTCGGGCCGGGGGGGTATGTTTCATACCGGCCCCTGGTGGCAGGAGGATGGCCAGGGGGGTCGGGGGGTGAATTTGGGGCGTGGGAGGCCAAAGGGCGAACAGCCAGGTTCGGGGGGCCAGGATGTGG
>QEPC01006530.1:865027-898511 GCA_003113815.1 Sphenodon punctatus | reverse complement strand
GCCGCCTCCTCCCCCCCCACTGGTAAAACCCTTGGGGCTTCCCCTCCCCAGCCTCCCCAGTTGCCAGGGCTTGCCTCCCCCCTCCCAGTTTAGAAGTTAAAATTAACTTAGCGGTGTCTGTTGGCAGCAGCCGCTCCCCTCAGCGCACTCGTCTCCACGGACGCTCAGGGCGACGCAACCGGATGACGTCATCCGGTCTCCTGTACAGAGGGCCATTCCACTGAAGGCTGCGACCGAGTCAAAGATGTTTTAATCCCCGTAGAAGGAGGTGTGGAAGTTGTCCTTTTTGAAGACACTGGAGCCCTGGCAGAATGAGAGGGGGAGCCACTGGGGTTGGAGCACCCTTTCCGTAAGGTGGAACTGAAGCCACGTTTTGCGGTTTTCTATAGTTGGTTTTGAGAGACTACCACAGGCTCGATAGCCATGTGCTTTATGGGTCTCACTGAGACAGAAGAGGCATTTGTCATGTGGATCCACGATAGGTATAGAGATGGGGCAGTTCTTACATCTTTTGAAGCCCCTCTTTCTTCAGAGCATTATTAGACATGGTCGAGAGGCAAGGCCTGCCATGCTCTCCCTCTCCACCCCCTCCCCCAGAGGGGGGGGCGGAGTTCTTAGTCAAAACAGAAGATTCAGTGGAGATATAGAACTTCATGATGTAATTTGAAGATGTAGAGTCTTCAAGTGAAGAACTGCTACTAAGAATTGGAAGGAACCGAGCTAACGCACGCCCCATCCTGCCTTATATACTGATGCTACAAGCCTGCCAAAATGGCAGCCAATCAGACATGGGCTCTGAGGGCGTGTGGATAACTGCTTGGAGAAGCATCTGATGGCTGGTAATGCACAGACACAGAACCCACTGGTGAGAGTCATGGAGCCCCACTCGAAGAACTAAAAGGTACTATAAGACCAGCCTCCCAATAACCACAACTACAAGTTTACAGTAGAAAAGCCAATAATGAGGATTTTGGATAAACATTAAATTCTCTCCAGTCACCAAGAATGTACCCAACTAGCTTTATTATTAACCTCACCCCTAAAAATTGAGGTCTGTAAGAACATGCTTGTACTGCCTCATCAGGACCTTTTCAGAAGGCCTCCTACAAACTAAGGAGCACCACAATTTTGGGATGGAGTTGTGCATGCATGATTAAGGAAAGCCAGATTGTATGACCTATATTATATGAATGTACAATGTGGCCCGCACCACATCCAAATGCCTTTGACTTTCACAACCCAGTGGATTGGATATTCATTTACAACTGGGGGGATTAGAGATGGCTGTCCAGAATGAGCACCAACGTTAGAACCCATAACCTTCAGTGATGTAGATGAGCACCTTAGCCGCTCAACTACTCTACCTCAATGAAGATTTGTTTATTCAAACATGGGTGTTTCATTCCTGGGATCACTGCCACAATAAAATGCAAAAATAGTATGGTGTAAATGGAATTTATGGTTACCTAAGAAAAACTCAATACGGTATTAGAATTGCTCAAACTAGTACTCAAATCCTTTCTTCAAACATGAGAGAACACACAGCTTTCCTATTTTCATTATGACAATCTAACCTTAGAAATGACATTCTTTCACGGATATATAAGGAAGACAAACGTCAAGAAAATCTCTGTTTATTTCTAAACCACTCATTTTGAGTTAACAGTTTGCAAATAGACATAGCCACTCTGGCCACTAAAGCCTGTTCATTTATATTCATAAACTGGAGAGAGTTCAGAGAACAGCAACCAAATTTGATTTAAGGCTGGAACAATGACTAATGAGGAAAGAAGTGCTAAATATATATACTTTGGCTAAGCAATGATTAGTGGGAACATGACAACAGACAAATATTTTCCAAAATATGTTAAAGAGAAAAGCAATGAACTCTTGTACAGATAATATGGTGACTTTCTCAACGAGTAGCTAGTCAGGGGTATGGCTAAGAATGGGGTAAATAAATAAAGAAGAATGAAAATTTAGGCTAGATATCAGGAAAAAAATTCCTAAAAGGGAAATGTGTTACCAAAGTTTTTGCAGGGAACTAGCAGTTATGTCAAGTTTGGGGTTTTCTGTTCGGCAGACCTTATATAAGCCTGGTCTTCAGTTAGCACTGAGCCCCCAACCTACAACATCCAGGGCTTTTTCAGAGGTCTCCAAGATGACCAAGTTAAAAATAACTGCACCCTTAAAAAAAGTAAAAAATCTTAAATATATATGTCAACCCCATGAAAAAAGTCAAGCTCTCTCAAAAGGACATTATAGACAAACATGAAATCCAAGAACTTGGGATGACCCTAAAGGCACATGCCCACTATTAATTCAACTAGGGTTTGAATCAACCACTACTAACTACTCCAAACAGGACATCTAGTTCAGATGCTATGTCCATACTGCAAACAGCATTTCCCCAATATTTTAAGTTCAAGATTTTCTGAATTTAAGTTTAACAGCAGCTAAAAATGCTGCTTTTATGGATGTTTTGTGATTCTCAAATGTTTTTAACTCAAAATACTTTTGGATTGTTTTTCATAAATCTATGACTGCATGTTGAAGCAAAAACACAAATGTAAAATAACCAGAGTGTGTGGAATTTGGGGGCCCCTAGAAGGGTACTGTTTGAATTGTTTATTGCTTTTCTCTAAAGCAGTTCTGAAAGAGAGTGGGTGGTTTACGTGTTTTGGCAATCATTTGCAAACTGGTTAATTTGTCAGGATTATCAAGCCTTCCTTTGCTATGACAACGTTATCTACGCAAATCCCATTTCTGTTGGATAATGTGTGTAAGGAGCAACAAGTGGTGTTGACAAAAATGGAACACTTAAGTACAAAGGAACACAGTGTCTCATGCTACCACACAATTTTTGCCTTGCTTCAGCTGAGGGTGGCCTACAAGACCTGTAATATGTAAATCAAATGGCAATCTATTTGCTATCCAAGAGTGTATTCCTTGCAGGCTCTTGATTTCTAAAGTGCACAGAATTCCCAGAGTTCAAATCCCTGGGTCGACTGATAAATCTTGGCAATTTAATTCTCCCATGATTCCTTACATATAAAAGGCCACAGTATAATACTTAGGGTTGGTGTTTGTACACTTTGGGAGTTGATGTAATAATAGTTAAGGCAGGAAAAGGCTTCCTTTAAAAAAAAACAAAAAAAACACCTTTATGGAGTAATTGTTGCCTATGCTCTCCTAGAACAGCAATACTCTTATGCCAAATATGCATACCTAAAAATTACTATTAGTTTGGGCTCAGCATTACACTTATTTCCATGCCTTGAATCACACCTCAGTATGCGATTGTGAAACCTTCCAAAATCTCCCAATTGGAGGCTGAGCATGTCTGCTTAGTCTGGTGTGCCAGTTAAACAAAGCAAGTTCTGGTAGCCTATGGTGAGCTACGATACTACGCAGAGCATCTGCATGTATTGGATCTAACACAGTTGTTCACATAAATCTAATATAATGAAGCATCACATCTGAGATTTTAGTTATAAAAAGGTCCAAACTAGTTTTCGTTATCTCGGGTTGGAGGTTTATTTAGAAGTATTCACATGCTCATCTCTTATCTTAATTCACCGGAATAAGGAAGGAATCCTTAATATGGTCCATTCTGAGCAGCATGATCCTCCACCCACTAAATATTCATGCCACCGAGTACTGACGAAAGTCCCATTCATTTCAGTGGGACTCCCACTGACACAAAGCATGTGGAGGACTATGCTATAACCGGAGGTATGGTAAATCTACCAAAATATGTGCTTTCTGCATGATTACAACTGGTTTATTACAGTGGCCATAGTCTTTTTACTTTTTAAAATTGATATGAAGTGCAAAGTGCTTCCTTTTAAAGTAAGCTTCTAACTCACAACATTCACTAATCAATTGTTTTCCAAGCAGATGCATCTTACCATAAGAGAGAAGTCAACCAGTGATCATAGAAAGACAAAAAATTCCATGTACTTCAACATATTATTAGTCCATATGTTTATTTGTAATATACGTTGTAAAAATTAACGTGTTTCTAAGAAATGTTGATTTGTCAAACTAAGAAATGCCATATTGAGTCAGAACACTGAGCCCAACATCTTGTCTCTGAAAGTGGCCATTCTCAATTGCTTCCAAGTACTACCCAACAGGTAACAATGGAGTGATCCATTCCCCCGCCATTCACTCCCAGTTCCTAACAGTCCCAAGTTATATTCCCCAACCTACTTGGCTAATAACCATTAATAGACCTATCCTCCAAAAACGTATCCAGTTCTTTTTTAAACCCAGCTATGCTACTGGCCTTGACCCCATCTCCTGGCAGCAAGTTCCACAAGTTAATTGTGTATTGAGTGAAAAACATACTTTGTTTTAAATCCTCCCCATTAGTTTCATAGTAAAAAAAGACGGGAAATAACTATATGCCTTAGAATTTACAAAGAAAATTAGGGAAACCAATCTATGCCATTCAAATTTATTTTTAGTGGCTATGAACAAAGTAACATATCAAACAAATTTATAGCAGCTCACTACAGCCTTGGATAGACTAGCAGGATATGGCTTCATTTTTATAGAGTGTTTCAAATGGAGTAGATTAATCATTTTGTTTTCATAGTGCATAGGCAATAGTCCTGACAGTGTACACATTAAGAAGCTTTGTTATTTACTTCTGTGCCAAATTTGAACTATCCTTCAAGATTAGAAACGTTAAAGCTGTTTTTCTTTAGGTACAACTAAAAAAAGCAGTTCATGACTCCTAGGCTAACATTTTTTTAAAGTGACAGTTTCTTGTTTCTAACCAGAGATTCCTTTCCTGGGACTAAAGTTTGCTCCTCTGCCATTTTTGTCAATTCTTCCCACTCAACAGTAGCAGTGGAAGGCTAGTCAAACATGGTGTAGTACTAAATTTGTGTTTCTAGTTGTTGTGTGCATTCTAAAAGATCACACACAAGAAGGGGGAAAAATTAAAGCAAAGCATGTTCTAGCGTTTCTAGTTAAAGTAATGAAGGTTTCTTTCCATCTTTACCTCTATACCTTTACTACTAAAATCATTTTATTTTACTGGTTGATATAGGGAATTAAATTTTTCATCCTCATAACAAGAGTATTGTATTTCTTCCTACATAATACACTAGAATCACAACTGTGAAGCCAATAAGCTCTAAAGTTTATAGAAGCAATTTGCATCAGAGGACCGCCTCAGGCCCCGGATTGCATTGCAGCCCTTGCGGTCGGCCGTGGACGCCCGACTCGAAGTCCCCCGGGTGGCGATGATGGGGAGGGCGTTCTCGGTGGCCACTCCTAGGCTGTGGAACTCCCTCCCAACGGAGGCCCGCCTGGCCCCAGACTTCCCATCTTTCCGGAGACAGTGTAAGACCTGGCTGTTCCGCCGGGCCTTTGGAGAGGGACACAGGTAGGGTGGGGTGCGGAATTCTGTCCTTTTAGTTCTTTTTATCCTTTTAAATGTTTTAAATTATATTTTATATGTTTTATTGATGTTCTGTAAGCAGACCCGACCTGCTCTTGAGCAGGAGGGGGCGGGGTATAAAAATAGTAAAATAAATAAACAAACAAACAAACAAAAGATCAAAAGGATGCAGATTCTTAACTTCAAGGAGCTCAGGGCTAGCATACACATCAGAAAAAGCTGATAGAAACATTATTCAGGATGATTTACAATCTTATAAACTGCATGGCTCTGAGCTTAGTATGTAATTAGGGGGGGGGAATTGTTCACCTGATCTCTGAAGGCATCTAACAGAGGTTTATTTCTCGAAAAACTACAAATTTGAGACCCAAACCAGCATTATTAATTCTGCCCTTGTGTATGAAGACCTACAACTCAGATTCTCTGCATGGTAATATTTGTGATACATTAATGAAAGGGAATGGCTTCATTTTAATTTTTTCTGCTACTGCTTTCAATGTTGGCAAACGTTCAGTTAATTTAGCATGCATTATTAGTAAAAAAATATGTATGTTCATTTCTTTCGTCTTACCCACACCTACCTCAATTCTTTTGCAAATTGTTAAACTCTTTCTAAAACCTACAAGGCTCTACGCTGTTGCTAACCACTCTCTCTACTATTCACTAGTAAACAACATTACAAGTCAACAGTCTTATTGATATAAGTATTTTCCAAGGACACCTCAGATAATCTATTTTATATGCATAAATAATTTTAAATAAAAGTTATTCCACAAGACTCTCCCACTTCCTTATATACCAGTTGAACTGGATAATTAGAAGTCTCAACATCATTATTTGTACCTTGGCTCCAAGGGTGTATTCTGGCCCCTACACTGTTCAATCTATATTTAAATGAGGTCGTAGACTACGTAACTAAACCTATAAATCACTCTCCCTCCCTCAACAAGACACCTGTGGCTTGTCCGCTTCATGTGGATGATGCTGTCTTGTTATCAACAACCCAGGTGGGCCTAAGGAGACAACAAGATTCATTTGCTGTATTCTGTAATCAGAAATTAACAACCATAAATTATTAGAAAATAAAGGTAGTGGTGTTCTTGAAGTCTAAGACTCTTCATAGGTGGTTTACGGATGGCCATGAGATTCAGCAAGTTACATTTTTTCGATATCTTGGAATAATCCTGCAGGCCACTGGCTCTTGGTCAACTCATATATCTTCAGCTGTGGCTCAGGCTAATAAGTGTGCCTCAGCCATTGTCCTTTTTTTAGATCAAAAGGGGGAAATTTAATTATCCTGGCTTTTGGGGTACTTATAGTTAAGTGCCTCTCACAATTATTGTATGGGGCTCAACGTTGGGCCCTTGGAAAGATGGACGCTTTAGATTCTGTGCAGTCAAAATTCTTGAGGGCCTTATTACTAGTTCCTAAATGTGTTTCTAATGTGGTCCTACATACTGAATGCGGTTTCGTCCCAGTTGTAACAAGGGCTTGGCTTTTGTTAATAGCTTATTGGTTGCTCTTGCTGTTCTCTCAAGCTGCCCCTAAATCTCTGAAGGTGCTTAATGATAAATCATCTCACTGGTTTGAGCTAGTCCAATCTAAAATCTATTTGCTTCGCTTTTCTCCTTTATTTTTGATGTCTTTGGGATTCAAAGGGGCAAAGAAAGCTGTAAGACAACTATTATTTGACAATGCACGCCAAGGTGATCTAACTATCTTGGGATCAACACAAGCTTCTGCTCATTATTCTTATACTGTGAATCCTGTTCTGGGGGCTATGTCTTATATGGATACTCTCCTGAATTTAACTCAAAGGAACATATTTATGTGGGCAAGGTTTAATGCCCTGCCATCTGCAGTGCTGGAGGGGCCGCTATACAGCGGTCCCTTATTTGAATAGGGTTTGCCCATGTGGGATGGGCTTGGTTGAGTCCGTGGCACATATTTTGTTATATTGTACATTTTATGAGGAGCCTCGACTTCAATTGATTTCACCTATCATATGCCAACAACCAGGAAGGTCAGCAGATAGATATATTCAGTATCTTTTGGTCGATAAATATTCTGTGGTTACCCTTTCGGTGGTTGCCAAAATTAGAAGAGTGTATATGTCTTCTGTATCGAACTAGGAGTAAGGTCTGTTTGTAAATTGTTTCACTGCTTATGTAGTGCTGATTTATGGATGATTGTTTTCTTAAATGATTGTAATGGCTTTTGCTATACAAAAAGCTTAAACACACACCTTGGTTGAAAGCTATTTTAAGAATTTTGTTCTCACTAGTTTCATCAGCATTCAACATTCCTCAGACTTATTTCTAAACGATTGTTAATACAGAACTTTTCCAAATAGAGACAGCTTAACCAGCTTCACAGCATTGGAAAAAGTATCTAGTATTCAAAGTGCTGTATTACTCATTCAGTTTCTCATCACAAGCAAGATTTGCTAACTAAATCTGAGTGACAAATGAAAACCTGGCCTGTAATTATAGCAATTAGACAATGCCAAAACAATTCTTAGGGTGTAAATAAACGAAATGATAGCGCACATTAGCAGCCATCAGCTTAGCCTGCACCCCCCACTCATGTCTTCATCCAGGGATATTGCAGGTCCACAGTGCTTGCTAATGCGCGTTCACATGGATGTGTCTTGTTAATTAGTTTGTGTGAAGCCTCGCACGCATCCAGGTCCGCCAGCAACAGAGTCGTAGCTAGCAGACTCCCGCAGCTAGGAGGCAGCTGCTAAAAGAGAGTGTGAGGCAGGGGACACAGAAAGGACCTTCTCTGGAGGATCTACACTCCTCTCTTGCACTCCCCTCTGTTCCTTTCCCAAGCAGAGTACAGGATCCCTGTGGATCCTAGGGAAGAGCCATGCTCCTCCAGATTACTTTCCCAAATTGAGTGTAGAAGCCTCATGGACCGTCCAGAAGAGCCTCGCCCCTCCCTCGCTACCCTCAGTTCCTTTCCAAAACAAAAAGAGGCGTGCAGGTGCAGATCATATGGAGAAGGTCCCCACCCTCTGCCTCACTTTCTCCTCTTGCAGCCACCTCTTGGCCGAGAGCATTATTGCTCTCCCCGCTAGCAGCCACGTCTTAGTTGGGAGAACACGCTAGCACTGCTTCTGTGGATGGGGGGGGGTGGGGGGTATGGCCAGGGAAGCAGTCTTACCTGGCCATCACCCCCCTTTCCATCAGAGCGAGAGAGGGAAAGGGCTCATTGGTGGCACTGATGGCGGCTGCCACCAGTACATGAAATGGAAGCAGAGGACTGCCCATTTATTAGCTCTACACGCCAGAACATGTGAGTGGGGTCTGCATGGACCAAACACGGACTCCAGCAGGCTATCTTCTCATTTATAAACACCATTAGAAACAGTCACGACTCCCCACACTTCTCATTTTTAATAGTGGATGTTAACACATGGGCTGGGAGCCCACTGGATCCCTAAGCTGCTCCATGACCATCTCTCCCCCCCAACCCTACTGCAGCTACCTCATGCAGGCTCTCTGAGGCCCCCAGCAGACGGGCCAGCAGTTCCCCCTAGCTGCAGTTCACCTGCGTGCCACCCCTCCACCCCCAGCGTTGCTGTCACTCCTGTGACCACCCATGGTGGAGAACGTGCCCCCCATGACACTCTCATCAGACGAGAAGTGATCCTAGGGCAGCACAATGCCCCAGTTTGGGCCAGGTTACCCCACATGCCATGCTCCGCGTTCCTGAGGATGATGCCATGCGCAGCTGCCCCAGCTCAAACTGGGGCAAACACCTGGCAGCTGTCCTTCACATGGATGGGTAAATCCAGGGCAAAGGGGGTAAATATGAGGCCGCATCACATGTGTTAACACCCAAAGACATAAGACTTGCTCTTGAACACATAATATGAAAACGCTAAGGAAAAAGAGAATGGTAGTTTAATAACCTCTAACTGATCTTTTTACCTTCTATAATTTACTTTTTTTATTTCTACCCCGCCCCATCCAGCCTCACGGCAGCTCGGGGCAGTTTAATTAATTTAAAACAGATAAAAGTAAGTTTGAAAGTTTAATACCCGCTCCGGTATCTGACCCCCACAATTATGTACAAAAACGCAGCCCACTAACAATCTGTTTTCTACACAGGACTCTGCGACCCCCTCTGTAGAATTCAGGACTCCTCTGTCCTCAACCTGTCCATAAATCAGCACCTCTGATTTAGGCGGAATAGTAACTGCCTGGGGAACTATCACTCTTCTTGTATCTACCCCTCAGACCTCCCAAGTAAGGGTACCTGGGATTTCTCAAGAACACAAACCTCTTTCCTCAGGTCTACTGCACCTTCAAGTTATATCAGAAAGTCTGTCCCTATCAGTTCACTCGCATCTCTGCCCACCAGGATTACTCATGGCCTCCTACGCTGTCCTATTTAAAGAGTGATAGGACAGATTCCAACTGTATAATTTTTTCCCATTGGCTACTCTCCCAGCATTGCTATAGCTCTGGAGGGTATCCCTGTTTCCTCCAGTAATTTGCCTACATACATCCTCATGAACCAGGGATATTTGTGCCACTGATTCTAATAAAATCTCACATGGTATTCCCCATACTATGCCCTTCCTAACAGCCTTGATGTCCGACCAAATATGCATTTGAGTCAGATGCATATGGCAGGTGTTTGGCCCTCAATTCCTGATAGGCCTAGTTTCCCTGTCAATGTGAACAATTTCTAGCCAGATAATTAGGGCTACCACAATTCCAGCACAACTTGGGCTGGCAAGGGCCTTGCTGGGATGCCCTAAAACTGTCCTGATGTTCATCCTGGTATCACCGTGGGGATAGTCTCCACTGACTTATTTTCTGGACCTCGGTCCAGAGCAGCTCCACCTCTTTGCTCAGGACCTCCATCTCAAGCAACTCTTCTGAATTTCCAGGCGACTCCTCCTCCCTGACATTATGTGCTTATCTGAGGAGCCTTCTGTGGATTCTCCAACTCTTTAATGGCTTCTAATTCAGAAGACAGGTTCACAGCATCCCTTAAGGTGTTAGATTTGGCAATCCAGAGCTGTACTCTGCACCACATCCAGTTTCCCACATGGCATAGGAAATGATCCCTGGCCAGCATAGCCTGAGGTTGCATCTACATCAGAATAGGCTTTAAATTACAGGGTGGCAAAGGGCAGTACTGAAATCTCTAAGAGACTCCCCTGCTTGCCTGCTCCTATCCATAAATGTAGCTCTGCACCAGTCTCTTAGCACAAGGGGCTCTAGATGCTGTTTGAGGAAGGAATTCAGTCTGTTGTAATCAAACTGATTCTCAAGTGCCAACCCCCTATACACCTCTCTAGTCCGTCCTTTTGAACAGAAGGGCCATGAACTGCAGCTTGTTGTAATCATCGCAGCAATTGACAGTTGCAGCTAACTCAAACTGGTTAGTCCAATTAGATCAATCCCTATCTGTGCCTGTAAAGCTTTCAGGCATGAACACTGGTCAAAAAACCTGTGTACCCTGTACTCCATCCATCTCAGCTAATTGGAGCCTCAACCCAACTGTCTCCTGTTATTGCTTGAATGCCACTGCTACCCGCAATTTGTAATGGATTGCCAATCAAGGGGTTTGCTGTAAAATTTATTACAGGGATTCCAGCTATTTAAACAGACACACGCTGGACCAAAGCTCAGTTAACAGTTCTTAATGTAACAAGGACTGAAATCAACTTATATTAACTTGGAAAGCTCCCATAATGACTTATGTTCTTCCACATTCATACATCATTTAATCCCATCAAATTGTAGTTTCACTGTGTTAAACTAGCCCCCCTAATTATCTCACTTACAGTGCAACAAATTATGCCTGCACTTTAGCCTCAATAAGCAAAGACGACTTGTCCCATGCTATCGCTCCCTCAAGGATACCCATATTCCTCTTAGGATATGCAGTACAATGCAGTGTACAGAAAATAACTGGATAAATATTGGTACATGAGCACACACTTCTCAATTCAACTATAGAGGAATTAAGGGCTTATTCACACAACAGAGTAGGTGGTGGCATTGGCCCACATGATGTATGAAATCCTTACCATTTCTTGTACCCCTTGATGATTCCATGTTGTCCCCCATGCAATGAAAAAGGTTTGTCTGCAATGAGCTGACTATCAAGTAGTAATGCTGTGAGAGTTGACTGTCCTGGAACAAGCTTTAATCCTAATATAATATTTCCCATTTGTCACTTCCTGCATTTGAATGGCCATAGAGATATGACCAGGGAGTCATGGAGTAAGGGCTTGTTCTTCCTCCATGAAAGACTGCAATGCAGGAATATCAAAAGGGGATTTCTCTACATCCTTCGCATTGTGGAAAATGCAACATGGAAGCAGAGAGAGGCCAGAGAAGTTAGGAGTTGAGTGAATGCATTACAAAAAGGAAGACCACATGAAATAGGAGGGGCTGTTGAAATGTTTGGGAATCGGCTGTTGTATGAATGCACTGCTATGGAAAGGGCAAACACTGATCAAGTAACGTGGGATTTCAAGGAGGAAGGGTGTTTTGTGAATGCGGTCTTGATCAAAGAGTTGAGGTCAACTAAAATTGTAGTAAGTCTTGTAGTCAACCTCAGGGCTAAATTAGAAATAAATTTTTTATTGGTTTTGCCCACTTCTTCATTGCTTTCTTTCTACATAACATTGTTTAACCACCTCTACCAACATAACAAGCACTCATTTATCCATGAGAGTACATCAAATCATGAAATAAAGTCTGCATTGTGAGAACTGAGCAGAAGTCTGCTCCTGTCCTATCACCCACTCAAATAAACTAACTATTTAACTAATTTTTGGAAGAACGGAGACTTATTTCTTACATAGTAATTAATTTACAGGTCTTACCACAACTTCAGGGATCACAACAGAAGTGAGCGGCTTGTCACTGACAGTTGTGTCTTTAGCTAGCATGTATATTCTTTCAGCTTCCGAAAAGCAAGAAATTTCAAGTACAACAGCACCTAAAACAGACAGATTTGAGAAGCTCTTTAGTTCATATGAAATATAGAAAAATAAATACATGAAAGAAAAAGTAGTCAATTATTTGCAGAGCAATTATTGTTCTCCCAAAGCGTCTTATCCATACGGATGTCACCCATGGTGTGCTGGCTTGAAACCAGAATGTGATAGGGAAATGTCACAGCAGCGTCCACTGAAGAATCGTATCTATGCAGCATGTGCTTTGGGCGGCATAACGTCTGACTGTTGGGAACTGGGAGTAAATAGCAGGGAATAGCTCACTTCCTGCTATTTAAACAAAGTCATCATGGCAATTTTAGTTCCACCTAATGAAACATTTTGATGCCAAGAGAATAATGAAATTGTGCTCAATAAAAAACAATCATTTATGAACAAATCATACCCAACAGATCTTCGAATTTAACTGCATTACTAAATTAGCGAATTGAAATGAATAGGGGACATACTGAATTAAAGCACACAGAACCTTCTAGAAATTCAACTGAAAAATCCATTCAAATTGTTCTATGCATCCACATAAACAGAGACTGAAAACAAGGAATATATATATGAGCAAAGTAGCAATGAGACCATTTGTAGGGAATAATGTCCACAGCAGTAAGAGAGCAATCAGTGTTTTAGACTCTGTTCTATAGAACATGCTATCCGAGTTCTGGTACCACTAAAGGTGCTTATACATTTATTTATATCCAACCTCTCCTGCCTAAGCAACTCAAGGCACCTTACAAAAAGTAAAATATTTAAATTTTTATATATATAAAAATAAAAAATACATAAAAGGCATAGAAGAAAATAAAAAACCCATCCTCCCATCCTAACCGACAAACAATAAATCCACTCTGTGTGAAATCTCATCCCGTCTCCTCCAACATAGGGTAGGAAACCATCTTAGAAACAAGGGCAATTAAAAACAACAACAAAAAAGCTATCACTGTTAAATATACTAAACTTACATATGACGATGAATTTCTGGTTCCCATGATAATACTGAAAATTTTCCTTCAACCAGTAATTTTTAGCATTTAATCACCTTTTGGGAATCAGTACTGTTTTCAAGAATATTGAACTCAAGAGTAAAATGTTAGAGGCTTACCTTGAGTTGAGTAAACATGACTCATGGAAACATGGTCTGCTGGGGAAAAAATTAAAACGTTGACCATCAAATTTGTTTTATATATCTGAACCACTTTTCTCAATCTAAATATTTAAGCCACCTGCATAAGGTATCCCAAGCTAATACGTTCCCCATTGCAAATTTCTTTAAAAGCTCCATTTTGTTGACTATAAGCTTTGTAAAATTAGGAGAAAAATTAAAAATGCATTATAACTTCAAAAAGTAAAAGCCATTAGATAGTAAAAAGATAAATGTATTTACTGTACGAAAGAACAAAATGAGCTCCCAGCACTGTTAATACAATGTATTAACTGTATTAATGAAAGAAATATTGAAAGCATGTAACCTCATTTGGCTCCTGCATTATACAATGGCAACACATCTAGAACTGTTACAGCCCCCACTTCAAATCTCTAGCAAAGTGATAATTTCATTGTCAAGTTCAAACCTTAAAAGGCAGCATTCTTGGAAAATTATGTATTCTTTGACATTATACTTTGATTTTAGGCTTCTTAAATTAAAGGGGATTGAATTTATTTAAACAGTATCTTCTGAGAAAAAAACCCTAAAAAGGTCAATCTACTCATCATGTATACAGATGGTGACACTTTCGTTGGAAGGAAGATGGTGCTTGAAAGCTAATTCAATGTTTAATTTTCCTTTCTCAATCTGTTACAATGAAGTCTGACACAAATTAACTACTCTGGGTAATACATCTACTGAAAAATTGGTGAATTCCACAAGAAAACATTTGCCTCTGAAGAAGCAGTAAACATATATACAAAAAATACAAAATAAGTTCATAATTTCCACTCTGCACAGATGGAGAGAAACTGTGAAGTAAAACTGCCTTACTGAAAAAAGAAAGATACTTAACTTACTTTTGATAGCTAATTCATCCTTGAGGATGTTAGTGTATTCTTCAGGACAGAGATGAAGTGGCAGACCACCAATAAATAGGTTTATCCGCACAAGTGATTTATTGTTTTCTACAATATAAAACCTTGTTTGATTCATCTGACGTATTGAACTCTATAAAAAGAAATACCAGAATTCACCACATAACAGCAAACAACATTACAATGAGAAGTCCATGAGATCACAAAAACCCCAGCCAAATGTGTGCAGAAGCAGTGCCACTAGTAACCAAAACTTATATTGTCTTTGAGATACAGCCAGTATCTTCTACTTCTTTTTCCTGTGCCACATGCATCTGGTAATTAAAGGGGTGGCATTGGTGGTAAAAGGGATGGCATATCCATGTCCTGTGACATGACTGGTGGGTTTAGGAAAGCAGTAAAGTGGATTAGTTAAATGTCTGGAGCAAAAAGAATGGTTTCTCTTTATTAATATGAAATGGAGCATAAGCAGTGAGTGCAAGTTCTGAAGACATCCGCAGGCTATCCAAAAGAAAAATGTAGCAAAAGTTCAGAAAAAAAGTATGAGCAGAGATAACCAAACTGAGGTTTCACCTAGCGAATGCATGCTAAGGAGACTAGGCTGTTCCTGAACATACAGGACGCTGCAGCTAGCCATCAAATCCATCCAACAGGGACTCCAGGATGAGCACAACAGATAGAGATTCTGACATATCCCCAGACAAGAGTAGAGCCCAGGTAATATAAACTGCATTGCTTGTGTTAAGAGATAAAGGAGGGGTGCTTCCTGACAAGGAACAGTTCATTATACATGGCCACTGCTGAAAGTCACTGGACTAATGATCGGGTGTCACCACAAATGAACTACAGAGTACCACTGGCATAGAAATGTAACAGATACACAGTGGATTTGCTGCAAGCAGAGGCAGAAAACCCTATTTGAGCAGTTTGAGGAAAGAGATACCAGAATGGTTGTTTTCATATAGAACAGGCTTTTGCAGGCAAAAGAGGGGGATTGGAGGCAGCTTGGGAAAGAAAAAAAAAGAAAGAAGCCCAATAGCAGGAAGCAGCAGGGTTGCATAACCCTCTTTCATTGCTAAAAGCAGAAACTGGCAGACAAAGTAACAATGATAGTGGTAGAACTCAACCAGCTGCGGTTTCCAATTGGCAGATAGCATTTTAGAAGGATGTACACTGAAATCCAAAAATATGACAGCTAAGCATGACTGTAGTTTAGCAAATAAGCCTCACACTTCTAAAACCACTTTAAATCATTAGAGCCAAAAGTGATAGTGTCCCATTCTACTCTGCTGTGGATGGTTTTTCTGCAAAAAGGTCAAATTATGTGCCATTAAAAAAATAAAGCAAGACTTGTGCTAAATGGCAGGATATTATTATTGGTGGTGGGTGCTGAAACTTAAAATAATTGTGTGTTTGAACTCCTTACAGAAACAGTATCTCGATTTAACAAATTTGAAACTCCTTCGAGAACTGCAGAAGAGCAAATAACCTGTCACCCAAATAATGAAGAAATACTACTTTTCATTCCTTATCCACTTACCTTTTTTATGTCTTTGAGCCTCCCAAGAATCAACTCCTGGTCTTCCAGTACCATTCGCTGAACTACAGAAAATTAAAAGAACTACTATTTTTTTCTTTAAAATAAAAATAGTGTGTGAATCGGAAGCACAATAAAAAAAGCAAATATTTTAAAATGAAGCCAAAATGCTAATGATTTCAACCTACGCTTAACTGCTTTCTTTAAACTTGAAAAAGAAGTACAAATATGCAAACACAAGCTGCAAATCTTAGAAAACAGCAAAAATCTAAAGGACACTTTAATTGCAACATTGTTGAACTGCACCAGAAGTTTTTTAAATAAAGGCTCAGGCTGTGATAGACAAGCCACTTCCTCCAAAGTAGCCCCATTGAAGCCCAGGGGGTTAATTCCAGAATAAGTATTCTGTAATCTGTAAATTAGTACTATGTGGATGTACTATGCGAATGAACTGCAGTAACACATACAGCAAATATTTCTCTACTTACCTTGTTTGGAGCCCATAAGTACTTCTATCAGTTTAAAATTTTGGAGACACTCCGACTGTCAAAAGATGAACACATTTAGAGACATGCTTAATAAACTTTAATCGTTATACCAAGCTTTTATATTTTAGCAATTAAAATGTAATATTAAACACACAAAAAATGACTTTGTGCTTTCTCATCTCAAAGAACTTTTCCTCTAGTTTACAGTCATCCCAAACTTCCTCCAAAGAAAGAAAACTGAAAATATGAAGACTGCAAAATAACTCCAATTCACCCAAAAGGACTGCAGCACATTTCCCTTTCAGTGGCTGAAATGCTGCCAGAACATCCCCAAAGCATGGAGGTGAAAGAAATGGCAATCAAGATTATGCGGTGATAGAGCTAGCTAATAAGTGGGGTTTCCCAGTAGGCGAGTAAATTCAATCGGCCCAGAAGGATTAAACGAGGCTTTTAAAATTCAACAATGCAATATGCTGCATGGTATCCACTCCAGGCACTGCTTTCTGCCAATATTACCTTTGGGTGTAAGTTAGAAGGTAGCATTTGCTAAGCAATAACAAGCCTCACATTTAGCCAAAAGAAGATATGAATGTTCAGAAACCCTTTTTTTAAAAAAATGAAGATTCTTTGGAGAGTTCATGTGGAACACAAGCATAAGGAGCACAAAACAAGAACAAAAGAACAAAAATATTTTATCAAATGCATGCTGTTTACCTGCCTTCCTAATAGTGGAAGAACTTCTTTAATTATTGTCTTGGTGGTGCTTTCCTTATTTATTCGTAGTGAGATGTAAGCCATTCCCACTCTATTAAAAAAAAAAGTATTTAAAAATTAATTATTTAAAAAAATTAATGCAGACTAGATAGACAAGCTGGGATTTTTCTTGTATCTAAGACTCTATTCAAATTCAGCTGAACTCAGTAAGAACTGGCAACCATACCCCTTGAACACAAAATAGGGCTGCTTACTCAACTATGTGAAATAGCTAGTTTACACGGGTCAGGCAATTATTCCTGAGGCCAGTTATGGAGGGCCAACAGGCCAAGGAAGTGTCTTCAGGCCAGGTAATCCTTTTGCTGGTACCAAGACACTGTGAAGCCAAAGGGAAAGCATTGTAAAAAGTACTTCTAGGAACTTGGTGTAAATGCTGGTAGCATTACAGCTAGTATCTTGGCAGAAAAATCAACAGACAGGACAAAGGAAAAAAGCACACTTGTAAAGGTAATTGGAAACATCTCACTTTCTAAAAAGCAGAACATAAAGCAGAAATATATATATATACTTTTTGTTTGAATCATTTTATCTATTCTAAGACAGAAAAGTATTTAAATTTTAAAAAAACTTGATCTTTATACTTTCCCCTTCTCTACCATAGCACAAGCATCACTTGTGTGCAGATACAGTTTAAAAGGTTTTTTGACTATACAGTGCTATAACTAGAGTAAATTGCAGATTATGTCCTGATTTTGTATAACATGTATAAATGCACGTTCATGCATATCTGGAGCATAAATAAATGCAAGTTAATGTGAAATTTAGTACAAAAGTCTAAACAGTTTAAACAGGCACATGAAACTGGGGTATAGTTACCAGTTCTTAGCTTACTGAGTTCAGCTGAATCCGAACAGAGTCTTAGAGAGAGGCCACCCCGAGTCGCCTTTGCGCAAGAGGGACAGGGTAGAAACTCTTATAATAAATTATAAAAAATTGAACCTTTTGTCTCCTTTGGGCTACGCTGAAAATTAGCACAAGCTTTGTGAGCCATGTAAGAGTTGATGACAGGGGTGCTTAAGCAGTGAGCTCAACATGAAGCAAGGAAGGAAGAGTCTAGATCATGGGTGGAAAATCTTTTCCCTCACAGAGACTACATTGAAAATGAGCACAAGCTAAAGGGCCCACATGGAAGACCGGGAAACGGTGCTTAAGGGGTGTACTTCGGACGAAAGGAGTCTAGATCATAAACCTGTGCCATAGATCTGTTCCCTAACCTTCTGTGCATGTCCTCATCTCTGCTCGCCCTAACCGGAGCTCAGTCTTTCAGTTCTTAGAGGTCGGAATTGAATCCAGAGGCCAAATCCAAGAACTGGAAAAGAACCACATAAAAACTAGCTGTGGGTCTCCCTGGGCATGAAGTTCGCCACCCCTGGTCCAGATCATGAATTTATGCTATGGATCCATCCCCTGTTCTTCAGTGTAGGTCCTCATCTCTGCTGCATTCCCTCACAAGTTCACCATTTTAGCGCTTGGAGCATAGGAAATGGATCCAAAGGCCAAAACCCAGGAATTGGAAAGGGGACAAATAAAAGCAAGCCATGGGCTGGTTGGTTCCCGACCCCTGGTTTAGAACATCATCTGCTTAAAGAGATGCATCACATCTTTAAGGTAGAAGTGAAGAGACGCTATTCCTAGTTACACTTGTGCAACACCGAAGGCAACGTTGGGTAAGCACAGTTGCCTCGAAAAAGAAAAAAAGCACTCACTTCAACCAACCAGGATAAATTTTTATTACTTCATGATCCTTTGCTTTGGCTCTAATGATCCAAGCTTCAGGAACAGCTTCTCGGAACACAGAACCAGGTTGGCTCTCTTCTGTAGCATCATTCCTATTAATGATGTCGTCAGAAAGAAAGGTCTGCTGTGTGAATGTCTGAAGCTCATAATCCTGTTGATCATCAGTTATGTAGTATGCCCTCAAGGCAGCTTCCTAGAGTACAAAAATAAAACCATCATCAACCAAAGACATTTTACCATTTTTCTTGAATCTTAACTACAAAATACAGTTACATAGCTAACTTAAAGAACATTCCACAAGGAAATTTTAAAAAAGCAACGATACCAAAGTAACACTTCACAAAAGGCTTTTTGATGACAAAGTACAGGTTTTCTCAGCAGCATCTGAAGACAGATTTTGAGAGCATCTGGAATATTTTAGCTAAGCTTTTAACTAAGTATATACATTTAGAAAAATAAAATTTTCCAATGTGCAGGATTCACACTTCTAGAGAGGGATTAATTGCTCTCCTCTGTCCCTACCAGACTCTACAAGTGGGGGGTGTACAATTTGCCTGCAACTATTCAAGTTTTCAGTGATGAAAGTGCACTCCTATGTCATTTCATGCTAAGCACATGGGGGATTCACAGGACTTGAAAGACTGTTTTGCCAGTAACTCCTTTTGTTCAGGGTGGGGATCTCCATTGTGCCATCTGAGAGCCAGTCCTCTCTTCCACCTATGGCTCACCAGGACGTAACAAAGGACTGTTTAATGTAAAGAGACACAAATGGTGCCCAGAGGCTAGACCAATGACCTGGTCTGGGCAGAGTTAAGGTTGCCCCATCTCTTAAATTTATCCGGGCTCAGGCCAGTCCTCTTCCATCTGAAGTCAAAGCAGCAACAGATGTGTTGGTCAGTAATACATCATCTACATTTGTTGCTGTATTTGCCTACATTCTCCACAAATATCTAAAACAATTCTTAGTGTTTAACACTTTAAATTCCTGGGAAATAAATACTTACCAAAAGTCTATTTTAATATTCTGGCTAGCTTATGTTAAGACCTTTAACCCAGGGAGAGCTATAGGCCAGTGTCGTATATGTACATGGCACTCTACCAAACAAACAAACTATGTCTGCTTAAGGGTCTCTTACCACAACCTCTTCATTTTTTGCAATCCTTGGAATTGAAATCAGACGATATTGATTGCGCTTTACTGCATCATTCCCATCAAATATCTTTAAAGTTTGTTTGCCTAAAAAAAGAAAAATTCATTCCAACAACCTTTAATACACTCAGATCAAATCAAAGTGTATATTCAACAAGTATTAAAGTATGCCGTTAATTTTAAATGTTAAACCTGCATTCTTCAACTTTAAGTTGCACAAGCCTTTCCGCTTACCAATTCAGCAATTTAAAATCAGAAATTAGCAGACTGTGGCCTTCAAAATGGTTGTCAAAAGGTGCAGATATTTTAATATCTGTGCTTAAGTGAAAAATGTCTTTACAATAACCAGTGTCATTACATGGCGCAGAAGCCAACTACACATAAGCGTTAAATAGAGCCTTGCACAGAACTACAAAATCCATTCTGAGCCCAAATGCATTGGGACCAACTCAAGCCTGGTTCTGATGTAGCTGGGCTTGCCCGCACCATGGCGTGATCTGTACTGATGTTGCCCTTCCTCTGCAAAGTACTGTGACATCACAATGCCTCCTGGGGGAGGTGCCACATCAGGAAACAAGTAGGGTTTTTAAAGTGTTCCCACCCTTTTCCTGATGTGCTGCTCCCTAGCAAGGAATGAGCAACTTCCAGCCTCTGTAGGCCAAACGCAGCATGCAACTGTTTCTTAATTGTCTCTTTCCAATTCTTGGATCTGGTCCTTGGTGGAGTCTTTAGTCAAGTGCTAACAGTGAAACTCGGGAAGGGAACAGGGAAGGGCATGCACTCAAGGATAAGGATGGATCCATGATCATTACCTTTCCCTGTCTTCTCCCGTTCTGAACACACCACGGCATCTTTGCCCTCAACTCCAATCTGGTTCACAGTACTTGCATTAATTTTCTCAATACCCCACGGGAAGGGAAAAGGTTTCCCATCACCACAACAGACATTTAGGTTGCCATATGCTCCTCAGCCATTCACCCCAGATCTCTCCAATTATTTCCACCTATTGGGGGCCTGGCACAAGAGTCTCTTCTGCTTGGGGCAAGCAGAGTTGAGCAGCCCATTTTCAGTCTGTTTTCAGTCTCTTCGGCCCACTATGGGCAGGACTGAGCAGCACTTGTTTGGAAGGCAAGTAACAAGGTGAAAAGGCCTAGGCATCGCTTAATGTGTGGCAAGCAAGTCTGCCCCCTGCATAACACTGCTCATTACAGCAGGCTGGGCCTGGCAATGGTGAGAAGAGAGCAGTGAGGGGGGAAAACTGCAGTAGGCAGTGCCTGGTCCCTGGGACACCAAGGTCCCTTCTGGTTCACCTACTTCATTGTTGCATGGGAATGAATGCAGAAGACAGCAGAGGAGGCAAGTTTGAAAACTATCACCTTTTCCTTCAGAAGGTTTTATGAAACAGAAAATGTACAACTGCCTGCCTGATACAGTGGGCCAAAAAGCACATCAAGCCCACCATGTGGGGCAAGTACCTAGAAGACACACACAGCACATGCATACACAATAATATGCATATTTGCAGCCTAAACTAGTCTGATAACACCTTTAAATTAACATGCTTTGCTTAGCTTAGCTATCTATGCAAAACAAATCACTATATAAATTGCTTTCACGTCCTTTCAGAAATTTTAGACTTAAGACTTTTATTTTTATACTCTTTTCATCTGAAGATCTCAGGAGTACTTTACTCCTGAGATTTTCAGAAGCAATGAAGGATGGATCGTGGCTATTCCACTTAGCAGATTTGGAAAGAGAAGCACACAAACTAAGTGGCATGATGTTTTGCAAGCAATAAGAGAACCACATGTAGTTGCCTGGACACAACTCCCCTGCTTTAACCACTAGATGGTTTCAGCTCCTGGAACATGGCAAATTAACTCAACAGTTATGCTCTACATCAGGGGTGCGGAACCTCACCGTCCCCGGTCCAAATGTGGCCCAACACTAGTTTTTATTTGGCCCCATTCCAGTTCCTGGATCTAGCCCCTGGGAACCAGTTCCTACCTCCAACCACTGGAAAACTGAACTCAGGGTAAGGAAGCAGAGACGAGGGCATGCACACAAGGATAGGGGACAGATCCATGGCACAGATCCATGATCTGAGCCCTCCTTTTTTTGAGAGCACACCAGCTCTCAATTTCTATGCAGCCCACGGAGCTTGTACTGATTATCAAAGTGGCCCCTAGGAGAGAAAAGGTTCCCCAACACTGCTCTACTACATGAAATGATGACAGTCAGGGACCAATGCTGGCTGAATGACTGATTTGTGCTGCTAGTTGATCAATTGCCATGTTTTTATGACATTAACTACCGATCACCTTCGTTTTGTATAAATATCAAATCAATTGACAACTAAGTCCCACGGTGACTGACTAAAGCCGCAATGAAACACTAAGCCTGGGACCTTAAAATGCTTTTGAAGCGGTCCCTTTGTTATTGCTGTGAGAGATGGAGTGGATTGCCACTATGTTTGGAAATAAATGCTTCCCCTCCATACCCCTCCAGCCACTCTGGAGAACTCCTGTTCTCTGCTGCAAGGGAGTGGCTGCCTCAGCCAGCACACTGCACAGAGGTGGCAACCAACCCCTCCCAACACTGAGGGAGGCAGCTGGCAGAGGCCCCACTGCAAAGCAGCAGCAGTTGGGCCTCATTTCTCTGTTAGTACTGTTTGGGTAAAGGGGGCGGGGATCAGCTGTGTGTGTATGGTGGAAAGGAGGCAGTCTATGTACAGCGTATGTGTGGTGGGGAAGAGTATATGGGGAAGAGGCAGCCTACGTGTAATTATCAGGGTTCCTGGTTTTCCGGAGAAAAATGCAGGCTTTTCTGGGAAATTTCGGCCTGCAAGAACTCACCGGTGGCAGCAGAAATTTAAAGGAGGCGGAAGCTGTACGGAGGTCACGGTGCGCGCCTGCATCTGAGAAAAGATATTTGTCATGAGAACACAGCCACATCTGGCTTTTGGCGAGGCAGAGGTATGTTGGCATCTGTGCCAGGACTGGCAGGGAAGAGGGGGTTGGAGTGGCACCCCTCCCCATCTGCAGAGGGAGAGACTTGGGCTCTGTGCTGGGGCTGGCTGCTGTGGGATATCATTTTATTTTGTTAGAGTGGCAGTAGCAACCAGTGCATCAAATTGTCACAAAAATGAATGATTTGCAATAAACACTTTCTAATTTTAATAGGCAAAAAAATGCAGATTTTGGTGTTTTTGAATCAGAGAACTTAGGGTCCCCCCACCCCCACCCCCCAAGTATTTTCAACATTTTGGCAAAGAAAACTGAGAAGCCTGGTAACGATGTGTGCACAGTGGGGTATTTATTTTTGTAGATAAGGTGTATATGGATTTTCTCCTGTATGGGATGCTGAGGTAGTATAGGAAAGAAGAGTTTGTGGGAAAGGAAGGGTATTTATTGCTTGGTGATTGCATGATAAAAGTCTATTTGCATAAACAAACTGCATTATGCAAATTAAAAAATTACACAAATTTTTCTGCTTATAAGTGAACTTGCCGAATTTGGCTTCCCTGGCCGCAGAATTTAAAATTTGGGGGAGAAGTAAATTCGGATCTGCCTACAGTTGACAGACAGTTTGAGCGAGAAAACTTACAGAATAAACTATTTCCATACTAATAAAGAAGGGTAACATGCACAAAACTAATGAACATTCAAGGTCCGTATTATTTAGTAAATGGACTTTCCAAATAACTATTTCTTTCCTTCCCATGCCTATTTTAGGCACTACATCTATCTTTTCTTCCAATTTTCTTTTTTGAAAATCTTGAGCTAGCATTACGTAATCATCCAGAAAATCCTTCATGAAAATCTTTGGAAGAAGTCTGCCTCACTCAGCTCAAAACTTAAGTATCACCAGCACATAGTTTCTGTTAACATTTGAGTTCTCTTACTGCTAATAGTCATGAGAAATTGAAACCTTATTAAAATGTAACGGCAAACTGGGAAAGACATGCAAGTCATGAGGCAATTAAGACAAGTGTAACTGTGGTAACCAATCTGAAACATACCCCAATTTCTTAGACGCTATTTATTATTTACTTACATTTCTACTCAGCCCATCCCCAAAGGCTCAGGGCAGCATTTATTGAAGTGCCATAACTATTTACCTAGCAAGTTAATGACCTTGCATATTTATCAGTAACTTAAGTGTTTACCTCAAGCTGAACACTGCATACTTTTTTCTTTTTTTAAAATACTTAAAAGTCTTCTTCGAATTTATTACAATACAAATTACTTTGTAGAAGTAAAACTTCCTGCAGCACTAACCACCAAGTTGGTTATTGGCCTCGCTCACAAATGCTTTCCAGTGATTTCTATCCATCACTATTTCTTCCATACAAGGCTTGCCAAGGCCAACCTCTAGGTCTTTCTTCACACAGTCTTTCCCACCAGGTGCAAGATCTTCCCCAGGGTCAAATATTGAGTAGCATTCCTGTTACAGAAGGAGGCCCTCTGTAACAGTCCTTTGTTTATCCAAGGGCAAAATATACCTCAGCCACTGCAATTGTTTCACCTTCATCTCTCCCACGGTACTTGATCGGTCATACAGACTCCATCTCTCTTCAGTTGTCTTTCTTCAGGGTGGTGGCACAGATCCGGAGACGCAGTGGCAGCCGGAGCTGAGTGGAGGCGGCACAGGAAGCGGCAGGCATACTAAGCCAGATCGGAGGCGAGCGGGGTGGAGCCAGCGGGTTTGGAAACCCGCCCAAGAGTATTAAATTGTGCAGCCGTTGCCAGCGGTGCCGGAGGTGCGTGCCTGGGCAGCGCGCCTAAGGGCCACGCGCGCAAGGGCGTGCCCTTGTGTGTGCGGTCTTAGGCGCCCGTCAGAGCTGTTGGAGCGGCCGCCCCTCTTGTTTTCCTCTCCCTTGTTTTCTCCTTTTGATATTGGCGAGGGGTAGGAACGACAGTGAAGCTGAGGAAGAAACCCCTTGGGGAGGGGGTTGGCGGCCCTCCGCCCAAACAAAAAAGGCTGGAAATTTTTTTCATGATTAAAACAAACAATGAGGATATTTCGGCTGCCAATTGTACCTTAATCCCTGGTATCCAATTATCTAACCGCTATGCTCCCATAGGTATTGAGAATGTTTCTGATGCCGGGGTAGGAGGGCAATCTCCCCAGAAGGATGGTAGGGAGCTACGTAAGCGTAGGCTGGACTCCCTCCATGGGTTGTCTTCCCCGGATACTCCGTTTAGTGAGTCAGCTCCAGAAGAACTTCATGAACCTCCCTGCATCTAGCCCTTGTTGTATGGATTCTAAATGGGCTAGCCTGATGGCAGAACAAACTCCTCTTATATATAAGATGGTGCAGCTTATTTTTGCACAACTTAGCATGTTAATGAAGATTATAGAGGAAAATAAGTGGGGTATGGAATGTAAGTGCATCGTCAAAGAGTCTGAAGCCCAGGAGGGATGTAAAGTAAGGAATGAGCCGCTAGATGGGAAAATCCCCACATCTTCTTTGAGTGGAAGGGGTCTGGAGGAATCTCAGATCCATCAACAGAGAAATCAGAAGATTTTGGAGGTGGGAGGGAACGATAATTTTTGTTATTGTAGAAACTCTGTTGCATTTACAGTTTATCCTCTCCCTTCAAGCCAGGTCCCCCAACGGTCCTCTTCTTTCTTGGTGGCCCAACATCTAAGAACATTGTTGCATTTCCCTTGTAACCCCCGGGACATTAAAAATATAAGGATTTTATAAAAGGATAGAGGGATTTTTAAGTGTGTAATTTCTTTTAAAGCTAGTGTTGTACCGGAGTATATTTGGGAAGCAAGTAAGACCCTGCTTGGAAATGGGGTACGTATAGCCCATTTCCAAGGAGAGGTACCAAGTAAAAACAACTGACGGCCCACGGGTGGTAGAGCATGAGGCGGTGAATGTTACTCAGTTGCCCCCGAATCCTGCACATCCATGTTCCTCCCTAAACAGTGCTATAGTCGCTGTACTCCCTGAGTTGGAGGATAATGGGTGTGTTTTGGTGGAAGATATGGAGACTGGTACAGTAAGCCAGCCCACCCTACAGACCGGAAATTCAAATGAGATGATGTTAACTCTAAAAGATAAGGAGTTTACAACCCAGGGGGAGGTAGGTGGGGGACTCCTAGAAACCAGGGGGTTTGCCACCATTGACAGGGCAGTAGATGATTTCCATCTACCTTTGCCCCCTGGAAGTGGGACTAAAGGTGGTAAAGGTAGATCCTGGTACTTCACGGGAGTTAACTTGTACGGAGGGGGACTGTGTCCCTGATCTTGTTTATGTCACCAATCCTGGCACTAGTTTGTCGGAAGCAACAAGTAATAGTTGGGTAAAGTTTCAGGAGTTGGGGGATTGGGAGTTGGGGGGTTCAGGCCATGTAAGTAAAATCCTAGTACAGGCCAGGAACCAAGTGGAGGTGGAAGTTCTACCCCCAGCCAAGCCAATTACTTCATTGGACGGAGGAAAGATGGCAGGGGAGACTGAGACGGCTGTGGTCCGCATAGGCCCCTCCTTACAGGAGGAGTCTAAATTACAAACTGTATTAAGACGAGGGTGCTGCTGAAGAAATAGAGGCTAAGGGATTTGATAGCGAATTAACAGTAGCCGGGAATAGCTGTGTTTTGGATGTGGTGGCTAAATCTAAGATAGATTGACGCTCTGTTAGAGACAAACCAGCCCCTCTGAAAATCCTTTCTTGGAATGTCGCAGGGTGGAGATCAAAATTAGGATCCGGACTGTTATTCATTTTTAAGGAGTTTTGATATAATTTTAGTACAGGAAACGTGGTGCACTGAGGAACTGAACCTGGCTGGGTTCGAAGTATTCTGTCAGAGAGCCTCGCAGTCAGGCATAAGGGGCAGACCAAGAGGTGGAACAGCACACTTACTGTCAAACTCATTGAAAGCTAAACTTACTCCCCTGCCTGAGAATTTTTCATGTGGCTATGGATGCCTACTTTCGTCAACAAATTGGTCACTCCTAGTGGTTTGTGTATATATCCCCCCTAGTAGCACAATTAACTATTCAGAAAATGTCTGGCTAGAACTGACAGCTTTCTTGGTGCAGATGCGATATCTATATCCCAAAGCCAGCTTTCTGTTGGCTGGGGATTTCAATGCCCGGATGGGGTCTACTGCCCACAAGTTGTATCATTTTGGAGGCTTCTGGGAAGGTAACTTGCCATTAAGGTCACGGTTGGCAAAGGATCCTGGTTTAAGTAAAAGTGGTACTCTATGCCAAGTTCCTCCTTCTGAAACTACAAGACTGGCTGAATGTGAATGCTATTATGGAGAATGAACAAGTTGGTTTTAGAGAAGGGAGATCCACAGGTGAGCACTGTTTCATTCTTTCTCACTTTATTCAGAAATATGCAGGCCCTCAGAAAGTACTATATGCCGCTTTTATCGATCTTAGGGCCGCTTTCGATTTGGTCCCCAGAGAGTGCCTCTGGCAAAAGCTGGTTGCATTAGACATCGACAGGAGGTTATTACTCCTGATTCACAGCCTGTATAGAGATACCTCGATCAAAGTCAGATTAAATAATCAGGGAGCCTTGTCTGACAGTTTAACAACACGGAGGGGAGTCAAGCAGGGCTGTATCTTGGCTCCTACATTGTTTAACATTTATCTGAACGATGCGGTGAAAGAATTCTCTGCTACTTCCTTCCACGCCCCCCAATTGGGTGTCAAAAGCATCGCATGTCTTCTCTATGCTGATGACACAGTTCTTCTCTCACGTTCCCAGGTGGGCCTGAGACGACTCTTGGAAGTCTTCGGGAAATATTGTAGGGAAAATCGCTTGGAAATTAATTATGAGAAGACCAAGGTGCTGGTCTTCTCCCGGAAACTTCTGAGGCATAAGTGGAATATAGATAACAAGGAGATCAAACAAGTTTAGGTCTTTAGATACCTTGGCCTATTATTCCAAGCAAATGGTGGGTGGACAATGCAACTGCAGGCAACAAATGATAAAATTAAACAACTAAATAAAGCCTTAGTTTCTTTTTTTAGGTCAAGAGGGGGAAACCTAGTATTTCCAGCAATAAAAATTTTCATCCAAAAACGTATTCCCCAAATGCTCTATGGAGCACATCTATGGGCACTTGATAAACTAAAAAATCTAGAAAAGCTCCAGTCTGGCTTTGTTAGGTCCTTCCTGTCTGCCCCTGTTGGGGCGAGCAGTTTGGCGCTGGGTCTGGAACGCGGATTGTTACCTCTGCAGGAAAAGGTTTGGCAGGGGGCTATAAATTACTGGTTGCGCCTCTTCTTTAAAACTGCTGCACCGCTATCATTATTGGCAATGAAGGATATTGTGCCGAACCTTTGGGTTAAGTCGTTTGAAAATAAAATAATTAGTTTGGGGTTCAACCTGGAGGCGTTGGCCCCTTTAGGGTTCAGAGGGGCAACAAGGCTACTGATTGGAAGGCTGATGGATACCACCTGGCAGGAAACTAATGCAGCAATTAGTAGCAGTAGGGTCTTGGGTCTGTACCCGTCAATTGCAAATAGAACCCGTTCCCCAATGCCCTATTTGGATTGTGGTCTAACCCTTAACAACAGGAGATTATTGTTATTGCTCAGATTAAACTCCTTCCCCTCAGCTTTGGTTGAGGGAAGATACAATGGCACTCGTCTGGTGGAACACCTCTGTCAGTGTCATTTAAAACAAATTGACTAATTGGGACACATTATAATGGACTGCCCTTTTTTCTCAGGGGTGCGTATGAAATATATCTTCCTCCCTGATTGCCCCCTTCCCGGGAAGAGCCCCTGAGTTTTATGTGGGTCTTATATTGCGTGATCGCTTCACCGTGGTTACGAAAAAGGTGGCCCATTTTTGTGGCAAGTCTATAACCTGAAGCTGAAAATGAAAATGAAGTAAATTCTTTCTAAATAATGTATATCTATATTTAAATATCTCCTCAAATGTTGAGGTCTGTGCAGGTTTTGAGCCCCAAATGTTAGCCAGGGTCATTACTGTATTTTGTTTTAAAATTCATATGTTTTTATATTTTATTTTTATACTGGTCAAAGATTGACCTGTTCTTATGTATTTGCAATGGCCAAATAGACCAAGCAATAAAGTATTTATCTATCTATCCTTCTTCAGACTTCATTCTCTTTCATTGGTCCAAAGATTTTCTGGAGAACTTCATGTTTTAAGTATCAGTGCTTTCCCGGGTTTTTTTTTTTTTTAATTGACCATACTTCTGCTCCATATGTATTGGTACTGATTGTTATTGTTTTGCATACCCAAAACAAAATAGCAGGCAAAATTCTCCGCATATCTTTTACAGAATTCAAAATATGAATATGAACCACAGTATCTAAAATCATGTACTCAAAAAAACAAGCCGTCAGTGACACTAAGGTATTGTGGGATGACCTCCTTTCTTCTAGATATCACTATATTCTTGGTTTTCTGTGTTCACAAGCAAACCTACTTTGCTGGCTTCTTTCTGAAGTATGATGGCTATCAGTTTCAAATAATTTATGTTTCTTGATACAAGATAAAGATCCTCTGCATACCCAATAATATTAGAAGCCCCACTGAACTACAGATCTGACCACTTTTTCCAGCACCAAGTGGAAAAATCAGCAAAGTAAACATTACAAACCATTATAGGTTACGTATAATATTGTTTAATAAAAACCCATATCAGCTCAAATGTGTCATCATTGACACAGCCTAAGCTTTTTACTTTTTCAATTTATATGCCACCCAATTCATGTGTCTCTGGATGGCTTACAGCATATTAATAAAATCCAAACAAAAATAAAACTCCTCCCAACACTTTCCACACACACATGGAAGTCCCCACCTCACTCCCCCGTCTCTCACCCAGGGGAGAGCGTATGCTCCACCCACGCCCATACTCCCCTGCCACCTAGGTTGTGACTGTCTCCAAATCCCTCCTACCATAACAACACCCCCCACCACCAATAAAACAACATTTTATTTTTATATAGTACTCCCCTGCCATGGCACTTTTGAGTGCGTCACATAGAACTAATTAACACAACATTTAATCCTCACAATCACCCCGTGAGGTAGGTTAGGCAGAGAGAATATTAGCACATAAAATACTGCACAAGCTCTCCTTGTGACAACAGAAAGGCAATGCCAAAAGGTGCTCTGGGCGCCTGTCCCCACACGCAGGCCAGCATGGCTTATAAACATTGGGAGCTGGAAAAGTCCTCTGGGGCTACAAAGTATCTACTCCTTGAGCTCAGAGACAGTCTAATGCTATTGGCATTCCTCCCCAAAGGGGGCTGCAGTGAAGGAGGGAACACCCACATACCCAGCAGCTGCTACAGTCAAAGATCATTTAGAGAGAAAACCCAACAGTATGGAAAGTATTGCAACACAATTTTGTGCTTTGAAAAGTTTTAAAATTATTTATTTGGTATGTGAATTTTGGTGATCTATATTCTTTCTGCATTTTCCCTACAACTAGTGAATTTCACAAATTCAGAAGCTTTGTTGATTATCATCTGGATTTATTTTGAGACACATATCCGATCCATCTGGATCTCTCTGCGTTCAGATTCCACCCTCCCACCCCAATTGTATGGGTCAACAACTCAATAAATCAGCACTGCTCAAAAATATGACACATGCGAAACAGCCTGCTCCTCTTTTGCTAATTTCTGTGCTCCAAAACTATATGCCTGCTGCAACAAGACTATAATCCCACTAGCTCAGCTCACTAAATGACTACCTTGTTAACATGCAGAGATGGAACTCCCCCTCAAATCAGCCTTCAGCCAGCTTAAAAGATAATGGCATACAAAATATTTCATGTTCAAACACCTTAGCTCATGTAACACATCACTCCAAAAGAACAAGAAACCAGTATATTCTATGACTGCTGGGACTGGCTTAGGAACACTTTTCAACTACATGATTTAACAGCCCTTTACAGCAACCTCCAGCTTGCAACCCATGCATATCAGAGAGAATGGAGACCGCTATGGTGGTCTTGCTTCAGGACAGAAACAGAATGCTCAGTTACACTACAATACTAGATATTTGTATGGCTGTTTAAAGGGTACATGTATCAGGTAAAGAAATGCCCCCTCAGATTAAGAGGTTCGCTGGATACACAGTAAACTTTAAGGAGTCTCTTGCTGGTGGAACTAGGGATGAAGTAGAATAAAGTTGATGATTATCTTCTAGGAATTACAGTAGCATACCAAAAGCAACATGTCAAAAGCCTTGGTTTATCTCCTTCATTACTGCAGGGTCCTACCTACAGAAATTTGTCCTGTAATCAATATGTAACGCAGAGAGCTACTGGGACTTCAGCATAAAGGGCTGACGCTAAACTAAGATTTTTAACTGCAGGTATCTTTAACTAACCTGCCAAGTCTACAGCCTTTACTAAATACATATTTTAGTACAAGATTTACTATAGTGCTATCCTAATTACTCCCTACTTATTACAAAATAGATATGAAGCCCAGATTACTTAAAAGTAATTCCTTAGTTAAGTTAAACTCTGCTGGATCAAGTCAGAATAACTAGAGTAGTTTAAAAATCAAAAGACATTCCTAGCAATGTGGAAACAATATTCAGTTATCTAAACTGAACCTGAATATTGCTAGAATTTTAGTTGTATGAATGCACTAGGAAAAAAGCTTTGACACTCTAGCTTTATTTTTCACTAGTCTCGCTCTGAGCCTTTTGTAGTTTTACACTGGACACCTGCATAAAAGTGAAAGAGACAATATGTTCTTTGGTGGATATAGACTCAATCATACAGGCTGTTTCCCGTGTGTAATCTTTGGTGGATATAGACTCAATACATTCAGATCCTCTTTGATACTAACAGACAAAACTCTTTCCTGACAAACCTTCGTTTATAGATAGTACTTTCATAATTCAGCCAAAACCTCCACATTTTTCCCCCTAGAAAGAGATAGTGGGCTCAGTTGTTGGAAGTAGCACTTAATTTTCCTATTTCATAACCAAGACTATCTTTTTATTTCAAATGCCTCATTGCTAGCTTTATTAAAAGCTTCTCTATCAGGGAGGGTAACTGGCTATCAGGAAAGCCTCTTGGTCTTTCTGCTTCTCGAGATAAAACCTAAGTGTAGCCTGTCCTCATAAAAACAATTTTACAGATAAGACAAAAAATATCTTTAAAAGTATAATGATAGCTAGTATTTATTTATTTATTCATTCAAACATTTACTCTGCCCTTCCCAAAGGCTCAGGAGAACTTACAATATTAAAACACAAATACATTAGATTAAAATCCCTTTAAAAACCCTACCCTCACCCCTAAACCCACTCACCTCAACCTTTATGCCCAACCTGCCAAACATTTGCTAAAAAGAAACGGTTTTACATATGCTCAGGCTCTGACAGACCCTCTGGGGGGAAGGGAATTTCACAATATTGGGGCAGCAATCGAGAATACCTCTCTGCGGGCCCTTGTTGCTTGAACAAGAATGGCAAGTAGAATCCGCAAGAGCACACTCCTGGCCAAGCACAAGGGTCGCAGTGGAGCATGGTAGGAAAGGCGGTCCTTCAGATATGTAGTATAGCATAGCTCAGCATATCTTTCAGATACGTAGGACCCAGGTCATTTAGGGGTTTAAAGGTCACAAACAGAACTTTGAATTGTGCCCAGAAAATTATAGGTAGCCAGTGCAGACAGTGTAAAGCACAGGTATAACGTGCTCACGGTGACTCGTCCCCGAAAGGAGCTGGGCCACCATGTTCCACACCAGCTGCAGCTTACAGTCACCAAGGATAGCCCTATGTAGAATATATTGCAGTAATCTAGTCATGAGGTTAAAAAAGCATGGGTGCTGGTGGTCAAATCTGAAAGTATGCAAAGCAACTTACATCTGTCTCACTAGTTGCAACTACCTATTAGTTTGTTTAAGTTTTTCTGTAAGATAATGATTTTCATTAAAAAGATACATGCTGTTTCTTCAGTGAAAATCTGGTTACACATTTCTTTGGTATAGATTTTAGGGCTGTACCAAATAGTACTTCCGGATACTTGGGCTGATTTCAGAAGTTCCGGGTACTCTGTCTGAGGACTCAGCGGTACTTCATAACTTTTTCCAAGGATCCGGAATTTGGAATTCCAAATTTTGGCCCTCCGAAATACTCGGAATCACGGAAACTCTGAACTACCTGATGCCAAAAAAGCCTCCATTGTGTGTGCCCACCCCACCTATGCAAGGCAAGCCCCCTCCTCGCACACCATTAACCAGAAAGAAACTTGAAAGTATTCCCCCAGTGCCCTGGCTGGCCACATCTTGGCAAACTTCTTGAACCCTGTTGGAGGGTCTGATAAGAAAGGAAAGAGGAGCCCCACAAACCAAAGTAGGCAGAGGAGGCTACCAGGGGAGCTCCAAGGCCACGC
>QEPC01006530.1:841667-862088 GCA_003113815.1 Sphenodon punctatus | reverse complement strand
TTGTGCACTTCCCCGTTTCTCCCCAGACCTCCCGGGCTTTCCCTGTTTTCCCCCGGACCCCTTCCTCCTCCTCCCCCCTATTCCTGGGGTCCTTGTACCCTGACCTTCACCAAACCAGCACTCCCCATCCCCCGTACAGCGTGCAATTCAGGGTGGTGGGTGTTGAGTGGCTGGGGTGTGTGAGTGCGTGTGTGGGTGAAGGGGCTTCGCACAGGGCCTGTTGGTTTTCGGAACCCCGATGATGAAAAGGCCCGTATCCCACTAGGGACTTTCGGCCACCTTTTATCCTGAGGGGAAGTTTCTCCTTTATTGTGAAGCCCCGTGCAAGTGAAGGGCGCTTGTGTGAGGGCACGGGTTGCTGGGTCCGTGGGCTACCCCCTTGTAGCTTTCCCTCCCCTGGTCCTAACAATTGGTCACGCTGGGTGTTTGTGTGTGATTCGGTGTGGTTGACTGTGATCTCGTAGCATCTGAAATTACCCTATGTTCACTCTGGTCCTGCTCTTCCAAAGAGTATCACTGCTGAGATGGCAGCAGGATAATACGGCAGTACTTTTGAGATGAGTTGGGCAGTATGCGACGAGCAGAAGAGAAGGAAATGGACCTCCCTTTATTTGTTTTCAGTCCAAAATAAACAATGTCCCTAAAAAGGAAACTTAGCCAGAAATCTATGCTTTCATGTTCAGAAAAATATCACACAGGTGATTTTTTTCAGTACTTATGTCTGCAGAAACACTGATAAAAAATTACCTTTTTTCTTTTTTTTTCTTTTTTTTACACTATGCAGTAAAAGTCTGAACTCTTCCAAAAGACTGATTGAACCAACAATGCAAGTTACCCATAGGTCCATCCTGGAGCATGATTATGACTGAAGAGAACTCATGCAACCATTTGTAAGATAATCAGTACCATGAAGAATGAACTTTAAAAATATTTGGATATGTCATACCAACCAGCCATTACTTCCTAATGAATTAGATATTAGATTTAAAAAGATATTAAATTTTTTTCCATCATAATAGATTGAACAACATTTAAGGCATTACACAAATACACATCTAATTGTGGTGTATTTTACATAAAATATTGAGAAAGCAAATCATTAATGCACACTTTTTCTTTAAAAAATAAGACTGAAAATTCTCTGTATTAGTTTTAGAAAAGATAGTGTATGCTGCTGGATCCTTCCAGCTCCTTCCTCTACTGGCTGACAATATAACGTACCAGAAAAGGCAGAGTTAGATTCAGTTACCAAATTCATGTTAACTCAGAACAAGAGATGGCAAAGACACACTAAACTTATACTGCCAACTATGCTACTTGGGAAATCAGGATACAGATTTCACTTTCCTTGACATGACCACAGTTGGAGGATTACTACCCTCAATTAATACAATAATGCTTATCTTTATTGCTAGGGCAATTTATTCATGCAATCATCACTTGGGAGCTGATATGAGCTGAGACCCAATAGGAAGAAACCTGCAAAACAATATTTCCAGACGAGCAGCAGAACATCAGAGAGGTTAAGTGGTTGATCCATCCTATTTTCTCAATTGTACAATACTACCTCAATCACCAGAACAACAAAACCAGAAACAAGTAAATATAAAGTTCTAGTATACAAAGTATTATTTCATTTGCTATTTGAAAAATAAGAGCTAAGTGAAACTTTGACAAACCACAGTTGGGGAAGATCTGTTCCCATAAAAAGGAAGCATGCTGTGTGTCATCAATTCCTTTAAGTGACAAAAAGACTTAAGTTTAAATCATTTTTTTTGATACAGTATTATGTTTAAGCATATGCCGAGAGCTATTACTCTTCTGAAGAAGCTCTCTGACAAGTCTTTTTCCCCCCCTTACCGTCTTACACTGCCAGTGAACATTAAGAAAACATATGCAGCCACTTTTAGCTTTTGAAGTCTATTTTTGTACTAGAGCCACTTATGTAAGTACAGTTCACACTGATGTTCATGAAAATGAGACTGATGACAACAGGGCCGGCCCAAGGGTTTGAGGGGCCATGCGCCAAGCCTTGCTGCGGGGCCCCAAAAGACGTCGGAACCTTATGGCTGCACTGAAATTTATAGCTTCCTTGCACATTCGTTTTCAATCGTGTGCGCCCGCCTAACACGTATCCCCACTCCCCCCTACCCCCCACTTGTCCCCATGCATGGAGCAACCGGGGGAAACGGTGGTTACCATGTGGGTGTGGATGAGTGGTGGGTGAGTGAGGATGCGTGTGCAGCCATGTGCATGCCCCATCCATGGACTGGCGCGCCCACGGACCCCACCACCCGGCGGAGCCATGTAAAAATAGCATGCGAGGAGCCACTCGAAGAACAGAAGGTTGCTACCTTGTAAATAAGGTTCTTTGAGATGGCTCCAAACATTCTCACAACACCCACCCTTCCAGCCTTGCATGGAATTTTTTCCTTATATTTCTAGAAAGGGTTGGAAGGAACTGTCATTCTGAGGGGGGAGAGCACTTTTTATACTACAGGAGCTCGAGACCATCATGTGGCTATTATTTGAATAGGGTGAGCATGCACAACCCAGTTGTGAGAATGGTAGGTGCCATCTTGAAGAACCTTCTTTACAAGGCTACAAACTTCTGATCAGGTCGTGGGGAGGATCTGTTTGTAAACAAACAGCTTAATCTCCCAGTCCAATCGGTTGTCCCAGCTGCTGCTGCTGCAGCCCTACAGCGGAGGGAGAGGCAGGTGAAGGATAGGGTCCGCATGCCTGGGGCCAGCCCTGGGGGCAGACAGCGTTGGCGGGCTGAGGGGTGGGGAAGCTTGCTACCCTCTTCCTCCCTAAGGAAAGGCTCCCTCCGGTAGAGGCAGGCAGTGAACACTGAGCAGCCCCAGCCTGGCTGCCTGGTCTCACCACTCTCCCCCTTTCCATGGGGCAGACAGCGTCGGCGGACTTGGGGGGGGCGAGCTTACTACCCTCCCTAAGGAAAGGCTCTCTCCCTCCGGTAGAGGCAGTGAGCACTGAGCACCCCTGGCCCGGCTGTCTGGTCTCACTCTCCCTTTCCACAGGGCAGACAGCGTAGGTGGGGCGCCTGGAGGAGGCGGCAGCACAGAGCGGAGGGGAGCGGGGGCATGTGTCAGCCGGCAGGGGGGGCCCAGGGGAAAAAAACAAACAAGACGGGACAGGTGGCTGGGCAGCAGGCGGGGAAATTTCCCCACCCCAATGGGGGTGGGGAAATTTTTTTTAAATGGCTGTGTCCCGACTCCCTGTTCAACCCGCAGCGGCGGTGCGGGACCCTCTCCCTGGGAGGCTGCCGCGGGGCCATGTGCCTGGGCACCGGTGGCACATGCCTTGGGCCGGCCCTGGATGGCAATAGCTAATACCCAAGCCTGAATATGTAACAGGTACAAAAGTTCTCCTGCAAAGAGTTGTCAATAGACCCCAGTCTTAATACACAAACTCTACAATGTTGTTTTTTTTTACATGGCTTTACTGAGCAGACGATGGAATTTTACTTACGTCATTAACATTTGAACACAGATATGGATTGGTGAAAGTTAAAGATGAAGCTTTAAAGTAACTGTACCCTATTTTCTCTCCAAACCCATCAGTCAGATTACCATACCCTCCAATTTTTGACATAAATAAGTATAGTACAAGTCACCCCTAATTTACATAAATTTGCATTAAGTATTTATACAAACATTTGTAATAGTCCACTGACTAACTTTGGGACTCCGCTGGAACTGTATACACATATAAGTTTGTATGCACAGGATTAATTATTCAAGATAAAACTCGGCTTATTTAAAAGTCAAAATTCTCAAATACGTGCATTGACTTTGGCTGTAAAGTTTCGGAGGATCCAACAGCAGTTAAAGAATCATCACAAACACACCCACACTTGTCCTACCCGCCTCTCTTAGTTTTCAGCTCCTTCCAGCCTGGGTATTATCTATCTTTGTTCTTTGATGGTCCTGCTTTTCCCGAGCTTCTTAAAGTGAGAAAAAAATTCCCACTCTCCTGCCCCCACCGGAACGGGTCAGAGGGTGAAAACAGAAGTAACACTAACTCCACTTCAACAGCACTTTATTTCTTATGCATGCTGCAGGGCTGCATAGGGCACCAATACAGCTCTGCAACATGCATAAGACATGTGGTGTTAAAGTGGAGTTAGCGTTATGTCTGTTTTCAACCAGAGCCTCCAATCTCAATTTCAGTTTCCATTCCCATCAGTCAGCTCTTTCTTCAGCTGGATTAATGAGGTGTTCGTGACGGCCACTGTCTTGTGAACTTGGTATAAACCAAACAATGCTGGGAGCTCAATACAAGCTAACAAAAATTGCTGTACCAGAAAAAATGTACTATTGGGGTGATCTGAATTGCCCACTAGAAGAAAGCTTTATAAACAAACTAAAACAGATAATTCAGGTTCTGTGTAATAATAATAATAATAATAATAAACCCTTTTACTGTGTGGCCAGCACTGGTCATTGCAAAACATAATCAATACAAAACACATAGCTTAACAAAACAATAAAATCAATACCAATTATAAAATCACAGGGAACTAGCCCAAATAAAATATTTTTAAAAGGGGATTCCCCCTAAGTCCAATATTTATAGAACAGAAAAATGTACTATTGAAGGGTATGGATTACCAGATTAAACATGTTACTTCTCAAATTCTATAGTGAGATGTTTAACTGGGTAAGTATACTTTTTTTCAGGAGCTGACCAGTAGCCAACACTTTTAGCATAAACTGACAGCAATGATTTATAAGTTAATCACTGTATTTATTTAAGTCTCTATCGCAGCTAGCCTGTGGCCTCAGGGCAAGTTACAACATAAAAACACACTCCAAATCATTTAAAAATCGCTCCTAAAACCCTATTCCTTGCCTGACAAATGTATAACTAAACAAAAAGGCCTTTCATTGCCTCTGGAAACTGCTTAGTCTTAGGCTAACCTCCAGGGGAAGGGAATTTCATAACTGCAGACAGCCACCGAGTGCCACTCTGTACACACTTACTATAAGAAAACCTGTCACACTGATGGTATGTGCAGGAGTACACTCTTGGCTGGCCGACAGGCCTGTGGTGGAGTACCGGGAAGGAGGCTGTCTTTCAAATATATGGGGCTCAGGCTGTATACGCCTACATTCATGCAAATATTCCAATAATTTCAAGAAAGGGTGTGCCCATTATTTTCATATACATGAAGAAAATAAATGTTAGACCAAAGTCGAGCTTTATTTATATGCATGGTTTCTCACAGAAAAAGCATGTCATGACCATGTGATACAGACAGTAAGAACGTAAGTAGTGCCATACTGAGTCAAACCAATGGTCCATCAAGCCCAGCATCCCGTCCTCCAACAGTAGCCAATGTCGATTGCATGAGAGAAGAACCAACAGTTACAATGGGCAATCCATTCCCTGCTGTTACTCCCAGCTCCCGACAATAAGAAGTTCATTCCATAAGCTACTTGACTAATACCCATTAATGGACCTACTCTCCAAGAACTTATCCAGTCCTTTTTTAAACCAAGCTATACTACTGGCTTTGAGAACGTCCTCGGGCAACAAATTCCATACGTTAATTATGCACTGAGTGAAAAAGTACTACTTTTTATTTGTTTTAAATTGGCCGGAAGCTAGTTTCATGGAGTGTCCCCTAGTTCTAGCACTATTTGAGAGGGTAAATAACCATTCCCTATCTACTCATTCCACACCACTTAAGATTTTATAAACCTCTATCATGTCCCCTCTCAGTCTTCTCTAAGCTGAAGAGACCCAGCTTGTCAAGCCTCTCTTTGTACGAAAGCCATTTCATAGCCTTTATCATTCTCGTTGCCCTTCTCTGCACCTTTTCTAGTTACGCTATGTCTTTTTTGAGGTGGGGTGACCAGAACTGAACACAATATTCCAAATGCGGTCGCACCATCTATTTGTATAGAGGTATTATGACATCCTCAGTTTTATTCTCTATCCCTTTGCGAATAACTCCTAACATTCTGCTCACTTTTTTTTTTTTTACTGCTGCTGCAGTAAAGGATTTCACTGAGGATTTCAGAGGACTGTCCACAATCATTTCCAGATCCTTTTCCTGAGTGGTAACTCCCATCTTAGTACTCAACATTGTGTACTCATAGTTTGGATTATTTTTCCCTATGTGCATCACTTTGCACTTGTCCAGATTAAATCTCATCTGACATTTAGATGCCCAGACACCCAGTCTTGTAAAATCCTGTTGCAGTTCTTCACAGTCTGCTTTTGTTTTAACTACCTTGAATAATTTGGTGTCATCTGCAAATTTGATCACCTCACTCTTAACGCCCTTTTCCAGATCATTAATGAATACATTAAAACACCACCGGTCCCAGTACAGATCCCTAGGGCACTCCACTTTTACATCTCTCCACTATGAAAACTGACCATTTAGTCCTACTCTTTGCTTCCTATCCTTCAACCAGTTACCGATCCATATTAAGACACTACCTCCTATCCCATGACTTCTTAATTTTCTCAAGAGTCTTTTCTGTGGGACCTTAATCAAATAGTCCCAATATTCCCTACTTACTAGAATCTGATGAAACCTGGGCTTCTTTCTGTGTTCCCTGTGTTGTGTCGTCATCATCATCATCATCTGTGGAAAGAAAAGTTTTAAGTAAATAATTTACTTTCAATGTGAACCACACAAAATAGTTAAGTCTTTAAAAAAAAATATTTCACAGAAAATCGACAACCAACAAAACTCAAAGACACTGAACAAAACAATGATGACCACAATTCCTCTTCTAGAACTTATTTTTTAAAATATTAGTGATAAACACACCACTGATATTTATTCCCAAAGCGTATTTCAAGTTAGTCACTGAAGTCCACACCAAGGATCACACTAATTATTACTTGCAATTTTTTATCCTTATTTTTGTTTATAAATTTAAAATGCACTCTAGTATTGTGGTTCAGGCTAACAAGCATACAGAAGTCAGAAGCAGTGTCAAAGTAATTCCAAAGCTGAACAAACAGTTGCAGGTAAGAGGTTTGTTTGTCCAAACCTAGAAGAGGAAATTGATGCAGAGTTATGTGTTGAAATCAGAAGTCAGTGTTAGTCTAGAACTACCATACACTCAAATGCGAAGATCAATATTTTACAAAATGAACAAAACAACTGACCTGCAATTCTGCTTTTGTGAAGATGTTATCTTCACAGGATTCCCACTCCTGGGTCTCAGCTCCCTAGTGTAAGACTGATGTAAAAAACCCATTTTGAAGGTTTTGGGTCCTTAAAAGAAGAAATAGGAGGTTGGAACGCGAGCCACATCAATTATACCGATAGGCATGTGGCAGCCACTGAGCTTAACTGTTGCTCTTGCAACCTTCTAATCAGTTCCAGATCACCCGATAGGCAATATTCCAATAAAAAGTCATTCAATTAAAAGATATTTGTCTCGACAAGCAGCAAATACAACGAGGCACAAAAATTAAACATTGCCTCAAAAAATAAAATTTTAATGGTCAGTGGAATTGGTTGGGTGAGCAAGAATCATGTTGGAATGAAGTCTTTGAAGAAGCAGAATTACAGGTCACATTTCTCTTTTTCTAAGAATACTGGTCACCAGGATTCTCACTTATGGTTAGGAAAAATGTGAACCAAGAGAGGCAGTGTAGCATAAAGTTGCAAGAGGCAGCAAGAACGTGAAAAGCCCTCACGATTTGGATGGTTTTTTTAAAAAAAAAACATGAGAGGAATAAAGACACCTGCACGTGTTAAAAAGCAATATAAACATACTATAAAATCAAAACCAAAACAATGTTTTTCAAGCACTTTCAATGTGAAAGAAAGAGCTTGGCCAATGCTAGGAAAATCAATAATAGAGCAATAAGAGATCAAAATTAAATTACTTTCTGAAGATGGAAACTAAAAAGGGGGTTTTGAGTACATAAGAGGACAACGTGCCTGTCTTGCAAACGCCTACAAGAGAAAGATGAGCTGAGCAGCAAGTCTTGACATGTCAGCAGTATTTCAGCAGTGCAAAATTCAGACAGCCACTTCAAGATCACTCTCTTGTTAATAGTATGCTTCACATGTGTTCCATTTCACACAATTGCTGCTGCTTGTAGCTCCTTGTGCCTGCTCACTGCTTCTTCTTAACCACTTCTCTCCTTCAAGAACACAGATGCTGCTGCTCAACTCCCCCAAGCTACAGTTGCAACCCACCAGCAGAAGTAGAGGCATCCATCTCTACAGTGTTTATAGATGCTGTTTTTGAGGTGGGGGAAGAAGGCTGAACCAAAGGGCTGAGTGTTCTCCAATACTTGCTGCTCCTCAGTCTAGAAGGCAGTACATTACATTAGGGTGATTCTATAATGATGCCTCTTCACCAAAGCCAAGCAGATGAAGTCCTTCTTTCTTTATGAAAGGGAGAGCAGGATGTGAACCAAACCTTAGAAAAGCAGCAGGCTGGGCAACAGCAGCAGTATAATCATTAAGTTCTCTTTATAGTGGGTCATGTAAAGCATTAATGTTGTGCACAAGTGTGCTTGCTTCTACACAAGACGCAAAAAGCAAAGGAGCAGAAGTTTCTTTGTCTGGGGGAGTGATGAAGCAACACACTTCCAGAAGCTACTCAAGAGGATCCAACCCAGATTACCTCAAACTTAACTAGCTCTTAGCAATTATTATTATTATTATTATTATTAATAGACATTTATATAGCGCCAGTCGTATGACCTGGTGCTGTACAGAACACAGAACTAGACGCGGTCCCTGCCTGTGGCTTACAATCTAAAAGACAAAAGGGGGCGGGGCGAGACAGGGAGAGGGGACAGTGGGAGAGACATGGGAGAAGACAAACAAACATTCAAGCAGATGCAAAATCTCAGGTGCGTATGCTTGGCTTGGTTACAAAGAGGTTGGTAGCCGCAGTCATCAGAGGAGGACAGACAGTAAGAGTAAGGAGAATTAGGAATATCTTGAAAGAGTGAGTTGTCTTCCATATTTTAAGGCTTCCACAATGCATGGTATTTGACCCAAATCCATTTTTTTTGGATAGCAAGCTAGCAAATATCCTTGGTGCCCTCTTTGTCAGAATCATGACCACACAGTTCTTGCAGGACACGGCAAATTCCCTTTGTCTTGAGCTATGTTGCATGAGCGGCTCCATCCCAAGGTGGATGTATCCATGGGCACTATATCTTACACAAGTTGTATCTGGAAGTTCATTCCCAATAGCAAATTGTCCCTTGACAGCTACCAANAACCACACAAAATAGTTAAGTCTTTAAAAAAAAATATTTCACAGAAAATCGACAACCAACAAAACTCAAAGACACTGAACAAAACAATGATGACCACAATTCCTCTTCTAGAACTTATTTTTTAAAATATTAGTGATAAACACACCACTGATATTTATTCCCAAAGCGTATTTCAAGTTAGTCACTGAAGTCCACACCAAGGATCACACTAATTATTACTTGCAATTTTTTATCCTTATTTTTGTTTATAAATTTAAAATGCACTCTAGTATTGTGGTTCAGGCTAACAAGCATACAGAAGTCAGAAGCAGTGTCAAAGTAATTCCAAAGCTGAACAAACAGTTGCAGGTAAGAGGTTTGTTTGTCCAAACCTAGAAGAGGAAATTGATGCAGAGTTATGTGTTGAAATCAGAAGTCAGTGTTAGTCTAGAACTACCATACACTCAAATGCGAAGATCAATATTTTACAAAATGAACAAAACAACTGACCTGCAATTCTGCTTTTGTGAAGATGTTATCTTCACAGGATTCCCACTCCTGGGTCTCAGCTCCCTAGTGTAAGACTGATGTAAAAAACCCATTTTGAAGGTTTTGGGTCCTTAAAAGAAGAAATAGGAGGTTGGAACGCGAGCCACATCAATTATACCAATAGGCATGTGGCAGCCACTGAGCTTAACTGTTGCTCTTGCAACCTTCTTAATCAGTTCCAGATCACCCGATAGGCAATATTCCAATAAAAAGTCATTAAATTAAAAGATATTTGTCTCGACAAGCAGCAAATACAACGAGGCACAAAAATTAAACATTGCCTCAAAAAATAAAATTTTAATGGTCAATGGAATTGGTTGGGTGAGCAAGAATCATGTTGGAATGAAGTCTTTGAAGAAGCAGAATTACAGGTCACATTTCTCTTTTTCTAAGAATACTGGTCACCAGGATTCTCACTTATGGTTAGGAAAAATGTGAACCAAGAGAGGCAGTGTAGCATAAAGTTGCAAGAGGCAGCAAGAACGTGAAAAGCCCTCACGATTTGGATGGTTTTTTTAAAAAAAAAACATGAGAGGAATAAAGACACCTGCACGTGTTAAAAAGCAATATAAACATACTATAAAATCAAAACCAAAACAATGTTTTTCAAGCACTTTCAATGTGAAAGAAAGAGCTTGGCCAATGCTAGGAAAATCAATAATAGAGCAATAAGAGATCAAAATTAAATTACTTTCTGAAGATGGAAACTAAAAAGGGGTTTTTGAGTACATAAGAGGACAACGTGCCTGTCTTGCAAACGCCTACAAGAGAAAGATGAGCTGAGCAGCAAGTCTTGACATGTCAGCAGTATTTCAGCAGTGCAAAATTCAGACAGCCACTTCAAGATCACTCTCTTGTTAATAGTATGCTTCACATGTGTTCCATTTCACACAATTGCTGCTGCTTGTAGCTCCTTGTGCCTGCTCACTGCTTCTTCTTAACCACTTCTCTCCTTCAAGAACACAGATGCTGCTGCTCAACTCCCCCAAGCTACAGTTGCAACCCACCAGCAGAAGTAGAGGCATCCATCTCTACAGTGTTTATAGATGCTGTTTTTGAGGTGGGGGAAGAAGGCTGAACCAAAGGGCTGAGTGTTCTCCAATACTTGCTGCTCCTCAGTCTAGAAGGCAGTACATTACATTAGGGTGATTCTATAATGATGCCTCTTCACCAAAGCCAAGCAGATGAAGTCCTTCTTTCTTTATGAAAGGGAGAGCAGGATGTGAACCAAACCTTAGAAAAGCAGCAGGCTGGGCAACAGCAGCAGTATAATCATTAAGTTCTCTTTATAGTGGGTCATGTAAAGCATTAATGTTGTGCACAAGTGTGCTTGCTTCTACACAAGACGCAAAAAGCAAAGGAGCAGAAGTTTCTTTGTCTGGGGGAGTGATGAAGCAACACACTTCCAGAAGCTACTCAAGAGGATCCAACCCAGATTACCTCAAACTTAACTAGCTCTTAGCAATTATTATTATTATTATTATTATTAATAGACATTTATATAGCGCCAGTCGTATGACCTGGTGCTGTACAGAACACAGAACTAGACGCGGTCCCTGCCTGTGGCTTACAATCTAAAAGACAAAAGGGGGCGGGGGGAGACAGGGAGAGGGGACAGTGGGAGAGACATGGGAGAAGACAAACAAACATTCAAGCAGATGCAAAATCTCAGGTGCGTATGCTTGGCTTGGTTACAAAGAGGTTGGTAGCCGCAGTCATCAGAGGAGGACAGACAGTAAGAGTAAGGAGAATTAGGAATATCTTGAAAGAGTGAGTTGTCTTCCATATTTTAAGGCTTCCACAATGCATGGTATTTGACCCAAATCCATTTTTTTTGGATAGCAAGCTAGCAAATATCCTTGGTGCCCTCTTTGTCAGAATCATGACCACACAGTTGTTGCAGGACACGGCAAATTCCCTTTGTCTTGAGCTATGTTGCATGAGCGGCTCCATCCCAAGGTGGATGTATCCATGGGCACTATATCTTACACAAGTTGTATCTGGAAGTTCATTCCCAATAGCAAATTGTCCCTTGACAGCTACCAAATGAGACCTGCAAGAAAGTTTCTATGGTTAAGACGCACCACGTAAGTCCATGTTGCTTGCTTCCTCTAATGTCTCAGGGTCTATTGGGGTTACCTCCAAGTGACATCCATACTACAGAGGAATGGCTACGAGATCCCCAGGACCCACAGCATTATGCAAGTTACCAGAGTTTCATAGATTCTCTACTTCAGAATGGTGATGCTTCTTCTATATACTTTTTCCTTGACAAGCTGGCTTAGAGTTCAGTCACAGAGGTCAGTGATCCAGCTGGCAGCTTGGAGCAAGAGTAAATCATCACAAAACCTGATTACTCCAACCTAATGATGGTGCAAGTAGATTCTTGGGACAGCCACTGGGGTGATATGCTTGATCAGGCCGAAGATCAAATGGGAGAAGCAAGTGCACTGCTGATCTGTTCAGAGAGCCATAACTACTAATTAGTAGTTCAGGAAAACGCCAGTGCCAGCCACAAAGGCTAAATAGCATAGTCATGCTGCTCCCCAATGACATAGTGAGTCACTAACAGTGCTTGGGAAGAATCCTCAGGCACCTTAGGTCCAGAACAAACTTTCAACCATGTTTTGCTAGAAAAGAGGACTTGATTTTTCTTCATAAGAAGTGCCATACTAGGTCAGACCTATCTAGCCCAGAATCCTGTTTCTGACAGCGGCCAGCTCCAGTAGCTCAAGAGAAGTACACGTACAGATTATGGAGATGTGATCCATCTTCTGCTAACCACTCTTAACTACCGGTAGCCAGGGGTTTAAGCCCCAACTAGCAGACGTTTATGGCTCTGTCCTCTAAAAGCGTATCTAATTTCCATAGGATGCTATAGTGCTGGCTTTAACGCCCTCCTCTGGCAACGGGTTCCACAACTGTATTGTCCGCTGTGTGAAAGTACTTCCTTTTGTTCATTTTAAGGCTGCTGTCATTAAACTTCAGGAAGTTCTCTTATTGTGAAAAAGTGCAAACAGTTCCCTATTTACTTTCTCCAGGATACTCATGATTTTATAAACTTCTATCATATCCCCCCTTAATAGTCTCTTCTACAAGCTAAACACCCCCAACCTGTTAAGCCTCTCCTCCTATGGAATTAGACACATCTCTATCANGGAAACGGGCATTTTGCCATAGACCCCACCACGAGTGGGGACTGCGTATCTGGTGGGTGATGGCAAACACCTAACAAACAGGCACCCAACTGATGTGGGCTAATGACTCGTTTGTTAACACCATATGAAATTCAGAGTCAAGTTCGGTAACTGAGCATCTTTAATGACCAGAAAAACAAACCATTTTAACAGTCGAAGAATTTAAATTTGTGTAATGCAGCACTGATCGAACAGATATCAGATATAAAAATGAAAAAATAAGTTTTATCAATATAATGAAGTTAGGCTCTAGATGATGCAACAATTATCCTCAAGTCTTTCACCCAGGGAGATCTGGACGCAAATTTTCCTAAAAATGACTTGAAAACCAAAACAACCAAAAACAGGGCTTCTGCCTTTTTCTTTCTTTAATAATGAATCTATGCAAACTGAAGCAATGGCACAATAAGTGACATTTGAAACATTAAGCAATTGACAGGAGATGACAGAAACAACAAATAGTTTTCTTAAGACCAGTTTATCTTCACTGACAAGAATTTTTTGAGATAGGAAGTCTGTCAACTATTCAAAACCTCCCCACTTCAGACAATTTGCAAGAGCTAAAACAAATGAATCTAGGTTGGATGATCATTACCGTCCATGCCTTTGAGAGATTTTTTTTAAAAATGCCGACAGATATACATTACGAAGTCTACGCATGAGCAGACCAAACCTACCTCTTGTGCACATGTACATGATACCCCAGGCAAAGTTCCCTGCCTCCCAACCATGGTGTAAACCTGCATCCACTGCTGCAGCCCCATTTCTCTCTCTGCTGGGTGGTGGTGCAGCTGGGAGGCAGAGGATTTTGCTTGGGGTACAATGCACACGCATGCAAGGATAGGTTTGTTCTGCACATTCATATGGACCTTGAATTGGGGCCAAAACATGCCTCTCTTCAGAAGAGACCATAATATCAAGACACACTATATATCAGGTCTGAAGTCCATTATTCATAACAGCAAAGTAACACATCTTACACACAAACATCACATAATTCTTCCTAGCAATATTGGAAGTTTATTTTCACAAACACTGAAGTTCACACATATACAAGAAAACAGATTATCTAGAAAGCATGTCACACAAGAGGATGAATGGGGAATAAGCAAAATTGTAACAATGTGTGACAAGTGGGGGGGATGGAGTATTGGTCACAATGGGTCATCACAACCAACCATATGTTTGCTTCTCTGGCACTATCATGTAGAATCTGGGTATTTACTAGGTAGGTACAGGTATATTTACTTGCTTTCCTGTCTTACCCTCTCTCTATACCCCTCCCATTTACCTTCATTTCTACCTGTTCCATCTTCCCTCCCTGCTGTCCTCATATTCTGTTTATTTCCTGTGCCTGTTGTTGGTTCTCTTTTGTTCTCAGGCTCACCCTGCTCTCTCTGCATACCGTACAGATTTTTCTTTTTCTTTCTTTCTTTCTCTTTCACACACACACACTTCCTCCAAGGCCACTCAAAATAAGGAATACAGAGTAAGGAGGCAACCACTCAAAATGCTACATGGACCGACACTCCAGACTGATTTCCTATTCTCTAGAATACAGGTGTCCCTAAAGTCTGGGGGATGTAAGAGGGACTTAAAGCTCCAGACACAGACCAGAGAGGGCTGTTGAAAAAAACAAATAGCTGACAGGTAGTTTTGGAAAGCAGCAGAAGATTTCTCAATATTTCTGTATGAAAACTAAAAAAGATACTCCTTGCATATAATAAATGGGGTTCTGCAATACTTTTATTAAAAATGCATTGAGGGGGGAATGTGATTTGATGCACACTTTTTGTTGGGGAGTCTGTAGTAGAATGACAAACTGCAACAAGAGGAATGTTAAAATGGGAGGAGGGAGAAGCATTACATACTTTATGGACAATCCCTATGACCGATGATCAACCTGCTCAGAAGGCAGCTTAAAATAAACCTACTTGTAACTAGAGCTGAAACAAGTACCTGATTTGGTACCTGTGGGGTTTTGGGTGCCCAAAGTGTCCTGAAAAAATAACTGAAGTTTTTTTTGAAAATCCAGGGCTGGAAGTCAAAATTCCAGAGCCAGAAGTCAAAAAATTGGGTTGAACATACTATTTCGATCAGATACACGATCGGACACTGGTGGTTTTTTTTTCCAAAACTTCAGGAAACATGCAATATGTGCTCTAGGGGGCAGCAGAACCTCTTAAAAATTAATGAAATCCTTTCAACACAGAAAAGGCAAACACAATCAAAAACAGGAAAAATATTATTTACAAAGAGTGAGTGTCAAGTAAAAACAATACCAATAAGTGGGTATAGTACATCTCTACGGTAATTTGTCAAAAATGTGAGCCTTTTACTTGCTTTCATTTTTACAGTTTCTGTAGTCTATTACAGCTGTTACGTGCATTCTTATGCTACAGAATTGAGGTGGAGGACCAGAGATGTAATAGAAAGGGTGTTTAAATAATTCTTTCTAGCCCATAAATGCAAGTTTTTATAATCATAAAAAAGGCAGAAGAGGTATACTGTTGGTTCAGCTCTGGAATAATCCAGGCAACAGGCTAAAACGTTATTTTGTTTACAAAAAAGCCCTCTACTTTACAAAAATGTGTTTTGCATTTGTAAACACAAACTAATCCACTACATGAAAAATGAAGTTATTTTCCTTGTAAAAAAGGAAGCTGCAGCAAGAAACCAAGGTATTTTCATACTCTTTTCAATGCAAAATTTATTTATTTTTTTTAAAAGAAATTTCACCTTTGTGAATGAACCCAGCTCATCCCTCAAAGAATTTTTTTTTAACTTTAGCACTATACATACAGTACTGTTTCTAAGGATTATTGCCAATTTGTCAGCTAGTTACAATAAAGACACATTATGTAGATATTCTGCATAACACTCTCGATATTTAAAATCCTTACTGTGCTAGGAACAGATAGGTTTAAAACATACCACAAAATTAGAAACTAGTAAAGCATACACACCACAAATTCAGCACTTTATATGGTATATTTTTAAAAATCATTACCTGGTTCCGTTTGTAAGATCTCCGATATTCGAAAACAGTGCATTTTGCTGAAATTCCGAGAAAATAAACGCACACAATTTGGAGGAAGAATCATATTTCTTAGTTTTCCAAAAGTACATTCTGGCGTCACAATAATGTAGCAGGCAGCATGAGCCTGTAAACAAAATTTTAAAAAGCACTAAGTCTTATCAAGCTTTATTCATTAAACTTTCAAACACCTGATTCACTGTAACAAACCAATGCATTTGTCTTGCAAAACATCTCGGAGCAAGTTCAGGCCTTTCCTAAATTAGTTCAACTCCAATGAAATCAATGCAATTTTACCTTTTAAACCAGATGTGAATTGTGCCACCTGATTTTGTGGACAAAACTAGACAGAACAATGGGAATAATCATTAAAATAATTTTGAATCTGAGTTGACATCGACTTTGATCCCCATACTGCTATTATTCTTAACACAGTAGGGAGTAAGCGCCTGCAATTTCCTCTTGGGTTTGGCTTCAATGTATACATTCAGAGCTTTCTGTTGTGGTGGTGGTGAATGGCAACAGCCAACTCCTGAAATGTAAGTATAACTCTGATTATTCCAAGGCCATCTATTACCTTTCAAATCTGATCATCATGGCATTCATGTGGCAATGGAATGAACAGAGCCAATAAAAGCCATAGGCCAAAGGGAAAAAAAATATTTGCAAGGTGTAATTTCATGAATAGAATTTAATGTTTCATCCTTTCAGAACACTTTTGGATTATCTAAATATTTAAGAAGCATGGACCAAAATACTGAATAAGAGAGTGCTATCCTGCTTCCATTGAATCAATGGCTAAACTCCCATTGAATACAATGGGAGCAGAATTTGTACCCAAAAACTCCAATTCTAAGCACTTACACAAACATTTTAACTAATTTCAGAGGAACACTCTGCGAGCAAATCTTTTTAGGATTAGGATTTTAAATATTACAGGAGCAAAATTATGTATATTCATTAAAAAATTAAAAATATGAAAAAATCCAACAAAACACATACACCCACTTATTTCCTTCCTCTCCCCTACTGCTTACTATTTAATATTAAATACACATAATATTAAATACACATAATACTTCTGTGAACCAACAATGGGTGGAGCAATTCCTATACACAGTAAGATTACATATAAGCACTTAAGCTTCTAAGATAGCTTTGCATTTCTTCTGAATGAAAGGCAACAGTAATATACTAATCAAAAAGCTTCAGTAAGAGAGTTAAGGTGAACTATTAACTCATACCTTTCCATAATGTCAACTGCATTACACTGCATTACACTTTAAATCACAAAGATCTATATTAGATTATATCTATGGGAAACAGCAGTTAAAGTAGTAGACTAATCACAAACTCTCAGAGCTAACTTTTTATCTATGAATTCAATTTTTCTGGGCTGCAAGGAATCATAGTGAAGCGAGAGTACTAATATAGTTTTAAATACATTTTTTTAAAGGTGAATGGAGTGGTGGAAGAGCAAGTTGGAAGTTAGAACTTGCATCTGCCAAATGTAGCCCTGATCTATACCAGCTGATGCCACCTTTGACATATGGAAATAGTCGCAACTTTCCTTGAACATTTCTTGCACAACTGGTTGCTCAGAGAAATATTTTCTCCCATGCAAAGTGCTATAGCACCCTTTAACACACAGTCATGATATCCTCTCACACAGAGAAGCAAAGAGCAATGGAATAACACACCATTTCCCCCCTATAATGCAATATACTTTATTTATTTTCTAAATGTATAGCCCCCCCACCCCTCCTGAGAACAGCTCAGGGCAGCTTTCAACAATCAAAAAATATACATATAAAAATATATAAAACAATTTAAAATACTTCAAAATACAGTTCAAATATTAAAACAGGCCCCGGGAAACAATTAAACATTAAAACAATAAATAGGGTAGGGGAGATAAAAACCCTTTAACCCCACCCCTCTCCCCAAAGGCCTGGGCGAACAGCCAGGGTTTACAGCTTCGCCGGAATGTCAACAGGCTTGGGGCCAGGCGAGAAACAAGACCACCATGGGAAGCCTGGCAGAAAAACTAACAAGTCCAGGTAGGGAGCAAGCAACAATGCTTGAGGGGGAAAGCTTTCCCTCCACCTGTGATCCTCCACACCGCATGAAAAAACTGTAGGAAGTCTATACACACTAGTGTCCCCAGAAACAATTACATTGAAATAATGTCTTGTGCCAAACATAGCTGCAGAACCCACAGGATATAGAAATTTGCTACTTAATTACTATTTGCAATCTTCACAATTCTGGCCCCATTAAAGTTAATTGGAGTTCTGTCAGTGACTTTATGAGGTTGGAATTTCACTCTGTGTGTAAGCAATTGGGGGGGGGGGGGGGAGAGAGAATTCACAATCAGCCACACACAATCTCTCAACTTGCTTATTCCTAAAATAAATTCCTTCCTCTACCCAGCAAAATCCCCTATATTAAACAAGCACAAGGACAGACTTCATCCAACAGAGATGGTGAAACAATTTCAGAAGAACTGTTGGGAGGTTTTACTCCTTCAGTGGGCCATGTGGAGTACTATAAATATAGGCCATGTGGAGTACTATAAATATAACTTCATTGCTGAAACTTCCCTTCCAGCTGCTCCTCAGCTTGATTCAGCCTTGGCTTGCTCTAATCAGAGTGAGCCCCGTCTCACCCTTAAAAACAGAAACCATAACTTCATGATTAAAGTTGTGTGACTGTAACGTTGCTGCTGGACTGAAGCCAAAATAAAAATACCCTGCCCAAAAACTTTCATGCCTCTTGCTCATTTGGTTCACAGATTCAGTTCCTGTTCTTTGCTTTAGCTGCCCAACATAACATGAACCTTAACTATGGCCTCTCTACTACAGAGTCACAATGCTTCTCTCCAATCACAGCTTAACGTAGCACTAGTTCCTGACTTACTCAAATTCTCAACCAAGCTTTCTACCCCAATCACCAGCTGCCTGTCCCAACTGCAGCTCACTCCCAAGTGCCACAGAAACATGTTTCACCATTCCCTCCCTTGTCTTAAAGCAGCATTACTATTTTCCAAATTTATTTTCTAGTTCTTGTACCCATATCCACTGGGTTCTGTCCACCAATGCCTAAAACATTCCTAAAAATAAAATGGCATCAGTCAGAAACAATGGATCATGCAAACGTCTGCTCATGTGCATTGGCTTTTTCACAAGATTAGCCCATTTCTGCCATGATTTCATGACGTGAGACAGGGCTGAAAATCCAGCCAACTCCCGGCACTGAAATCATGTTGGAAATGGGTTAATTATGTGAAAAAGCCAATGCACATGAGCAGAACTTCATGCGATCATCCTGATGTGATTTATCATCACAGCAGCCCTCTCCTGTCTCATGTGTAAGCAGCCAAAGTGAAATGCCTGTTTGTCTGTGCCAACAATAGTCCTGAAGTGCGAAAACATTCCAGTTCTCTTTCAACCTGTAATGTTTTCACATTTCAGGATTATTGTTGGCACAGAGAACTGAACATAAGCATGTTAGAATGAGCCAAACTGAATAGCATAAGCCTTTGCCCACATTGAATGATGAGCAAATGTTACCTTGACTCCCAGCAACATACACTTTAAATCCAACTGGTTACTTAAGAAGGCGGAAGCTGAAACGTTTAACTAAAAGATTTAATTTACCTCTGTTTGGTCATTCACTTTTTGACATTTAATTACTAGTGATTGACAGTATCCTTGTTGGATCCAGAGTACACTTGTCTGTAGTCCTGTTCAGTTGCTTTTAACATTGTTTTATATTCGCTAAAGCAACCAGTATCCCATAGGATCCAGATATCTTCATTCAAGGCTTTATCAACAATGAGCAACAACCAACTTAACCCAAGGTATGCTGTCTTTCTACAAATCAAAATTACCAAGCATCTTCTAACTATTTAACACCTTAAAGTATGTAAAACACTTTCCATTATACCAAGAGGGCTTGAAAATTACCTGTCCATTAGCCACTCCAGAAAACATCCCACTAACTTTAGATTGGCACAGAAACAAAACTTTCCTTGAACCTTTCTCTTCTATCTACACTTATCAAACAATATATTCTTAAATTGAGGACACTTGAACAAGCTCTTCAACACGAGTTCACCCTTCAAGAAAGTTGTTTAAATTACAGAGACTACGAACATCACTTATCCCAAATAGACAGAACTAGACAGACAACCTTTGAAGAAAACTACTTTATTAAAAAGAAAAAACTCAGAAGGGACATACTAAGATACCACCTTCGTCTCCTTCCCAAAAAAATCAGAAGGGACATGCATATTGCTAAGATTCGCCCTTTTCTCTCCGTCTCGTCTGCCAAAACTCTTGTTCATGCTCTGGTCATCTCTCGCCTCCTTCTTTCTGGCCTTCCCTGGTCTCACCTTTCTCCCCTCATCTCCGTCCA
>QEPC01006530.1:818583-838348 GCA_003113815.1 Sphenodon punctatus | reverse complement strand
AGGGGGAGGGGGGAGGAATTAATTTATTTCATTGATTTCAATGGGGACACAGTGCCCCATTGAAATCAATGAAATAAAACCGGTACCGGTATACCGGATTTAATCCAGGAATCCGGTTTTTCGAGAACCGGTAACCGGTAAATCCGGTAGCCGGTAATGGGCCCGGGGTCCCACCTCTAGAAAATACTAAAGAACAAACGCATCCCTTTTGTGGCTGACTTCCACCCGGCTTCCCCTAAATTTAATCTGGCTATTAAGGAAAGACATCCCTTGGTTGCATACTCATCACGTCTTGCTAAATCTATTAAACTCCTTCTCATCACCTTCCGTCAACCTCCTAGCCTATGCAAATTGCTAGTAAGAGCCCAAATTAAACCACCTATCCACAATTCAGGATCACACCACTGAAATTCCAATCAGTGCATCACCTGCACGTACATGAGACTGCCACCTTTAAAAGCAGTGTAACCAGCAAGACCTACATTATTAAACAGATGACCACCTGTAAATCCAACTCTCTCATATACATTATTGAATTCAAACGCCCTGGATGCCACATTCAATATGTTGGAAAAACAACTACTGATCTTCGCACACGTTTTAGAAACCACAAATCAGCTATCATCATGAAGAAGCTAGAACAACCCGTTTTTAAACATTTTAACTCTGATAGCCACAGCCTTTCAGACTTGGTAATATTCCCCATAGAGAATCCACCTATACAATGGTCACTAGAAGAAAGGGAGAACTTTTTGATACACAGACTTTGTACCCTTACACCCGGAGGCCTCAACCTATAAGTCAACACCTAAAATCGTCCTCATCTTTAGTACTTCTCCCCTCCCTTTCAGCATCACCTGCCTTGAAATTCTTCTTCCCTCAACACTCTACACTCTGTTACCTTGACTCTCAGCAGCATACACTCCAACTGGTTACTGAAGAAGGTGGAAGCTGAAACGTTTTACAGACCACTGGCCAAATGGCACTCAGGATACGTTAACAAAATACAATAAAGCAACCTAAAATCAATTTACAAGTTACAACCCAGTACAACAGTTTAAAAGGGGAAGGAAAAGGAGATGGAAAAACTACATTCAGAGGAATCAACAATGGAACCTTTAAAAGCACCTGGAGACAGAAACAAGTCTTCAGGCACCTTTTTGAAGGTATAAAAATTATCTTCCACTATTCTGAATGCAAGAGAGACATAAGCAATACAGGAATGGCTTAAATCTGAGCTTGATACCAAGAGTGTACAAAACCTAACCCAACACAATTACACATTACTAAATTATTTTATCTAGTAATCTCCTTCACTTTCGAGATTAAAGAGAAAAATGTGTCATTTAAGTTATATCTGTGAATGAGTCATTCATTATATATGTCAAGTAGTCAGATTTCCATTCCACAAACAAAATTAAGTTTGCCTACCAGAATGCCACACCACTCGCATCTCATACCAGAAAGCACCTCTGAAGAACCACAGGTTTTCCTGCAGACTTCACAACGTGCACTTGAAGAAAGATTTCCCTCCCTCCAATGATGGTGGTAGGTATCCTACAAAAACAAAGAATATATTGTCTTATACTGATTGAATGCATTTAAACCATTAATTTGCTTATTTCAAAACTGACCTTGAGCTTTTGTGAAAACCCAACAAAGAACACTGTGCACATTTAATACAATTATTTAATTAGTTTCTTACCAGGTATAAACAAGTTTGCAGCATACCATTAAAATCCAACAAACCAAGTGTCCAGAAACTTCACTGTCCTCCTGGATTAATAGTTTGGGAGTAAATGCATCAACTTTAACAAAAAAACAGAGGAATTGCAAGAGTACTCATGCAACTCTGCTGTGGACTGTACAGTTAGTATTAACATCCCCAATGAACAGACAAACATTGATAATCAGAGAAGTTATGATCCTTGCTTAACGCACACAGACAGTCGATGTCCAAAACGTGTATTTCAGAAATTAAATACAGAATCTATATGCTCCTGTTCACGGCCAACTCCCACTCTTCTGGGGGCCCTGCAATGATCCCTGATTTTACCAGGGTAGGGTGCTGTGGCCCCACTATCTCCCAGCAGGGCCCCATAAATGGGCATATCTAGGGCTCCACAGAGGGTGCCCCATAGGAGGTGGAGCCATGGGGAAGAAGGTAGGGTCACCAGGAGCCCTGCATTTTATCTTCGCCCTGGTCCTTGCAAATTCTAAGACTGGTTCTGCTCCTCTTCATATGCTTTGGGTGAAATCAAATGAGATGACAGCTGGCGGTAGTCTGTGTTCAGTCCATGCAGCCCTCAGGCAGCCTCACATTTAGCATGTCCAGCCTAACAAACAGGCAGCCCTCTGCCCATATTTCATGTGCTTGCTGCAGCTTCCATCAATGGTGCTAACCATGCCCCTCCCCCACAGTCACCTCTCAACTGAAAGGCACGCTAGAGCTCTCCCTCCCCAACTCTCAGCTGAGGGGCATACTAGTGATATCTCTCCCCCGTCTCCCACCCCTGCAGTGGACTATCAGCTGAGAGGCACGCTAGAGATCTCTTTCCCAGCAGTCTCTCTTCCTGCCTCTCAGCAGCCACGGGAGAGGGAAGATTGCTACTGCATCTCGGCTGAGAGGGAGACTGTTGGGAGAGAGATTTCTAGAGCACTTCTCAGCTGAGGCAGGGAGGGAGATACCTAGTGTGTCTCTCAGCTGAGAGGCGGGGAGGGAGACTGCAGGGGAATGAGTTCTGTAGTACACCTCTCAGCTGAGGCGCAGCTTCAGGAGGCTGTGGGGGAGGGAAATCTCTAGCATGCCTCTAAGCTGAGAATCAGTCATCGGGAAGGGAGATTGCTACCGCTCCTGCCTCTCAGCTGGCTGGGTGCACTTGGCAGGACTCTATGGTGCTGGCAGACCTGGATGCGGGAGAGGCTGTGGGCAAACCTAACTGATGAGAGACAGACATGTGGCCATTCATTAGCCCTAACTGGCCTGTATGGTTGGCCCATGGTGTCCCTAGACTAGGTCGTGAGTGCAGCCTCCATGGTGACCACGTGGAAACTACGTGGTCGACACCTAACAGACAGGCAGGTGGAGATGCACCTGGTGAGGCTAAAGTGGGCTATCATCTCAATTGAAAACACGCAGTATGAATGTTGTAACGAAGTCATTTTTGCAAAAAAATTGCATTAATAAAACTGGAGGACCAATCTCTGAGAAAATTTGGTTTCATAACAAAATGATTCTCTTTCACATTGTGGCCTGCTCTAGTCATACAATTTAGTACTTACATGATCCTGGTGCCCATCTTGATGGCACTGACGACAATCACTGCAAGCAAATGGGACACAGTCTGTATGCACATGAAGCTCACATACTGAAAATAAAAGATTTGACAATTATTATTTTTTTTAACTTCCACATTCGTTTTATTCCTAGCCCACCCCCCGATATGCACAATTTCTTTACTGTTGAAAGAGGTTCTGAAATGAGAGTATATAATATATATACTGGCAGTATGTTACTTGGTTTTCTATGTAGTTGATTTTTATAGTCATTATGCAGCTGAAAAGGCAGGTATAGAGAGATGAAAAGCTGATTTAGGTCTCAAGCAAATTTCTTATTTCTTATTATAAAGAGACAAACAAAGACTACATTTTGATCCCAGATTCAAAAGCTAGTCCTGAAACAGCCAAAGGTACAACTTTAATCACAGGAATAATATCTGAAACCATTCCTGGTACAACTTTATAATTTGTTTTATTCTAGAAGAAAAAGAGCACATTCATTTGGTGTAAGCACCCTTGCTCATTATACCTACCTCCATCTCAGTGCACATTCACACATACATGAAAGTATCCTTACAAGGCCAGGAGAAAACATCCGACTGAAAATCTCGCAGATTTCTGTGTACGTGTGAATGCACTATTCCGCATAATTTCTGCTTTTAGACGCGGCAACACAGAGGAGCCGGCCGATGGGAAAAGAGCCAGTGCGAACGGGGATCTGCCGTGGCTTCTCTCGCGGATGTCAGGGCAGGATTTTGCACCCTGACATGCATGAGAGAAGTCGCGGCAGATCCCCATTCGCACTGGCTCTTTTCCTGTCGGCCAGTTCCTCTGCGCGGCCACGTCTTTCCTCGCCCCTCCCGCTGCTGTCACTGCCGCCGCAGGTGGGAACGCAGCCTAAGGCCAATTGGTAGGGCTGTAGCTTTTACAAGGCTAGGAGAAAATGCGCATAAAAACAGGAGTTAAACAGAATAATACATTCACATGTACACGAAAATCCACAAGACTTCCACCTGGATTTTTTTCTCCCAACATTTCTAAGGACACTTACATGTACATCTGAATGTGCCCTCAGTAGCAGAAAACAGAATGATAGTGCTCACTTTTCACAGCATGCTCTTGAGCCAGAAATTTTGGAGGATAGATATATTTAGGTATTAGATTTCTGTTAGAAAAGGCATTAGAATGGCCTGGGAAGATACGGACAAAAATTAACATCCCAATTTCCAGCAAGGCAACGTGAAGCTTCAATTAAGGAGATTAGCAAAGAATGGAATGCCTGGTTATCACAAAATCTAACTATAGTTGTATAGTGTTTCTTAAATTTGGAACAACAATGATCTAAGGGCCTTCTCGGTGGAGAAATAGTTTCAAGAGATTAAGATGAAGAAACTGGAAGAGAAACTCATGGATTGAAATTATAGAAGAATTAGAGGATATAAAACCATATTTGAAAATAGAATAGTTAGCAGTTTAAATAACCACCTCTTCTTTTATAGTAAGAATTCCGAGTAGGCAGCAAGGTTTCTTTCTTCAAATAATTAAGAACACAAACCTCAGAATTCAATAAAGCCTCAACCAGTTCTGATTGTAAGGTACAAATAATCCACTGTTCAAACCACCATCCATATCTCTGAGGAGTATTCCAGAACTGAATATTCAAGGTAATCACCCCAGAGCTAGCCATATTATTCATCAAAGTTCTGGAAAAAATATCATCAGGTTTGCCAACTGCATGCTTGAATTTAAAAGCCACTCTTTGCATTTATAAAAAGTGTTTTAAAAAGCCATTCCATCTTCCTATAATTCTGTACTAAAATGCAAAGATGAATGTAACCCATCAGTGAACCTATTAAGCAACAATTGTTTTATGCTTAGATTACACAAAAGTGAAACAACTTCCCTATCTCAGAAGCCACTGGGAGGAATACGAGATCCCAGAATGGATTAAGTATATTTACTAACAAGGCTAACTAATGTTCAAGTAATGATTCAAATCTCAAAATACTTTGTATACACTGCATGCCAGAGTTCCTTTTTTTACTGTGTCTTAACCATTTTTCTGTTATCTCAGAGAGAAAACTCCATTCAGCTTTGTAAACTCAGCCTGGTCTCTTACAACATGGTGTGTCCCCCTCCATGATGTTACATGTGCCCAACAATAAAGGCTATGCAAGCAAGATTGCTATTTCAGTGGGCACAGACAGATGGAATGGATTGAAATTCAGGAACAGTTCTGTTATGTATTGTAGAACAGAATCTGCAGCTTGTTTTGACTCTGCAGTGCTAGGAGGAATAGAAGCAGGAAAAAACAGGTTTGCACATGCAAACATGCCTCCAAATTAATGTCAAATCTTGTGGCTTTTTCCTATAAACTGTGTCTTTCCAAACCCCGCCCCCTCTCACACACACACCACCTTAAACCAATATAGGGAATAACAGCAGGAAACCAAAGAGATGCAGAAGCAAGGAAGAAACAGCCAGTTACACTTTCTTGCATGACCAATGGGACTGTTCTTCCCCCATAGGCGACTGGGGACTGCTGAACCTGGAGGGACNCAGATGTGGCAAAGCTAGCATTCCCCCCCACCCCACCCCCCGGCCGGGTGCAAAAGACATAAAAATAAACAGTGTGCAGGCAGGGGCACATAATCCCAAAGCACATGGGAAGGCAAACCTCACACCCCCTCCCCAGCCAAACGAACATGCAGAGTTCATAGGAGCAAACCAACTACCAACCCCCAGGCCCCAGCACCATCACCCCCAGGATGTACAGTAGCTGGGCTACAGGCTATGTGGGGCCAGAGAAAGTGGTTCTGTGGGACCTGTCTCCCCTCATCTCCAGACAGATCCATTGGAAAGCAAAGCTGGCATCCAACCTCGCCTCCTTCTCCTGCTACGGGCCCTCGCCACCGCCCGTGATCCACTACCATCGCTGCTGCTATGCTTCAGAGGTGGCTGGAGGGACACAGGCACATCCCTCCAGCTACCTCTGAACACGCCGCCGCCATGCTGCCCCGAGGAAGGAAAGAGGAAGCGAGTCAACTCATGGCCTCCCTCAGTCCCTCTCCTACTGGCATGCTGCAAGGGGGGGTGGAGGACTGGTCGGAGGAATAAGCCCTCCACTCAGGTACTGGGAACTTGGGAGTGAGGAGGAAAAGGGAAAAGCAGCAGCTGCTGGCGGGGGGGGGGCAAAAATCTGGAGGGGCCGTGTCTCCTATGGTATATGCAGAGACACTAAGCAAACTCCCTGGTGTGAGAGCATGGAGGTACATAGTTGGGAGTTATGGCATAGAGCAGCGCATAATTTGCATTAAAAATAAATAAACCAATTGCCGGAGCCCAAAGCTGCCTCAGAAGCCACACCCCTGACTAACCTGGCTCTCTACAGCTGAATATAAAAACAGGAGTTCTTGCAACTTCATCTAGATGATGGCCACCAAAGTAGCTGGGGCAGGAAAGTCAATTAATGAATGTCAAATATTTCATCCAAGGATTCATTTATTTCTTTGGAGGGGGCTTTTGTTTCCAGTCCCGAAACGGCCAATATTGGTCTTTTTCCAGTCTTTCAAATTTTAGGGTGCACACTCCTACCAGGAACATTTCCTGGGGCTCGCTGCCTCCCTACTTTGAATCTAATTGCCGGGGCTGAGCCCTGGCAAGTTCTCCCTACCTCCCAAATTATGCCCTGGCACTGAGGCAATGGGGGCCATATTGTGCCAAACACAAAGTTAAACAGTAGGAAGCAGAGTTGAAGAAAGAAGCACAGCAAGGGAGAACTCTACTTCCACCCCAGCCAAGACTGTTGATCTGAGGCATTTGAAAGTGCTACGTACATCTTAGCTTATCACAAGTGCAACAAAGAATTTAGCCCATGTACATAACACATTTTAATAAATTTTAGATTGTATGTATGAACACATCCATATGAGCATGCACATGCATTTCAAGTTACCTTCACAGCGAAACGCCAGCGATTCTAATTGCTTTCTGCACACAGTGCAAAACTTTCTTTTGTAATGTCCTGGAGGTCCAAAACAATGTGCAACTGGAACCTGCAAAAGGAGGGAGGGGAGTGAGAGAGAGAAATACACTCAATACTTGGTGCTGTACAATGAGAGAGAGATTCCCCACCCCAACGGGCTCACAATCTAGTAAAGACAATGGAGAAGGGAACATAGGGAGAGGCAGGGACACATCACAAAGCTGAGACAGCACAGGTGCACATGCTTAACTTAGTCACAGGTAAGAGGGGGACCCTAAGTGAAGAATGTGAGAGGTAGCATCAGTAACACGTCTATGAGAATGAGCAGCTAGGAAAAGATTGTCTGAAGAGGCAGGTTTTCAGGAGGAATTGGAAGGTTGGGAAGGAAGGAAGGAGAACAAATGTATTCAGGGAGGGAGTTCCCAGCATAAGGGGCAGCAAAGGCAAAGGGGAAAATATGTTTTGAGGAGCAGAAAGTCATGAGCAGGCAGGGGTGGTGGCCGAGAAGGAGCAAAGCTTTCATGTGGGAAACAAGTGTGGAGAGAGAGGGGGAGGAAGGTCATGAAGAGCCTTTAAGGTAAAAACAAGGAGCTGGTACTGAATGCATTCAGGTAGAGGAACCCAATGGAGGACAGAAAGGTGGGGCTGAACATGGTCAAAGAGATGGGCAAGGTGGATGACCTTGGCAGCAGAGTGCTGGATGGAAGTGAGAGGGGCAAGGTCAGAGTGAGGGAGACCAATAAAGAAGTAGGTTGCAGAAATCAAGGTGAAGGAGGACTACTACTACTAATTATTTCTATAGCACTACTAGGCATACGCATCGCTTTACAGTAATATATTTTCAGAGACAGGCCCCTCCCCAGTGGGTTTAAAATCAAAGATGGACAAGGATGAGGGAACCACAGGGGAAGACAGACACGCACATTTCCATTTTACAGATGGGGAACTGAGGCTGGAAGGTTGTGACTTGCCCAAGACGACCCAGTAAGTTCATGGCTAGGATGGGATTTGAACCCTGGATTCCCAGGTCCAAATCCAGCACCTTATCCACTACTAAAGCATGGACTATGGTTTGGGAAGTGGAAGAAATAAGGAAGGACTGGATTTTTGCAATATTATGCAGAGCAAAGCAGCAGGACTTAGCAGTAAACGATCTGCGATGTAAAGGAGAGGAAGGTGTCAAAGATTAATCCCAAACTACATTCCTGAGGGACAGGCTGGATGGTAACACCATCAATGGAAATTGACAGGTGAGGCAGACAGGGCTAAGTCTGCTGTTTTGTGTTACATCTCCATTTTATTAATTATGATCGGTCAGCTCTACTCAGATGAATGTTCATATGGTGGGGATTGGGCCTGTACGGTCTATGAAAAAGTTAATGATGAACTGTGCGATTCTGCTTCTGAGCAGAACACTGATCTAGTTCAGGGTTGTTTGCTACTTTGTTTAGTATTCTCCATCCCGAGTACTCCATGTATCTTACGTGGGACAGAATAATAGAACCCTTGTAAAACAAAAGTGGTTAGAAAATGTTATGTTGGGCTATGGTAGGGTGCGTGAGCCGAGCTGAGGCACTTTTCCCTTTAAGGTGCAAGGCTCCTCTTGAGGTTTTGAAGTCAGATTTATAAAAAGATTCAGATATGGGGAGATGTGTGAGCCCAGCCACCACGCTTCCCTTTTTTGTAAAGTTGGTAAGTTGTTTTTTGTAGGTTTGGAAGATGGATCTATGCGAGAATATGAAGGCTGGGGGTGCTTGAGCCAAGTCGCCTCACCTTCCTCAATTAGGTGTATGGCTTCTTCCTTGCATACTTATGTATGCTTTGCTTGGAGTATTTCGCTTCTTGTTTTTTTCTTTTTTGCTTTAATGTGAGTGCGCTTTTGTCATATGTTGTTGTAAGTATATAACTGTACTTGCTTTTATTTATTCATAAAATTTAATTTAAAAAATGTGACATTGTGTAAATAGTTACAATCAGAAAAATCCTGTTTATATTAGCACTTGAATCTTACTACTTTTTAGCTCTCTCTCTCTCATTTACATCTATTTTTTTCCTAGCAACCCCTCTTCCCACCCACAACCCCCTGCATCAGACCACATACACCAAAGAAGATTGTTGGAGAGAAGCTTGATGAGTACATCAGAAACTATGGATGGGACTTTGGACAAATTCTCAGTATCGGTTGTATATCATTATCGGATCTCCATTTATCGGATCTAATGAATCTATCTGTATCAGATATTAACAATTAATCCAAAACAGCTAATGTAAACAAACCAATATCGCCAATACCAAGAATTATCGGTAATATCAGATTAGAACCAAGAGGGCCATTATCAGACACACTCGGTTCTCGGCAATACCAATAGTCAGGAATTAAAACCTCCACAAACACTTCCGATTTCTCTCACTGACTTCAGCTAGCTGTCTCAGCAGACTATAATTTCTCTCTCTCACACACACACACACACACACACACACACACACACACACACACACACACACACACACACACACACACACACACCATAGGTCCTTACCCCAGGAGTTAATTTTATGTTAATCTTAATTTTAGTTAAATCATCAATAGTAGCAGAATGAAACAGGTATAAAATCAGTAAACACATCAGTCCATGTAGATGTAGCATTTTCTAAAAGGTGTAGTTGAAATTAATTTCAGACAGACACTGGAGGAGGGCGAGCCGATTAAGACGGAATCCAACCAAAACAGAGGTGATGATGGTTGGATGGTCTTGTGACTTGGGGTGAGGGGGAAGAGATTGGGACTGCTATTATTGATGGAGTCTACCCGCCTTTGGTCAATAAGGTTCATAGCCTTGGAGTGCTTCTGGATTGTCAGGTTGTAGTGATGACCAGGAGCACTTTTCACCAACTCCATCGGATGAGGTGGCAGAGGCCTTTTCCTTCCGATTCGGATTTGACCGCCGTTATCCATGGTTTTATCACCTCGAGGCTGGATTACTGCAATGCGCTCTATATGAGGCTGTCCTCGAAGACTGTCCTAAAGCCTAGCTGGTGCAGAATGCTGCGACCCACCTCCTTGCAGGTACAAGTCGCCAGGAGCACATTACACCGGTGCTCCGCAGTCTGCACTGGCTCCCTATAGCTTTCCAGGCGCATTCAAGGTACTGGTTTTGACCTTTAAAGCCCTAAATGGTCTGGGCCCCACATATCTGAGAGACCGCCTGTCCTTCCATGTCCCATTACAGCCCCTGCGATCGGCCAGGAGTGCCTCTCTGTGGATACCATCTGTTAAGCTTTGCTCATATGACAAGAGCTCACAGGGAAGCATTCTCGGTTGCTGCCCTGGTGCTTTGGAACTCCCTTCACCCAGAGGTTTGTTTGAGCTCAGATCTGAGCATCTTCCGGAGGTGATCCAAGACCTTTTTTTTATTATTATTATTTTTTTTTTTTAAAAGGCATTCTGGAGATAAGGGATTCGGGTGAGCTGGTGGGACTGGTTGGGTTTTAAATGATTTTATGTATTGTAAGCCACACTGAGCCTCTGGGACTGGTTGGGTTTTAAATGATTTTATGTATTGTAAGCCACACCGAGCCTCTGGGAAGGGCAACATATAAATTCAAGTAAATAAATAAAATTATTTTTCAGGTAAAATACATTTCATTTTTGGTAAATTGAAAGTTGAAAGATATGGAAGTCTAGTATTCTGTTAAAATTATTTTGTAATAAGAAATGTGTATAAGTAAGACGCCTTACCATAGAATTTCCTGTTGTGCTAAAGTTTGAGTAAATGTGAAAGTTTCTCTCACAGAGGAGAGATGGCATATATCCCACCCTACCTTTCACAGGAAGTGTGTGTGTGTGTGTGTGTGTGTGTGTGTGTGTGTGTGTGTGTGTGTGTGTGTGTGTGTGTGTGAGATAACCCCCCACAATACCTGTAACCCCCCTCCTTCACCTTGACACCCCAAAATACCTATATTGCTTCTCCTCCCCCTTAAAACCTCAAAAATTAAACAGTCGTAGAAAATAACAGAAGGGAACAAAGACTACAAGGAGGCTCTTTCATATACCAAGTGTCACTTTCACGAGATGAAAGACATCTGGCCCCAAGCACCAAACACCACTGAACAGGCCACCCTTAGGCCCAGGAAAAAAAGTGACTCTAGTAATTAGCATACTGCTCATGATAAAGTATCAGATTACTGGAGAAATCCTGGCTTTACTCAAGTCTGTGGGAGAAAACACATTGGTTGCAATACTGAAATCAACTGAAGTCAATGGAAGAATTCCAATTTACTGTAATGGACAAGGATTGCACCCCTTATACTATTTTATTTATATTTCCACTATTTCACATATTTATATTCTGGGGGTCCATTCCCACTAGGGTGGTCATCACATGACTATTAAAAACTTAAAGATGTTTTGCATATCAAAAATTTAATAGCAGATTTTAGACTATAGAAGAGATTGCACAAATCCCCTAAAAGACCCTCACAGCTTAGTGCTCCTGTAATATCAAAATATTCCTGTGATTGCCAGCAGCACTTAAGAAAAAAAATGTGCACAATTATGTAATCCTAATCAGTTTCAAAAGGTGCTGTGAAGATCTGGGATGCCAGAGTGTGTGTGTCGTTATACTACACAAATCTATTTTAGAAGTGTTCATGGGAAGAAGAAGAAAAAGCTGCATGGGATGGGAAGAAATCAAGAGGTAAAGGGGGAATGTATAGGGAAAATGAAAGTAACAGGACTATAGTAGAAGAAGAAAATAAGTATTGCTGGTAACTGATGTAGTAGATAAGATCACTCCTTGCAAGCTATGCTATCATGGGCTCCTCCCACTCTGAAACAAATTAACACTTCAGGAAATGAGCATGAGGAGAAGAGAAATGTGGAGAGAATCTTCTCCCAAAAGAGAAAACTTGACAGAAGTCCTATATGCAAAAAGAATATTTACAAGAATATAGGAGACGACAAAACAAGGGGTGTTTTAAAAGTAACCACTTACAAACAAGTCGTGACCATGATGCGTAATACTGCCACCAAAGAATAGATGCGCAGCAGCTACTTTGCTGCTACAGGCTACCCCTTCATGGAAGCTGCTGGGCCATCGCAGGCTCACTGTGCAGGCTCAGCAGTTGCACACTAATCAGGTGCGTGCAACTCCTCCGAAAGCACCTGGCAGCAGCAGCAGAACTGTCACTGATCTTGCTAGTGCCCTCTAGGACATCAAGAAAAGTGACAGAGAACAGTAGGCTGGAGGCTTCCCACAGATCTGCCTCTGTCACCACTTTTCTTGCTGACAGAGAAAAGTGGCAGAAGGAAGGCAGGTTGGGAGGGGAGCATCCAATCCACTCCCTGCTGCTGCTGCTCTTCCCACTCTGCCACCATTTTTCTTACTACCTCCCGTTCGAGGAAGAACCAGGTACTGGCAGCCTAACGCCACTCATTCTGCAGTTGGTCATCTGTACAACTAGGGAGACCTAATTCTGGAAAGTTCTTCCTGAGAGCAGACCTACGCCCAGGTTCAGAGTAACGAATCTCTTTTCTGTCAGTTACTATGGAGACAGGAACATCTACTTCCATAGAATGACATGGACAAGATTTTAAAGTGAAAAACTAAACTCAGAACAGATTATTCTATAGATCATTCTGAATTTTATACCCAATTAAAAATAAACATTGACAAATCTGGTTGTATGCCTCCAGTTGAGTGTTTTTCAAAGGCTAAAAATACATACAATTAAATCAGTGGAGGACATTTTCTCCAGTATCTCCTGTTAATACACAAAGCTACAAGCTGTAGTGACTACAAGCATGGATGTTTAATCATCTTATGTGGGCGGGTAGAGAGTCGCCTTTCTTTCCCTCTTGCTCTTTTCCATTACTTGAGTCAAAATGCATACAAGAACCACTTCAGCCACTGCTGAAGCAGCATGTTGGTCAACAGCTCTTTTGTGGTTATATATGGATCAGTTCCAGAGTCAAAAGTACATGTCCTTGGGTGGCTTTTATGTTCAAGCCTCTGTGGTCATGCAAGAGAAAACATCAACCACCACTAACAGGAGGAAGCCCCATATTCAAAAGCAGACTATGGATAAAATTTCATCACTTGGTTCTGAATGTAATGAGGTAGCAGGGGGGGGTAAAAGGTCTTCCTTTTCACAAAGGAAATCACAGAATATCTGAAGGCATAAATAGTAATTTACATTTTACCTGAAAGTTATTTTCTACAATAGTGCAGTGTCCCCTAACGCCATGAGGAACCATGGACCGGTACTGAATATTTCAGAGAGCAGCACCAATTACCAAACAATATTCTGAATTAGCCTTGGAGACGATCCAAAAAATTACTATGAATAAAGCCCAGCCACTGACTTTACTGACCTGATATCTGAGCCCAAGGCTTCAAATACTCCTCAGATAACTAGCAGTGTTAATACTGTACACCAGAGACATGAAGTCTTAACTTGTCACGGAAAAAGGTACTATTTCTTGGTTCTCATCAATTATTGAGATTGTCTTTCAGTGTTAATGATTTAAATTACTATTCAAGATCCACTAAAATCAATATGTGCACAAAAGCTGTAGTAACCGTATCCTTGTAAAGCCTTTAAAGATCTCTACGTGCCTTTAAGATATTGATTATACATCTATTCAAAGTGCAATGCTAAACCTCATTTCAATTTACTTCAGCTTCATCCTGAGACACCCTTGACTGTGTTTACTTCTGTGCAAAGGACATTTCTCAAAAACTATTTCAGTGTTTTACTTTAAGCCATAAGTCTCCAAGACGTTCTGTGTACACTTGTTGGATACTTACAGGACAATATCCAGACATACAGCTTTATAAATAGCTACTAATTTACAATTTTGGCATACATACACTAGCAATAAACTCATTGTGTCAACACACTAACTCAGCGTCTAATAAGCTGCAAAGGCCACTATTGTCACCACTACGAGCACTGTAATTAATAGGGTTGCCAACTCTTAACAATATTATCATGAGTCTGGCAATAATAAAAACATGGAGAATTTAACAGAAAGATGTTTCTAACTTTATGGTTGCAGAAAAGCTTGAAAATGTGTCTGCAATGAAGGTTCAGAAAGAGAAGCCATTTAAAAAAAAAAAAAACCTAGCATGATCTTCAAGCCAACCTCATGATTTTCTGGGCCCCAGACACAGTTTTCAGACACTGAGGGTTGGTAACCCCGCTATGAGTAATTTCCCCCTGTATTCACATAGCTTACCGCAGAACCTCAGAGGTTTACTTTTCAAAAAGTGATATGAGCAACTATGCACAACCCAAGCTTCAACGCAGACTTTTCCAGTGAGAGCAAAACCGTATATTGCCTAAGCAGAAATATGCACGTATTTGTGGTATAAGGACACTCATTCTATTTTTATCTATCAATAGCAGTTGCACTTCCCCTTTCTAATTTCGTTGGGGTTTCTCTTCACTCCATATGCCTTTTCTCTAGAGATAAGTTCCAAACAATGACATGCACAATTTCTTCTACTCTACAAACATACATTAAAAAAATACCTTGACTAATGCAACTATGAAAGAATTTCCCTAGGATAAAAATAAAAGCCAACAGGATATCAGCTTCACAAAGTAATATTAGACTGAAAGGGATACCAAGGCAGAGAACATAAGCCTGATTCTCTCCTCTGACATTAATGTAAAAAACAAACAAACAAGAAATTCCACCAAACTTAAAATCACTAATATTGCAAAACTGGCATGAGGGGAAACTGGGTCCTAATGATGCCTACTTGACTGAAAAGCAGTTTGCTAAATACAAACCAAATTGAGGACACTGGCTGCCAATCCAAACAAATCATAAGGCAACAGTTAAAATACTAGGGGTGAAACAAGTAGCTAAATTGCTGCTCACAAGTATTTCTTGCTATGTCAAGTACTGGGACCGAGATCTCGTTAAGTTCTCAGTTCCAGTGCTTGTCAAGAAACTCTTTTAAAAAAAATGTAGCATTGCACATGTGCAAAATGGCTGCCACCCTTAACCAAAATGGCAGTGACGCTATCGCCGCCATTTTGGTTAACGGAAGTGGCCATTCTACATGTGCGCAAAATGGCCCAGCAGCCACTTTTTGCACGCACACTGATTCCACCACCACCCCTCGCCGAGAACTAGGCAAAGATATCCCAGCACTCGGTTCGTCCCGGGATGAACCAAGCACCAGGGATTTGACAAGTTATCAAGTAATCTTGATATCTCATTTCACCCCTATAAAATATGCTTAAAAACCTAGAAAATCTCAGCTGGAGTCTTGACAACTAGCCTTCACTCCATTTCTGTAACTCAAAGGGAAGTCTGTTTACACAAGATCATCAAATAGTTACCCACCTACACGAAAATTAAATTTACTGCTAAATACCCTATTTAAATACTATGATAATTTGCTGAATGATGACCCAACCACCACTTCTTATTGGACTCTCATATAAGTAAATATTACTTTGTGGAAGAAAAGCCGCAAAAAAACATGAAAGCGGCACTGCAACTCCCAAAAAACTCCTTTCAGACTGATTTTTTTTCCTGCATGGAAATAAACTGACTCCTCTCTCATCTGCAGCACAAGCCCCATTCTCTTTCCACATGGGGCTGGAACTACTGCTCCCTTCAACAGACAGCAACAGCAGTCTTCACTCCCGAAGTACCAGCTTAAGCCCCAGACAGGGAAAGCAAACAGGCAGTGAATGAGTTGTGGTTCCAAACATCCAAGTCACCCATGAAAGAACATTTCAAGTCACCCACTTGAAAAGGTGCCAAAATCCTCATTCCCACAAACTTTTGTATTCACTAACACATTTATGCATATGGCATTATCAGACAAGTCAGTGGTCCTCAAACTTTACATCCCCACTTCCTCTTGCTTGCAGTACTTGACATCTCCATCACTAACACCCTCCCTTTAGCCCAGGGGGGGACAGGGACCTTTTCTGTCCTGGGGGACACAGTTAATATTAGCATGAGCTCCGAGGTCACATAGAGGTTGGGGCGGTGGTGCTTAATGGGTTTATTCAAGAAAAGGTGGGTCCAGATCATGGATCTGTACTGTGGATCTGTCCCCTACCCTTGTGTGCATGCCCTCCTCTCTGCCCCATTCTCCTGAGCTCAGTTTTTTCATTACTTGGGGGTAGAAAATGAATCCAGGGTCTAGATCCAGGCACTGGAAAGGAGACACACAAAAAACTGGATGAAGGCCACATTTGGCGGAAAATCTTAATATTCTTTCCTGTGCGCTTTCAAATTCTGTTTCACTCAAAAGCATATATCCCACGTCCTACAGAATCAGAATCATTATACTAAGCACATAAAATTAACACAACTGCTCTGACATTGAACAAAATATAGGAAGTTTCAACAGGCAATACTGTTTCAGCAACATTGCCCACCCTTTGCATTTTTAATGGGAGAAAAAAATAGAAAAGATTACAGAAGTGCAAGGTGCAGAAGTAACATTATTAATTATTATTATTATCAAGCATTTATATAGCACCAGCAATGCACCTGGCGCTTTACAAAATAACTGAATAGACACAGTCCCTGCCCCGACCTCAATGTTCAGAAGTCACTAACTTTTCATGATTGATAAATCTCTAACAGAATTTAATGTTACTCTTTAAGACGACTTCATCCCCACTAGTTATTTCACTTTACCTTTCATCTTGTAGCTTAACTTAACTACAAGTCCCACAGGCAAAGTAGTTTCTCTTAATGTGTTGGCTTATTTTTCTTGACACTTCAGCCAGAGAAATTGGAAATGTGTTTAAGTTGCCTAGACGGTTTTGTATTTCTCAAACTCAGTCCTTCATGTCTTCAAGAACATTATTCCAAATACAATAGTCCTGGCAACTGTTTACTATCGAACTTCTCATTTTGTTCGAGCATCAGAACTTTGAACAATACCACCTCAACTTCATTATTAGTAAGATAGGCATACAGCCCACATCCTCCAAGACAAAAACCACTGCATAGAAATCATTTAACTTCTCTACAACATTCTTACCTTGCTTCATTTCCGCTTGTACACCACAATGGCCTGGCAAATGCAACAATGCCCTCTTTGTGTGTGTGTGTGTGTGTGTGTGTGTGTGTGCGCATGTGTGTGCGCGCACACACACTTGAGCATTTCCTCTTCAAATTCCTCCTTAGCGCTCTTCATTTTCCTCTTCATTATTCTTTGCAGGCTTCACGCCCACTTTTTAGTGGTTTATTATGAAAAACGGCTCATGCAAAGCAGAGTGTGAGAGAGGGAAAGTAATCTTCCTCAACTTTGAATCCTACAGATAGATATCAAAATTTGGTAGAGGGGCAGAAGGCACAAAAGTAAATAGGGATGCTAAATTTCTTAACAGGTGCACCTGAAGGGGAAATATCACCCTTTGTAACTAAAAAATTCCACTGACTGACATTGATATTTTCCTCCCTTAGGACACTATTAGTTTATGTGCATACTGCACTGTTGTTTTCAAGATGCATTTAGCTTAATTGACCCCCTTGAACTTTGCAACTGGCCATAATTGGTTTTACATTGCCTTCCCAATTCCTTTTTGGTAGGGCAATTTAAAGCCTTATATGATTCTTAATGCATACTTTATTTCCAGAAATAACAAAGCACCTTCCTGCCAATTCAAATTATTTTATAATCTAAAAAAAGTAAGATATCACACTGAGTAAACAGCAATTTCTGTTATCTTCCATATATAAATGGACCCAAGTTTAGTACAGTGCAGGAACATATCCCAGGACAGGAGAACAGCAAACATTTAGGTGACTACATGCAAACAGTGCTCACTACTTTGGAGCCTGGTACAAAGGAACAGGCCTGAAATTTTACATTACTTCACCATAAGAGACAGGAGTTTGCTCCCAGATTTCACGCAATCTGTCTAAAATATGCCATACCAATAGCAGATCAAGCTCATCACTGCTGATAGTTCAGAAGAGTGGCCTTTTATTTGGGAATATTTAATGCCAATAATGTGCAACTAGTTTAGTATTTAAGCCCCTTACTACTACTTAACAATAAAGGTATATTACCTAAGTTTTCTGCTGTACCTAGAAGCTGCCAATTATTCTCTCTCTCTTTGCAAGAGAAAAGATAAATAATCCTGATGATGGAGGATATAAACCTCACTATGTTGTTCCTGCAATCAGTATTTTGGGGGAATTTAAGTTCTTTCCATGAAATCCAATTTCTCTATTTCAAATATTAAAAGTACAGAAGAGGAAGGAAATTTCTCCTTGATTATCTCTCTCATGTAAAAAACAAACCACAAAAAGCACAAAAAATAATATACCAATAGAAAGGGTGCAGAAGGACCTCAAGAAGTGCGCGCGCAAACCCCAGTGCGCGCACACACAAAACTAAAACTGGAATGTTATGCAACTGGCAAATTGGGACTTTCCACAAAAATCATTTTGGAACACCATGTCCTACATCCATTCTAACTATGAAACCAAGCAACGAGGATTAGCAGTAATAAAAAATAAGGGCATTTTTAGATGAGCTGGAGAACCTAGCAAATTGAAAAATCCGCTTTTAAAGCAGTCGCACGGGGAGCGTTTACATGCACCAGAAGTCGCAAGCCGCCTTTGAAAACAGCAGCACCCAGCAGCTCGCACATTAGATTTAAAACCGAATTTGTCAAACCTCGATATCAGGGTTTGACAAACTCAGTTTTAAAAACAACATGTGAGACGCCGGGTGCCACTGTTTTCAATGGCAGCCGGTGACGTCTGGTGCGTGTAAATGCTCCCCACACAACTTTTTAAAAAGCGGATTTTTCAATCCACTAGATTTGCCTGCTCGTGTAAAAACGCCCTAACCGTGTAATCCTCCATCTATAACCAATGGAACTGGGGCACTGGCTTTACTACTACTACTAATCATTTTCTATAGCACTACTAGACGTATACAATACTTTACAGTCTCAGATGTTTGGAGACAGGTTCCTGCCCAGCAAGCTTTCAATCTAAGATAGACATGGGTAAGAGGAACAGGCACATCCCCATTTTTACAGATGGGGAACTGAGGCTGAGTGGTTGTGACTTGCCCAAGGCTACCCAGTGAGTTCGTGGTTAGGGTGGGATTTGAACCCTGGCTTTCCAGGACTAACTCCAGCACCCTATCCACTACACCACACTGGCATTAATAGATGGAGGATTGTCCTCTAAGTGAGCTTTTAAAATCTCCCAACTAGGAACTTATGCAAGGTAACTATAAGTCAGTGCCATGCTTATAACTACACAAGTCTTTACATGACCCTAGAAATGAATTTCTGCCCATGAACACATCACCCTTCCCTGATGAAGACATATAGATTGCCAATAGCGTGCCAATAAGTTGCCAACAGCGTGCCAAGCCAGGTTCAAGGTTTTGGTGTTGATCTATAAAGCCCTTCACGGTCTGGGCCCCTCGTACCTCAGGGACCATCTCGCCCTCCGCGCCCCAGAGCGGCTCCTTCGGTCTGCCGGGG
>QEPC01006530.1:749590-793220 GCA_003113815.1 Sphenodon punctatus | reverse complement strand
CCGGTATGCCTTGCGTGGTGTCTGGGCGCCTGTGTCCCCCCCTTCCCTTCCTTTCCTTTCTTCCATGCCTGCGTGTGGGGGGGGTGTGTGCGTGGGTGTGGACGGGCGTGTGCTTGTGCTGTGTGCGCCCCCGTGCCCCCGTTGTGTGCGTGTGTTGCTGTTGTGACTGGTACTTGGCCAGCTCTTCTCCCTCTCCCCCCTCCCTTCCCCGTTCCCTTGTGTGCCTTTTGGCTTCGTTTGCCCTCAGGCAGCCATGTCTGTGTCCCGCCCCTGCCCGGTGGATTCTGGGTGTTTTGACCACGGCTGGGAATCGGCGTCACGTCTGTTGCGCTGCCACGGTCCATGATCTGGCGGCCCAATTCCCGGACGTGGTCCCAGTCCCGTCACGTCCGTTCGGGGCTTTTATTCGCCCCGGGGGGTGGTTGTTTGGTTCACCCCCACCGGGAATTCACTGTGGTGAACCGCCCGCCCGTAACGTCTGAAATCACCCATTGGTGCACTGAATCCTCAGATGTATGCCTGACGCACATGGAGGAAGCAAGCTGCCATTGATCCTTTTGATTGCTGCCATGGGACAACCTCCCTTAGGCTTGTACATTTTTAAGAACGTATTTAGCCTGAGTTCATTCAGAGATTATATGGTTTTCTTAACATATATAGTGCAGAGAAATTTCTCAATTTCCAGACATACTTTCTCTTCTACTTCTTGTTTTGTACCCAATGAGGCGAAGGCTTTCTGGAACGTTTCATTCCTTTCAAGGATGGTAAATGGCTTCACCTTTGCTTTTCTTGAAAAAGATGCAGTATAATCACATCCTGCATGAAAAGCAGGAATGGCTTTGCACAATGACAAGCCCAACTGGTTTGCCAGAGCCCTCATATCAATGTAATGGAGTGTTTTTAGATTGCAACCCTACTTCTAGTCACACATTTGTGCCGCTAGTGATTTTCTCTATATTGCCAAGAACGTTAGCCATCACATCTACTTCTGATGTTCGAATCACAACATTTTTTGGAGGATAAATCTGACCCAAGTGGAAAACCATATGTGAGTCTGCCTCTTCGTGACTGCTCTCGAGTAACTCTTCTTCCTTTCTAGTAACTTTTCTATGTACACTCCTGAATGAATAGCACATGTTATATTACATGTAGCGTAGACTACCTTTGTGACAAGGACGGTGGAAATGCTGTCAACTTGCTACTTGTCAACCAAGTATGAATCCAAAGATTGGTTGAAGATGTCATTCCTAAGTAGCTTGAGAAAGCCAAGTGGTCTTTTCTGAGCAGCACCAGAAATCATGAACTGAAATCCTCTATCTTCTCTGTCACTTCCATCTTTTGTCTCACACCTGATCTTTGATAGATATTGAAACAGTTCTATCAAACACAATGCCAATTAGCTCAGCTGGTTGGTGGCACAATTTCCGCAAAATGTGGCGAGAGAGCTGACCAAACGTGACTGCCAATACTCCAAGGAGATGGAAGAAAAACATTCTATCTACAATCACACAATCCACAATACTTGGTAGCTCACCTGTAACATGGTGTTCTAGATGCCTCAAAAGAGTGGATTTATCACATTTGTTAATCATACCATCAATATGACACAAAGCAAGTTGTATGGGAGTCAGTGGATTCCTCAGCACTTGTGCCATGTCCCCTTTTCTCTCAAATGCAATGTATAAAATTCTCCCCATTACATCTGCCTCCAGCTTCATTTGAAGGACTTTTCCATTAACATGTTTGTCTTCACATCTTCTGAAGCAAAAGTCGACAACTTGTGTCACATGATGGGTTTTTCAAATCTACTAGGCTCTGTTGCATATTTAGCGATAAATGCTTTCCGATAATTCTCACCAATTTCTTTCGCATTTAGGAAGAAATTCCTGGTTGCAGTTGATGCAGCTTTTCCAGAACAGATATTGAAGAGGTAATCCTTATTCACATTGCCATCAAAAAGATTTAATTTATTTTATTTTCCTTTGATTTCTTGGCCACCCTTCCTACCATGGCAGCTCAAGGCGGCTCACAACATATTAAAACCATTAAAAATTCATATAAGCATGAATTAATAATCAAAATACAATATTATAAAACCAGCTATAAAAATACCCCAAGGAGGAGCTAAAAAACCACACCCCACTCCCTAACCCTCCACCCATCTCCTCGCCAAAAGTCTGGCAGAACAGCCAGGTCTTGCACCGTCTTTAGAAAGAGGGAAGGTCCGGGGCTAAGTGGACCTCCCGTGGGAGGGAATTCCACAGCCTCAGTGCGGTCACCAAGGACGCCCTCCTCATCGTCATCAGTGCTTGGCAGTTGTGGGGGACTGGATGAAGGCAAGCCATCTGAAGTTGAATCCCAACAAGACCGAGGTGATGTTGGTGGGTAGGGCTGGGGGTGGCCCCCATCACTGATAGGGTCTGCCCCCCTTTGGCCACACAGGTCCGGAGTCTGGAGGTGCTCCTTGACTCACAGCTCTGCCAGGATCTCCAGGTGGAGGCTGTGGTGAGGGGAGCATTTCGCCAGCTACATCTAGTACAACGGCTGTGGCCATATGTTTCGGACTCTGATCTGGCCACCATCATCCATGCCTTTAGTACCTCTAGATTAGACTACTGTAACACACTCTACATGGGGCTGCCCTTGGGGACAGTCCACAGGTTGCAGCTGGTGCCGAAGGCAGCAGCCCATCTTCTAACAGAGACACGTCGCCACAAGCAAATTACACCAGTGCTCTGTTCTCTGCACTGGCTACCTATTATTTTCCAGGCCCAATTCAAGGTGCTGGTAAGGACCTATAAAGCCCTAAATGGCCTGGGCCCAGCTTACCTGCGGGACCGCCTCCAGCCCCGGATTGCGTTGCGGCCCCTGGAGTTGGCCGGGGACACCGGACTCGAAGTCCCATGGGCTGCCCAGGTGGCAACGACAGGCAGGGCGTTCTCGATGGCTACTCCAAGGCTGTGGAATTCCCTCCCAATGGAGGCCCACCTGGGCCCGGACCTCCCCTCTTTCCGAAGACAGCGTAAGACCTGGCTGTTCTGCTGGGTCTTCAGAGAGGGAGACGGGTAGGGTGGGGTGGGTTCTGCCCTTTTACTTTATTTTTAGCATTTTAACGTTTTTAATGATATTTTATGTGTTTGCTATTTTTATTATATTATGCTTGTTTATGCCCCGTGTAAGCCACCCCTAGCTGCTCTGTGAGCAGGACGGGGTAGCAAAATGGTGAAATAAATAAAAGTAAATAAATCACTTAAGAAACTCAGGGGACCCCGAGGAGGGCGCTCCCAGTTGACCGCAGAGGCCAATCCAGGACCCAGGAGACAAGGCGATTCCACAGGTAGGCAGGGCCCAAGCCGTATAGGGCTTTATAGTTCAAACCAACACCTTGAATAGAGCCTGGAAGACTATCGGCAGTCAGTGCAGAGACTGGAGCACTGGTGTGATGTTCTCGCAGGCACCCGTCCCTGTAAGGAGAAAGGCCACCGCATTCTGCACCAGCTGCAATCTCTGGACCGTCACCAACGGTAGCCCCATGTAGAATGCGTTGCAGTAATCCAGTCCTGAAGTGATAAAAGCGGGGATGATGGTGGCTAAGACTGAGGTATTATTTAAATGCCTTCAGTCACTACCCACACATCCCTGTGTTCTGATTAAGTGAAGTTGAAACTCTCGGGATACATCTTCCTTGCAGAGAAAAGGGAATATGGGAAAGAAGGGAAAGACTTGCTGCACAAAGGAACCTAATGCAAGGTAGGGGGTGGGGCACTTTGAGTGTGTCTGATTTGGGTATGGCCCACAATAACTCAGTCAGATTTTATATTTTGTGTTTCAGAACAGATTTCTACACAAAACGGGACAAGTTTCAACCATGTACCTTATGATTCAAGTTGTAGGTCCTTTTGGGGTGTCCTATAGCCTGAACGCCCACAAGTTGCTCAATAAGACTCACATTTCTTGCAAATATGTGCAAAAGCCCATCTGGGTCAGGAAATTCTGTACCTCGTGAAGAGGGCAAACCCATCACGGGCTCTTGGACTATAAGACTTTGCAGGAATGAAATGCAAGACTTCATCACAAGGTAATCTCGTGAAATGACTACTCCATCTTCTCCTGTGAAACAGCTATTTGTGAACTGATGAAACCCCAATGCCATCACCAACAAATGAGTATTCTCTCCAAGAGAATCTAATAGCATATAAAATCATTGTTCTGTAGATCAGTTTGATGAGGCAGCAGAAATGAAAGCTTACAAGGTGCAGGAGACCACCACTGGTAACCTTTAAAAACATCTTTTGCCACACAGTATCAGCTATTTAAAAAATTTTATATAAAAGGTTGCAGCTAAACACTAGCATTAGCTTTACAAACAGCCCACCAAAAAAAACACCCCAGAATGATTACATTATTGAAAGTATTGAAGAAAGCTTCTTGTTATCTTTCTGGACCTAAAAGAAAAGAAAACACTTGGCAAGCATGCAGGGAGACTTTTAGGTCCTGTTCAGCTTTGACCATTTAGAGCGTGTGGTATAATACACAGTAACTATCATGTAATCTCTTGCCACTCCCTATTACTTACTTGAAGTATTCAAACATGACTAACTCTGAGTTCCTGACGAGCACACCCGCTCATGAAATGCCTCTGAAGAGCTTGAGGACAAGGGAATTTGCCACAAATGAACATTCATAAGTGACAATATTATGCACCAACATAGTCTTTACCGCACACTATCCTGTAGTCTCGCAAGTACTTACAATGTAGTAGTCACTCTTTGTGACCATATACATTACATCTGAATGTTCAAAGGCTACTACAAAGTAATTCTGGAGATACATCGTATTTCTACCAATATCATCACATCTGAACAATGTACAAAGTTCCATTCAAGACTACAACCAGACACGTTTTCCTGAATTTAATTTTTGCTAATAGAAACTGAATGAGAACAGTAGAAAAAAAATTACCCAAAGACATTACTACATGGATTCTGAAATTGAAATAATGAGGTCAATAACTGTAGTTGGATTAATCCTCTGCCATTTGTTGTTTCTAATTTTTGTTTAAATGAATTGTAGAGATAACTCAGAAAAAGATAATGTGTGCGCAATATATTTTCTACTCTGTAGGATGGTTCAATTTATGTTTAGGAGAAAGAAAGGGGGAAGCAACAGGAGGGGAATCGCATAATTGACTTACACTACCCTTCTTTTACAAAACAGCATTTTTGTTTGTCCTCTTGCACAATCTGCTGTTTTTTCTATAGTGTTTCAGTTACATTTATCTCCGAAGTATTATCAGACTATGTGCGGTGATTTGGTAGCAAGAAAATTTGGAATTAGCTTTTAACAAAAAGATGCTGTCTGTCCTACCACGTTCCACTGCAGCCCCTACAGACAGCTGGGGAAATCCTCTTGCAGGTTCCATCTGCTACCCTTGTCTGTGGGATGAGAGTGTGCAGGAGGGCATTCTTGGTTATTGCCCCAGATCTGTGGAACTCCCTGCCCCAGGAGGTTTGCTTGAACCTAAGCATCTTCCAGAGGTGGTGCAAAATTTTCTTATTTGAAAAAGCATCTGGTGGGCAGGGATAAACAGGGGCTCGTTGGAGGTTTTGGGCAGGGGTGGGGGGAGGGTTTGTTGATGAGTGGGGGTGGGGGAGATTTTTAGGAACTGTTTTACTGTTATTATTGATTGTAAACCACTCTGAGCCACTTGTTGGAAGGGCAGCATACAAATTTAAATAAATAAAATTTAAATAAATAAAAATGTAAATGGATCTTTCTTCAGAAATAAAGCAGGCCTGAGAAATAGAAAAAGCTTCTTCCAGAAGACTGGCAAGATTTATATTCCAAATATTTGTAAACACATCAAACTCATATTTTTAGCTCTGATGAGCAACTGATGTTTAATGTATGTGCCTATCCATCAAATCTACACAATTCATTGTGTGTTATGACCTTCATTCTGCTATCTCTGTTGAATGCAGTATCCAAAACTTTGGATCCAGTAAGGTTTGAATTGCTTCTATACTAGAGGTTAGTTTTCCAGAATTTCTTATGTCTTCCCAGCTGTTGAGATGGAAAAGGAGCAGGAAACGTGTGTCTGCAACATTCCAGATGCCTGTTATCAGACGGAGGGGCCTTTAAATAACATACATTCTGATTTTACTTTGTTTTTTATTGATTGATCTGATTTGATTCCCATGCCGTCCCACCTGCTGCTGCAGCTCAGGGCGGCTCACAATATAAAACATCTAACACAATATAAAACATCAAAAATTAAAATATTACTAGAACATAATACAAAATTTTAAAAACCTTCATGGTGAAGTTAAAATCTACCCACCCCTCTTCCGCCCCACTCCACCCCAAAACACCCACCTCCCTTGCCAAAAGCCTGGCTTTTAATTAATATTACTCTAGTCCTTGCTTTTACTTTTAAACAGTGTACCTCACCAGGAAAAAAAAAAGGGGGGGGGAGGGGTGTAGTGCTTTATAACTATAACGTTTAAAAATTGACTTTCGAGAACTTGCTGTGTGCTCTCTTTCCAGTCAAGCCATACAACACATAGGGAAATTCCTGGTGCTTCCCTCTAAGAAAAAAAATTGGCTATGGACTTCAAGAGTAGATTATTCACGTTCTCTTAGTTTTTTCTTCTCCTTTCATTTCACTACCTACTGAAAAATCAGACACTCTACTGGTCTTGCTTCCACTTCTAAAATTAATCCAAGGAGATAGAACTAAACATCCCTTCTGCATGGTTTTCAGTACCAGAGAGCAGTAGCTATATTCCAACCAAATGACACCTGGGATGTGTATCTCTAGGTCACTACAGAAGTGCTGTATGTGCATCTCCAAGAGTACTGTAGTGACAGAACTACATACAATTGTACATTGGTACGCATGTTCTCAGTGAAAAGCCTTTTACAGCTGTGTGCGCTTAGCTCTGCTTTAAATTTTCACTTCCAATCCAAAGTTTACAACCTACTTAAAAAAAACAAAAAAATCACCACCTTTCAAGTACCTTAAAGAAGCAGAGCAAAAGAGTTGTTTTCTTGAAATTTTCTTAAATCAATTCTCTCTGTATCCTAAAATAAGGAGTCTTATTTTGTTAAAAGTACATTAATTTCAACAGTATCTTTTAAAGTGCAATTGCACCAAAGATGAGGAAGGTTCTTCCTAAACACAAAATCCAGGGAGAGAGTGTGGTTACCACGCTGATCCCAAGTGACAGAGAGGGAGATGTTTGAATATCTTTTATTGAACCAACTGCTCATTTGTCCAATAAAAAATATCATTCAAACCACTTTGTCTCCCTTTGTAAACACAAAAAGCAGGCAGTTTCTCTTCCCCAAAGAGCATACAATGCTTTTAGCCACAAAATGTATCTTTCATGCACAACAAGATTATTGCCCAAAATCTTCTGGTAAAAATTCTTAAACCCAAAAGGACCACAAAATTATATCAAAATCTCCTTTGTTCTAATGGCTTTTTGTTCAGATCTTACAAATGTTGTTTTCAGATTTCACTAAAATCAACTACATCTGGAACGAAAGTTCAGAACATTATGACGACTTTGGGCAATAAAAGCACATAAGACATCCAAACTTACATGTGCAGCCTTGCACTTCTGCCTTTAAATGTCAAATCTTCTCAAGCCAATGAAAAAGCTGTTAGTGCTATGCTGAAAAAAGTACTGTAGAGGAAAACATTTTTGGTTGGAAGACAGCTGTAAAACTCATTTTTATAGGTGCTGCTCATGCTTTGTAATTGATTCTTCTTCGCATTACTGATTAAATATGACTGTATTGGAACTCTAGGTGTGTTCATTATGTAAGTGGACTTACATAATGCATATTCTTTAACCTACCTGTGTGTGTGTGTGTCTGTGGTTTTGTTGTTTTGTTTTTGGAGGTTTTTTTTAGAAACGGACAACGTTCAACCAAAATAGCAACTGATACTTTCATTATCATATGTGGTCAGGAAGTGGTAAACTGTTCCTTACAATGCTGTTGAACTAGTTTAATTTTCATAAAAACAAATTTTCTAGGTTCTGTGAATTTAGTCTAATGTACAAAGTGCAAGCTCTACATGAAAGAACTGAACAGCACTTACATGTTGGACTTGTGCAATGGTAACCATGAAGCCTAACTTTCAAATAAGGCAAACCAGAAGGCAGCCCCCACAGGCTGAATCCAGCTAGAGGTAAGTTCTTATGAAAGGAAGCTGCTCACTAGAGAGTTGTCTATAAAATACCCTATCTCCTACCTACTGAATACTACAGTCGAGTGTCTCACCGGGGTACCACCAAGTACCTAAAAGAAGGGGAGAATCCATTTTCTGAGCTCTTGCACATACAATAGTCATTCCTCAACTGTATTGGCTAAACATTTATGTGCAACAGCACAGCTCTTTATAGCAACACAATTTACAAATTCTGTGAAAAACCACATACAATGTATATTGCATAAGTATCTCATGCAATTTTTAGAGGGTCATAACTCACTTACCTAACCAAGTTACAAGGCCTACCCATTTAGGCTATAACACTATTTTAAAAAGATGTTTATTAATGTTAATGTTTATTAATTTAATAGGGGATTATGTTTTTTTCTCATTACAAATCAGCTTTGCTCAAAATTTTGGTTTTGGGCAGACATACTCTACAAAATCTCAGCCCACAGATTAAAGTTTTCAGAGTATTACAAGTGACTGAAAACAGGGAGATAGAAGCTATTACACAACCTTAACTGGTAACCATTGTTCCTCTTTGCAAAAAAGCTAGGATAGAGCCACTTTTTGAAAGCCTGAACTGAACCTATTTTAAAGAAAACAAAAACTGCCAAAATGTTTACACTTTTTCAGTCCCTGCCCTCTCTTTTTCTGAGAAAGTACACTTTTCTATGATCTCACAATATAAAAATGCACTCAAACACCTCTCGGAAATGCAACCTAGCTCACTTCTTAAATGAGGTTCAACTAATAAAGGTGAGGACTACGGTTGTATCTCACACACACACACAGCAAATTAGAACCACAATTTTTGTTTACTGTAATGCAGGAAGAAGTTTGATGTTAAAAAGATCTCCTAGCTAATTTTCAAGACAATATTGCAATAGTGATTACAGAGTAAAGAAGAAAATAAGTTCCCAAACAAAATAAAAAGCTCAATTTTTTTATTAAAAAAACCCTGGTACTTATCTTGCAGTATATTCCATTAATACAGGCAACATTCGTCCCTTTGATGCCTGCCACTAGAAGCTGCTTTCAGACGAGCGGGTCATCGTCGCACAACACACTCGCGCAATACTTCAAAAACCCACAAAGCGGGATTAAACGAGACAGAAGTAGGGGATCATGTCCATGAAAGATGGTCGCGCTTTATTTGCTGACCGCGAATTAAATACCTCACACATTGAGGTATTTAATTTGCAGTCAGCTAACAATGTGCGACCGCATTCCATGCACGTGATCCCCTACTTCCATCTCGTGTAATCCCGCCTTCTGGGATTTTGAAATGCTGCGCGACAGCGACCCGCTCGTCTAAAAGAGCCCATCTGAGACTTCATTATTTATGGTAGGTAGATACAAGCAGCTTACCAAGGACTATGATCTTATGCTCTAATTTTAGATTTTTAAAAAAGAGTTTAAAAAACCACATACACACACAAGAATTAGACATGTATTCATGCATATGTACCCCAATACGTTTCCTGGCAACTTAACTGAACTGACACATAACAAGGACACCCTTGCTGTAGGAACAGGAGTGGAGAACTTGAGGCCTGGGGGCAAAATCCAGCTCACAGATGGAAAGAGGCCAAATCAAAACTAATTTCTATATCTGGCCCTGGCTCCAGTCCCAACCTACAAGCATTTAAAAGGTGAGCTGGAGAAAGGGAGTAGAAATGAGGACATGTACTCCATGGAGGGAGATGAATCCATGGCATTGATTGGAAGTGGGCAAACAGCAGCTCGAGAGCCATGTGCAGCTCCTGGGCAGCTAGCTGTACTGCAGCTCTTGCCAGAATTGGAGGCTTGGGAGTGTGTTCATGCAGCTTCCTCAGGAGAAAGAAGAGCTAAGCTGCCATTTCAGGCACTACTATAGCCAGAGCCTCATGAGACCATGGAAGAAAGCCCTGAACTCCTACTGAGTAGCTTCAGTTCCAGCAGGACTTGCAATGTTCTGGAAAGAAACAGAACACTGTACTAGGTGTATGCAACTGTCTTGAAGCATCAGAGCGCGCTCTCATTACTTTTGAGCTCCCTCATCACACTTACTGCCTTTCATTTATGCCATCATGAGCTTTTCAAATGAAGAATTCCATTTCCGTAAGTTCTTTAAACAATAATATTAAATAGTGTTTTTAAACACTACTGCATTATGACTTATAAAAGTTATAATACAGTATATTATAACTGTACTACATACTAGTAGCAGAGTTATACTACTACATACATGTCAATGTAAAGGGTCTTGTTGCTTCTGACAATACGAAAGTATTGGTATGTGGCTCTTGGGCTTGGAAACTTTGTCCATCCCTAGCACAGACCTATGATCTGCATCCTCCCATATCTTAGAGTGTTACATACCACACCAAACTCAATTGGACACAAGTAGTCTGGTCTGGCACAGTTTGGGAGTCCTCCCAGCCCAAACCCCTCAGACTCGGGCAAGAGTCCACCTACAAGGAGAACTGTGATGTCACAGAGTTCTATGATCTGGCCTCATCAGGTAAAAGGTCAGAGAATCCCTAACTCCACCCTTTTCCTGATATGCCCTCAATCCCCATGGAGCAATACGAGGTTCACAGCGCTCCATATGGTATGGGGATGGGCACGTCAGGAAAAGGGCAGGTCAATGGCATATCCGTGGCCCTGATCAGCTATATAACCTCACGGCACGATGTGGAAGCAGGGCTACATCCACTTCATGGGACCCGGGAGGGAGGGGAGACACCCTGTTGCATGAGGACCAGGCCAAGTTGGTCCTGACACGGTCAGACTCAGATCAGGTTCATTCTTCATGTTTTTGAGCAAGACTTAACACTTCTTCCTCCTTCCTGAGCACACACCTTACATCCCCTGCCCTCTACCCCTCTCCATTCCAGAGAACTTGTACTAATTTTCAAAGTGGCCCATGGGAGGGGAAAGGCTACCCAGCCTTTCTTGTAGAGATATTGTCCTGGAGCCACAGACAGTAGTAAGCCTCCTCCTCCTCTAGTTGCAAAATTGGTCAACTCTATGTAGATTCATTCTAGATTTATTTACCTTTGCCTCATATCCACCTAATGATTTCACCAATTTTTACTGAGCATGGATATAAGCAATGCTTAATCCGGGACAATGAAAGCACCTGTCCACTCCACAAAGATCCAGCATTATATATTTCACCACCCCAGGCAGGAGCACCTTCTCACCTGCACCTTTTGCAAAGAAGAAGAGAGTTTCCCATTCAACAGCTGAATAGCAAAGCAGCATCCCCCACTAGCTCTCAGTCCAAGGCTGCAGCTTGCACTGTGAGCTAAAAGGAGCACTGAGGTTTCCCCACAGATAAAGAAAAAAAAATCAGGAATGCGCCTGCAGAGCAACCCCTGGGGCAGGAAATTTCAGAGGGTAGTAAAACGTAGAATTTGCAGCCTTTGGCTTCTGCCTGCCTTGTCTACAACTTAAGCTGGACTTGATTCCACATGACAGCAAGCAACCCCATTTCTTACATAGACCTTCCCATCTGGAGGCCTCTCCTGTATTTTAGAGGCCAGGCACACACCTGTATCTTTGCAGGTTGCAGTAAGTACAATCCATCATTAAAACAGCAAGGATTTCAAGGGGCCTGTCTAGTCACCCTGCTGCCTGTATGACATATGCAGGCAGAACAAACTGAAAGGGAAGCACCCTCCCTGAGGAAGGAAAAACTGTGAAAGTGAGATTGGGAAACAGCAAATCAGAAGCAATACTTTTTCCAGACTGCAGACAAGATGACTGAAGAGGATCCCCAGAGCGTGCATGAAAACAGCCGGTCTACAAAAAAGGAAGCCCCTAACGATGCAACAGGCAGGCAGGGTCATGCTGAAAAGATTGGACCCTAGGACAAGGAGCTCTTCCCCTCACACCGGGAGTCTACCAGCCCTGCAAGGGCATGAAGAGAGAGACCTCAAGGAGTGTGTGAAGAAGCCGGATCAGCTTAGTCTGGCAACCCCCAAGCCTCCTCCCCACCAGTGACCTGGGTCAGGGTCTTTCCCTGGCATACGTAGTTCGTCAGCTCCCTGGGCGGGCAGGGAGTGTGTGTGAAAAGGACCGAGTCAGGCTCTTCCCTTCATGCTGGCAAGCCACCAGCTCCCCAGGGGTGTGAAGGGCGGGGGGGGGGTCACAGTCCAACTCCTTCCCTCGCACCGGTAGTCCACCAACCCCAGAGGAGACCGAATCAGGCTCTTCCACTCACGCCAGCAGCAGCCCACAGCGAGCTAGCATAAAGGGGACTGGGCTCAGGGTCCTCCTCGCCCAAGGTAGACCAAGCGAGGGACTTCTCCCCGTCTCTGTACGCCCCCCCGAGAGCTGCAAGAAGAGCTGGTGAGTCAGGCAGGCGCTGGAGCGGAGGGAGGCACTTACCCTCGCACTGGTAGCCCGCCAGTCCCCAGATAAAGTCGGTGCAGTAGTGGCAGAAGGTGGGCTTGGTCAGGGTCACCCTCCTGAAGCTGTGCCCGGGCGCGGAAGCCGCTTGCTGCGGCGGGGACGGCGTCGGCAGCGATCGGCTCTTCCCTCCCAACAAGGGGCTGGAAGCCGGGCTGTTCCCTCGGCTCCCGAAGAGGGAGCGGGCTCCGTCTGCCATAGCCCCCCGCCCCCAAAACCCCCACCGCCCCAGAGTGTGCGGGGACCCGCCCGGGACTCCACTCTCCCCCGGCGGCCGGGGCAGCAACAGCAATCGCTTGGCGTGGCCGCGGCTGCTCCGGGAGGGTGGCCGCTCACTGAACCCCCTGCCGAGCCGGGGGCAGAGGTGGAACGAGCTCCGGTCTGGGCCCCGGGACGCACTGCCGCGGCTGCTAAGGAGCTGCACTTCCGCCCGCCGCCGGGGAAGCGAACGGGGAGGTGGCGACCGCAGTGTAGAGGAATGAGAGGGGGACGCAGGGGCGGCGCTTAGCACCAGCGGCAGCCGCAGCGCGTCGGGCTGCAGCCGCCTCAGCCCCGCCACCTGCCGGGCGCGCGCGGGCGCACACAGCCAGACTCTCCGGACCCGGAGCTCTGCCGCGCGTGCTGGGGTCGGGGGTGGGAGCCTAGCAGCAGGTTTTCGATCCCTCTCCTCCTAGCGTCACGGCACGCTCCATTTGTCATTCAGAACCACTGTCTTTTAAAACTATTAAATGTGCCACAGGCCTATTAGTGCCCTAGAATTGCCGGATCCATTTATTATTAATTATCATCATTATTTTCCTAAAGAAAAAAGCATGAGTTTGCATCTTAAAATCATGGGATTATATATATATATATATATACACACACACACACACACACTTTTTTCATTTGGGGGTTGTTGTTTTTTTAATCACCCTCAAGTTACAGCACAATAACCATTTTAAAGTTAGACACTTTTTCAAAAAACAAAAACAAAATTGTCACCATTTTATAGTGGCTAATCCCCCCACCCCACAAAAAAACACCTCCCGAGTCTTCCAATGAAAGCAGGAGAGATGTCACTACCACATCTCCTCCTATGGCCCATACTCAGTATATATTAAACATAATTTTTCCTTCCCATCATAGGTGTAAAGAAAAAAAGAAATGAATATCAAGGTGTGTTCACTGCAAGAGGTTTTTGAAGTTGAAATTAGTTTTTTTTATCAAGCAGAGTTATGAGGTCCGAGTATTTGGTTCTAACTAGTGATTGGTTCGGGCCAAAACTTTCACTAATCAATCCCATGGCAACACTCAGAATAGGAAAATATAATAATACTAGGGAACCAGAGTTTTAGATGACACAGAAGGGCATTGTTTGAAATCCCACGGGAAACACATGGCAGCTTCAAGCTCATCATAAAATGCCCAAACACAAAAGAGAGGTTTAAATCTGTCACTTTTCCTCACTTTTGCAATACATCTTGAGTATTATGCCTACTAGTCCCATATAATCCGTACATGGGGGGTAAAAATTAGATAGAGATTAAATTTGCAACCCCAAAGGGGCTCACCCTCTTCACAAAAATACCAAACCCAAACCTTGCTTTCAAAACCATCAGTTAGCAGATGTAGGCAGGGACCTGTGGTCATTGTGTTTTCCCCATTAACCACAATGGAGAAAATGCAGCAAACACAGGTCCCTGGAGGTAGAGAACTGTTGAATACAATTAGTCAATATGTTACACAAAATGTGTTCCTTTTGCAGTTCATCTTTTTATGGGTTAGTGCCTCAGCAGATGGTAGCAGAATCAACCAGAAGTAAGAGCATTGACAGGGAGGTGTCGAGCAGGGTGTTGCAGGGTTGTGACCTGGGCCTGGTACTGTTCAACATCTTTATTAATGACTTGGATGAGGAAGTAGAGGGAATGCTTATTAAATTTTCAGAGAACACAAAATTGGGAGGGATAGCTAACACCTTAGACAGAAATAAAATTCAAAATTATCTTGATAAGTTGGAAAACTGGGCTGACACTAACAAAAAAAAGTTTAACAGAGATAAATGTAAAGTTCTGCATTTATGTAAAGAAAAATCAAATGACGAATACAGGATGAAGGATACCTGGCTTGCCAGCAATACATGTGAAAAGGATGTGGGGACCATAGTTGATCACAAAATGAACACAAGGCAGCAGTGTGACAGCAGCAAAAAAGGCTAATGCAATTTTAGACTGCATTAACGGAAGCATCATTTCCAAGTCATAAGAAGTAATAGCACCACTCTATTCTGCGCAGATCAAACCTCATCTGGGGTACTGTGTCCAGTTCTGGGCACCGCATTTTGAGAAGGACATTGACAAACTGGAATGGGTTCAGAGGAGGATGACGAAGATGGTCAGGGGTCTGGAAACTGAGGAATGGTTGAAGGAGCTGGGTATGTTTAGCCTGGAGGAGAGACGGCTAAAGGCAGACATGATAGCAGTCTTCCACTACCTAAAGGGCTAACACAGAAAGGATGGCAAAGTCTTGTTCTCTTTTGCCCCTGAAGACCAGACTAGAAATAATGGGCTAGCCTAATGGTAAGAGCAGGTTGGAATTGCAACAAATTTCCTAGGGAGGTGGTGAGCTCTCCTTTGCAGGTTTTTTTTAAAACAAAGGCTGGACAGCCATCTCCCGGGGATGTTGTAGCTGCTAATTTCCTACATGGAGCAGGGAGTTGGACTAGATGACCTGAGGTCACTTCCAATTCTATGATTCAATGTCCATTTTTTTTTTTTATCCCAGCGCTGTTCAGGAAATTACTGAGTCTTATAATCCTTTAGAGCAATCTGAATCTGTACTAAGCATGAGATTGACAAATATTAATGCAATTTAATATTAAATATGACCCAAAATGTAACAGTAATATGTGCCCGAGAGGGGAAATATAGCTCCTTCTGCAGCTGAAAAATCATATTGACTTATAGACAGCATTGTACCCACCTTAGGAGACCAGGGGCCTGTTCGACAAAACTAGTTGGTTTGTGCAGTCTGGCAACAGTTGTAAATTCTGATCCATGACTGATCAGAACAGTAATAATCTAGTAAAGGAATGGCCAAACTGTGGTTCAGCAGCTACATCAGGTTCTTTGCCAGTTCAAATGTGGCTCTCGGTCAGGGATGGTCCTGGGCTCTGTACTCTCTAAGGCACATTCATAGGAGACAAAAAAAACCTGGCAGGAACCATTTCCCTGCAATTTCCTTATCCATGTGAATAGGATCATGTGCTAGTTCTAAATCCCTCTTGCTCATTTCTCGTATCTTGGGAAGAATAGTAAAGCACAACAGTTATTTCTGGCGGACCACTACCTCCTGCAGGCTGGCATCCAAGCATGCCTACCTGGCTGTAGGGGTGCAGGACCAATTAAGATGGTCCGCCCCCAAAGACGCATGGAACCAGATAGGTTCCGGAATGCTCTGGTGGATTTGCCTGTTGACCTCGATGGCCGCTCCATCGACGACCTCATGGCCTTTTGGAATACCTGGTTAACCGAGGCTGTCCATAAGGTGGCTCTGCGGTGGTGGAACACTTCCAGTGTTCCACCACGGCAGGTCCCTGTGATTTACGGAAAACCTGGGGCAGTTGAAGCGCAAGGGTAGGTGGTTGGAGCAATGGTGGCACCGTACTCGTGCTAAAGACCATCAATTGCCGCACAGAGTGTTTTTAAGGGCCTATGCTGTGGCAGTGCAAGCAGCAGAGAAGCGGTTCTTTGCTGCCCACATTGCATCTGCTCAGTTGCGTCCAGCAGAACTGTTGCAGGTCTTGAGGGGTCTGGTCAGTCCGGCCTGTCTCCACCTGGAGCTGGATTTGTCCAAAACCTGCTGTGACATGGTTTTGTCGTACTTTCCAGATGTAATTGCTCACACTGAGCATGACTTTGACTCTGCCATTTTGGAGGCAGTGGCAGAGCCAGATGTTAGGAATGCCCTGTCTGGTCTGAGTTCATGGGATGATTTTCAATTGGTGACATCTGCCGAGGCAGCGGATGCGCTGGGCTCTGTTCGGGCCACAACTTGTGAATTAGATCCCTGCCCATCTTGGTTGGTCAAGGCCACCAGGGAGACCTTGGGGCCGGTGTTGGCCGGGGTGATTAATGGCTCCCTTGGGGAGGGTCATGTGCCGGAATGCCTCAAGGGCGCTGTGGTCCGGCCACTTCTCAAGAAACCATCGCTCGATGCCGATGCCCTGGCAAACTACAGGCCCGTCTCTAACCTTCCATTTTTAGGGAAGGTTATTGAACAGGTGGTGGGCTGCCGGTTGTAGGCGCATCTACATCGCACCAGTTTTCTTAATCATATGCAGTCTGGCTTTTGTCTGGCACAGAGGCCTTGGTTGGCGACCTCCTGGTAGAGCTAGATAGAGGTCATATGACCCTGCTGGTTCTACTGGATCTATCTGTGGCTTTTGATACCATGAACTGTTGGTGACTCGCCTGTGGCACCTGACGCGGGTGGGTGGGACCATTTTACAATGGTTCTTCTCTTACCTCGAGGATAGATCTCAGTGGGAGGTACTAGGGGACTGTTCATTGTCCCCTGGGGGCCTTCTATGTGGGGTTCTGCAGGTTTTATTCTGTCTCTGCTTTTATTCAACGTGTTTATGCAGCCGCTAAAGGTCATACACAGCTGGGGGGTTTGTTGTCACTGATATGCCAACGACACCCAGCTGTATCTTTCTTTTTCAACCGGCCCAGGCCCTGCAGTCTCATTGCTGTCCCAGTGTTTGGCTGCTGTGGGGAATTGGATGAGGTTGAGCCGATTGAAACTCAATCCTGACAAGATAGAGGTGATGTCAGTGGGCAGGGTCGGTGATCCAGGGAAGGTCCCACATTTTCATCATGTCCGGACAGACAGGAGGGCATTCTCGGCGGCCACCCCATTGCTGTGGAACACCCTCCCGGTGAAGCTTCGCCTCAGCCCAGATCTCCTTACCTTCCAGTGGCACTTGTCTTTTAGATTGTAAGCCACAGGCAGGGACCGCGTCTGATTCTATGTTCTGTACAGCACCAGGTCATGCAGCTGGCGCTTTATAAATGTTTAATAATAATAATTGCAAGACCTGGCTCTTCCGCCAGGCATTCGACAGAGGGAGTGGGAGAGGTATTGGGTTAATGGTAGGTTGGGTTTTTCCTTTTACAGACCTTGGGTTGGGCAACGCTTAGCTTTTATGAATGTATGAATGTTTGATCTTATGAGTTTTATTGTAGCTACTGTTTATATTGCTGTGTGTAAGCAGCCCCGAGTCTTCTTTGGGAGGGAGGGGCGGGGTAAAAATGAAATTATAAATAAAATAAATAAATAAAATTAAACAAGCAGGTGAGGAGACTCATGAGTGCGCCCTTAATGGTTCTGGAGATAGTATGTGGTTGTTGTGTTGGTCCCAAGTGACAGAGAGAGACAAAGTGGTCTGATATCATTCGAACCACTTTGTCTCCTTCTTAATGGTTGTGGGTCTTACTTCTTTGCACCAGCATCTCAGCAACTGAATTGGAGCTGTTCCTCAAAATCTTAGCAAGCTTGACTGCAGAGCACCAGCCCTCCCAGCCAATCACAAAGCAGGAGAGATTTGTGTGTGAACACATGCATGTATATTTTGTGTGTGTGTGTGTGTGTGTGTTTCTTGTGGCTCTCAGTCATATGTAGATTTTGGAACATGGCTCTTGGGTTTGAGAACTTACCATCCTAACATTTTTCTCCTATCTACTCACTTTCTCCACAATATTTAATAAACCTCCTCAATCATCACTCTCCTAGACAGAAGAGTCCTATCATTTCTACTTCTACTATATCATTTTACAGGTAGGGTAACCAGACTCATACAACAGCAATCAAGGTATGGATACACTGTGGAGACATATAGACCCTTTTTCCACAGTGGGTGGGTGGGGTGCAGTTCACTGGGTGGAGATGGGTGGAGGTGTCTGTGTAAACACCACTTGTGGTGGGTGTAGGCGCGTGCATGCTCATGCACAGAACCCATCTCCACCCAGCCATGGAGCAATGGACTCCAATGCCGATTGCTCTGTGGGTGGGTGGTGGGTGGAGATGAATGTTGCGCAGGAGCATGCACGCACCTACACCCACTGCCTGCGGTGTTCACACAGGGTGATTTCAGAAGTGACGTGGTGAATGTCCACCACAGTCAACCTCAGTCAAACGTGGGGGGTGGTAAAAGCGCCGTGCATGTCTGTTTGCTCGCATCCAGATGTTCACCACAGTCAAACATGGTCCGGGGTGAAACTAACCACACTTCGTGAAGTCGGGGTGGGAGGAGATCCAGAAGTGTGGTGAATGGTCACCACGACAGAGGTGAATGAAAAGTAACTTCTGAACAGAAACCCGCAGCCGCGGTGGAAGGAATTGACCCAGCCGCAGTGCTCGAACCATGGTCCACATCTCCACTGCATGTCTGTTGTGTTCCCCCGGCCCATGTTCTCTCTGATTGCCCCCGGGCGAAGGTCACGATCCTGTCAGTTCTGTTGGGGCCGCACGTGTCACCACAGCCCGCAGTGAATCCGTTCACACTGGGGTGGGATTCACTGTGGTGGATTGGAACACATCACTTCTGAAATCACCCACAGACACCTCCACCCATCTCCACCCAGCAAAACTGGGTGGAGGCATCTCGTGTGAAAAGGACCTATGTTGCAGGGCTGCAGTGTTGCCCTGTACCAGGTATAATAAAATGTAACACCCATTTTATTGGTGTTAGACTGTCTGTGTAAAAAGGACCAGATTGTAAGCTGTCGGGCAGGGACCGTGTCTATCTTATTCTCTGTAAAGCGCTAGGTACATCGTTAGTGCTATATAAAAGCTTATAATAATAATAATAATAATAATAATAGTTAATAATGACATCAAGATATTTTCCATTTCATTTTCTGTTGCTTTCCCAATAATTCCTAGCATTCTGTTTTTAATCTTTTTCCAGTCTTGAGTAATTTATGCCAAATGATGTTTTCTGAACATGTTGCTGTCTCTGTGCTCACCCTTTTCCTAGATTATTAATAAGTTTATGAATCAAAACTAACTAATTTTCAATTCCTACTTACATGCTCAAGATTTGGTGCTGACAGCTTGAAGTCATAAAGGGACACTATAAAAAAATGTATCCCCACTGTCTTCCTCTTCAGACAAGCAAGCTGGTCTTCTCAACTGAGAGCACAGGCTGAACAATTCCAACATGGTCTCCGTGAACCTGGCTGTTCGCCCAGGCCTTTGGGGAGGGTGGGAAGGTGGGGTGAGGTTTTTTTTTAGCTCCCCCACCTGATTTATTATTTATTATGTATTATTGTTTTGAATCTGAACCCTCTTTTAATAATTTATATTATTACTGATTATTTTAAATTGTATTTTATTGTATTTCAGTGTTGGAAGCCGCCCCGGGCTGTTCGCAGGAGGGGCGGGGTATAAATTTATAAAATAAATAAATAAATAAATAAACGAACGTGGGGTAAAATATTTCAAACCTGATTTAGTTGACATACAAAAAAGTTAAAATATTGTACAACAGCAGCTATGAGCCAGAAAGTCAGCTGACTGAAAGCAGTATAGTTCCAGTGGCTGCACCATGCACCACTGCAGTACAATCCTTGCAAAAATGTGACCAATTTAGGTTTGGATAATCTAAAACAAAGAACAAATAAAAGGAGGATAAGTTCTCAAAATTATATTGACTAAACCAATGTTGTTCAATACACTGGACACTTGAAGCAAATTGAGAATCCAAATATAGCTAACTGCATTTCTGATTAGAAATTTAAATATCACCCAGTAGCTCCCTCTGTTGAAGTCAGGTTACCAGGCTAGATGAACCATTGGACTAATGAAACTATGCAATTCTTATCTTATACAGTAGCAGATACTTTACATGTACTTAAGAAGCATTTATTTTAAATAGAGACGTCCTCTAGAATATTACAAACAAGCTTTCCCTGTCTCATCTTAGATAAACTAACTTTAAGTAATACAGTAGGTTAGCTTCTTCATCAAATCATCCAGTGACCTTTTCCAGTATAGTCAGTAGTGTTATCTGTCAGCAGCTGTCAGAGATCAGATAACAGTGGTTTATAAGTGATTAAATTCACCCGTGAAGGACAAAAATATTGGACATTTGAAAGGAAAAAAAAAAAAAAAAAAAAATCAGACCTACTACCAGCTGTCAGTTATATAGATCAAATAGTTTGCTAAAAGTAATTTGCATCAATTTAAAATTCAGAGCAAGATACAGTAGTTCAGTTACCAGGTTTTTCACATTTCTATTTCTAAGCTGAATCTCTATTAAAACAAATTCCCCTGGGGCACTGAAGATGGGTAATACTGCTTATTTAACAGACAAGAATTGTCTTTTACTTAATGATTACTTAAAGCTTGTTCTCACAAGCACATTTTGGAAGATACCACCTAACTTATTTTAACCTCCCTTACATTTGCACAAGAGGAAAGGGGGTCATCAATACTTTCTGCCTTTGTGTTTTCCACATAGTCTCTGCCTCACTGACTGCTTGTAAAGGTTCCCAGGCAGGTAGGGAGTTAGGGTAAGGGAAGAGCTATTTAACTACGGACCGTTTTCACACAGATGGTTCCACCCACTGCTGGGTGTTCCAGCGGGTGTGCAATGCATCCGTGGAAATGGGCCGGTGGTGGGAGGGATGGGTGTGCGCCAGGTGTGAACACCACAGGCAGTGGGTGTTTGTGCATGCGTGCTCCCAGCGCACACCCATCTCTACCCACGGGGCTATCCAGAAAACCTGAGGAGGTCCCATGGGTGGAGATGGGTGTGCATCCATGTAAAAGGGACACACACACGCCTCCACCTACCATGGCAGCACACCCATCCCCCCACCCACCCCGTTAATGTGAAAATGGCCATATTTTCCCTGCTCATGAGAACATGAGCTGTATCTTTCTTTTTCAACCTACCCAGGCCCTGCAGTCTTGTCGCTGTCCCGGTGTTTGGCTCCTGTGGGGGATTGGATGAGGTTGAGTCGACTGAAACTCAATCCCGACAAGACAGAAATGATGCTAGTGGGCAGGGTCAGTGATCTGGGTGAGGGGAAAGACCCCATTATTGGTGGGGGAGGTCTGTCCTCTATTAGTTCCATGTGTGCAGAGCCTGGGGGTGTTCCTGGACTTGCAGCTGCAGCTGGCTCAGCAGGTGCTGGTTGTGGACAGAGATAATTACTTCAGAACAGGGGTCAAGAACCTCTGGTCTATGGTCTTTTTGCAGCCCATGGCTGGCCACCAAATGGCCTCCACAGGTTCCTGTGTGCCTCCATTCACTGTGGCCCTGCTGTCGGGTTCCATGGCCAGCTGGACATCCACTGAGCACTTCTGGCATGGTGGACACAGCCCCTATGTAGGCAACACAAATGTCCATTTGGGTGGCCATGACCCCTACATAAGAGGTGTGATCCCCTGCATAGAAGATCATGTTCTTTCATCCACTGCAGAGTCCTGTAGGATGGGGATATGGTCGGAGGGGGAGGAGAAGGTTCACTGCTCCTGCCCTAGAACAACTCTGAAGTAACTACTACCCTAGCTCATGAGAGCAAGCCCTTAATAAAACAGTAGTTTTAAAAGAGTGATGGAGAAAGTTATAAATAAGAAGGAGCCCTCCGTTCTCAACTTCTCCCAAGCGGGCTTGGCTAGTAAACTGTAATTTGCTGTGAGACCAAACTCCCAAGAAAAGCAACAGTGATACTGCTTGGAGGAAGTTCTGGAAGGAAGTGATTATAAATAAGTGTCTGTTATAAATGCCAGTGCCAATATAGGCACGAGCAAGACTTGACTGACCATTTCATCACAAACCCTAGGGGGCACCTGGCATTAGACAAGCTTCTGGCTTGACATGCTGTAGGGAACACTATAACATTGTCCAGTCTGAAGCTGCTCCAACCACCACAACAGAGTCAAAGGCTTTCTAAAAGGTTGGGGGAGGGGGTGTGCATGAATGAATTAGCAGAGGAAATGCAAGGACTAGCTGGGTGCCCCCTCTTTGCTCACCTCCAGAACTATTGGACATGGCTGGTCTCCCTACTAGGCAGGCCTGAGCTGCTGTCATAGGCTGTGGCTTCTAATGTTGTCCCAAGAGCAGTCATGCTAACTGCACAGAGGCTGCACTAAGGCAATGGGTCACCTCTTGACAGTACTAGCCGGACACATTGCCTACTTTAATAAAAAAGTGGCATGGAAAAGAGCTGTGCCCAGGTGGCCACACTGGCTCCAGTGCCACTGACCCATCTGTACTTTGCGCTGAATTGCTCATTCATGACAGGATGCAATTCTCTCTCAGTAAAGCCAATGGAAATTATGCCATTGATTTTGATGGGTTTAGGATTGTACTCCAGGTTTCAGTGGTCTAGCCCTGTTTCCATCAGCACTGACCACTGCAATACAGATCACTTCTTCACAGAACTTGCAGCAACCTTATTTCCCCCTAGACTGCCTATTGGCAATTGAACCCTTCTTTGGGTCAATGGTAAATAAACACCCGCCATCTGGGGAGATAATCAGTCAGGTAAAGCAATCACCTATTTTTTCCTTCATGAGGATCAAGGCGTTCACAGGTAGGGAAGCAAGGAAAATGAGTAGCCCTACACCATTGTCAGAGGAGAGAGAGGGGCAGTGAGAGGGCAGAGAAGAAATAGAACAGCAGTTCTCGGATTCCCTTTCTCCTCCCATAGAAGGACAGATGGCTCAGCTTCTCCCTGCAGTTTCAGGATTGGGAGGAAGGGGATGAAAAATATGTGGAACTGGGAAAGACACTTCCTCCTGAAAACCTACCTCTTCCATCAGGCTTTCCCTAGCTCCTCAAGGAGGCATCCATGGCAAGTTTATGGGGATGACGCCTCATCCCCATAAACTCACCATAGATGCCTCCTCTCCCCTGTAACTTAGTTAAGTACATGCACCTGTGATTTCTCACCTTCATGAACATATCCTCTCTCCGTGTTCTTTTCTTTGTCTTTCTTTGTTTGTAAGCCCCTTTGAGTAAGGACCTGTCTTAACTACTGACTGTACAGTGCCAGGTTTCATTCATTTTATTTTATAAATGAATAAAAACAATAATATGAAGCAGGGCCAGCCTTAGGGATGGCAGGACCCAGGACAAGGGAGAAATGTGCGAACCTCTTGTGTTGGCGCCGGCCGGCAGGCCTAAGGGTGCGCTCCCCGGCTCGGTCTGGGGGCGATGCCTGGGATTCTGGGACGGGCAGAGGGGGCAATCACCTCCGCCCATTCCCAAGCCCAGTCATTTTTCAGGGCACTTACCCCATTCACCGCTGCCACCACCACACCAACCGTGACTCTGCCGCCGTTGGCCTAGGCCCCACACCAGACCTGCTCCCAGCTCGCACTGGGTGCCCCAGCAACATGAATTTGCCATCACGCCCGCTGCCACTGGAAGTAGCTACGGTGCCAGGGAGTGAGGGAGAGGCAAGGCCTCTGCCTCTCCCTCACTCCCTGCCAGACAGACAGTGGCCGGGAGCTGGGGGCCCTACGTGCGGGGCCCGGGGTGGCTGCCCCAAACTGCCTCACAGTAAAGCCAGCTCTGATATGAAGGTGGAGCCTAGGCAAATTAACTGAAGTGGTTAATCCATGCAATAAGGCCAGGACTGTATAACTGTTGTAGGGCTGAGAGATGGCCATACATGGAGCTGATGTGGGATAATTAAAAATGACACTGTGGAAGATGTTGGAAGCCCTTTGTACCATCAAGCAGTGTTTTATGGAAATATGTATAACGGGTCTCTCGATTGTGAGCACATCCAGCACGGGACAGTGTGCACAATTGCCACCTTCCCAGGAAAGAACTCTGGCATGTACAACAGGAAGGCAGAAGCTGCCTTTTATTAGTATCAATGGTTACATCTCTGAGTAGGGGTGGGAATTCCGGTTCTCCTGAGATCTGATATTGCCGGTATTTGGGTGTATTGACTTAATCTGATAAATCCAATATTTACCTCATTTTTTACATTGCGGCCATTGAAGTCAACAGCCGCAATGTAAAACATCCGGTACCGCGGCCAATGTTAAAAATCCGGTATGCCCATACTGGTAAATCCAGTCCCAGGGAGATCCGATACCGGTACATCCGGTATCCAGTATTCTCCCCAGTGTCCCACCCCTGTCTCTGAGTTTTTGAGGTATGGGATCAGCTGCCTTCCTGAGGTGGGTTTGCTTTGGAAACATACTGAAATAGTTCCTAGCTGACACTTAACTCCATCACTACTTAAGTTAAATTGACTGAATCATGCAATAAACTTAAGGCCTTCTCTAGCAATTCCAACCTTTTGAAAGGATTTGACTCAGAGCTGAATGGATTGTCAACACTCTATCATGGAGTAGACATTAGATTAAGTCAAAACATCTTTTTTCACCTAAAAAGGCTGAGCATACTACATAGACCTGAAAATTAGGGTGCAAGACTCCAGACTGTTCTCCTCTGGCATGTAATAACTCCCATTAGAGAAATTCCATCTACTTTATATCTGAATTCTCACCGATTGGGGGATGTAATAGAGAAAGTATGCTGCCCTCTTTCCTTTGCACAAAAGAAACCTCAGGGGCTAACTCCTAAAATGATGATCTGAAGTCTCCATAGGTCACCACTGGTTCCTTAATAGGAAAAAAACGTATACACAGCTAGCTCTTGTATGAACAGAGCACAGCTGTCTCAATTATTACTGATTAATTATATAGTGTCAGACCTGGCACAGAACAATCATTAGTTGGAGACAGGTCCCTGCCTCTGAGAACTTTCAATCTAGGCTGGACAAGAGAGAGGGAAACCAAGGGAGAGACAAGGATACATTCATGAAGCTGAGAAGTCATTGGCACATGTTAATTACACTTGTAATTGCACTTAATTACAAGCAGGGCTGCCACCTTCAGTCATTTTTTATTTGACAATTCCATTTTAGCCTATGGGAGTGTCAGGTAAAAAACCCACCACAGGTGACAACCCTAATTACAAGGGAAAAAGAAACCCCAACTAAAAAGAGAGTAGAAGGAGTATTAGTGAGCAGCCTGTAGGGACAAGGAGCTAGGAGAAAGCCTGGCAGCAGAGAGAGGCTTCTAGGAGAGTTTGTGAGGGAGGAAAGAGCTTGTGGAGGGAGAACAGTAGACTATCTCCAGGAATTCCCACAAGTCCCTGCAACAAACATTCCGAACCATTTCATGAAGCATACTATGGAAGTGACATTTCCTCAGTCACAAGCAGGCTGGGGAGCTAATGAAAATATCAAAGTACAATGTCTTTCTCCTTCCATTTGCTAGTTGATGTAAGTAACTGCCTCACTTAAGTCAGAGAACAAGATGACACTAAGCTGAGGTAAAGTAATGTATAAGTGGACTATTTATTGACCCTGGTTCTCATTTCTAGGCAACTAATGCTTATCACACTTCTGTAACTGAAAGAGATCCTCTTAACAGGTCATGATGACCCAGGGCCAATAGGGGTCTTGGCCTGCACCATGGTTGGAGGGGGCCCGGGCCCCACAGGGAGGCCATTCTTAGCAGCCTCAGGACCAGTGTTCCTGAGGCCCCAAGGACAGGCTGTTTCTGTAGGGCTCTCTCCCCTCCTTCAGCTTTCAGCCCTACGGCTGGCTGCTTCATGGGGGCCTTGTCCCTCACCCCACTTACTAGCATGAGAGAGCAGGGTCCCACAGGAAGTAAAAGAGGCAGAGTTAGAGAGTAGGGGCATGGCAGCCCCACATTTTATTTTCACCAGAAAATAATTTTTTTTTATTTGGACCAGACGTGTCATAACCAGAATTTTAATTTTTAGTTCTGAACAGCAAGGAGGATAGCAGGTTCTCACTTAAGTAGCGTCTTTGTTTTGAATGAAGGATTCCAAATAAGGGCTTAATATATTGAAAATGCCCTTTATTGAAATAACAGGAACTAGTGTAACGTACTTTCAAAGCAAATCCACTTCAACAAGGAAGCTGATCCCTTACATCACAGTCTGCTTTCACATGTGCCTGAAAGCATCCTTACAAGACTGGGAGAGAACATGCGATTCCAAATCTTGCACTTTTTAATATACGTGCAGATACACTAATCCATGGCATTTCTGCTTTTATGTGCATTTAGAATTATGATTGACAGGGCTAGATTTTGCAGCCCTGTCAATCACTGTCGTCAATGCACATTGTAAATGCACATAAAAAGCAGATTAGTGCATTCACACGTACACAAAAACAAGCAAGATTTGCAATTGCATGTTCTCTCCCCGTCTTGGGCGGATGCTTTCAGGAAGTGGGATAGGCCCCATGTGAAAACAGCCTAAAACAGAGAGATGCAACCAACAAATGGGTGGGAGGCAACCTAGCCCATGGTGCCTAAGAAGTTGGATAACTCTGATCTAGACGACTAATTTGTTCATACACAACAATCAAAACACTGATAGAACACATCTTCTCCTTTTGGGGTTTGTCATATAGATGAACAAGAGCTCCAAGGTTTCCTCTCTCACAATCTTCATCAAGAAGCCAGCTTTTACATAAATCTCAGTTTGGTTCTCTTCCTCTGCCCCAATGGATTACTCCTTAAAATAAAAGGTGACCTTCTCTTTACTCTGTAATCCCCTAACCAGCGTTTGGCAATGCCTGTGGCTTTCGAACCTGATGGCTTCCAGCATGGACACGGTTCACTCAGACCTGCTTTGTATACAGTCCCATTGAGCTCCACTGCCCAAAGGGCATCACAGTTTCGATTCTTCATTGGTTGCTCCTCCTTGTATTTCAGAAGTGTCAGTGGATGACACTGGCAGGCCAGACTACACATTATTTTCATAGTTAAGGGGTAGTCAAACATGTTTAAACTTAACATGAAATGTGCAAATTAAACATGCAGAGGTAGGAGTCGTTCCTGCATGGTCATCTTTTTTTTTTTTTTTTTTGTGAAACCCTGATGTTTTAAACAAAATTTGCTTTTAAAGGCAGGGGTGGGATGGGATGGGATGGGACCCTACTGCATGCCTAATTTGGCCTGCGGCGTGCCAATTGGACAGGTTTGATCGAAGTAATAAAGTAACAGGTCCAGCTGCTCAGGAAGAAACTATCAGTTACCAAGATCTTGGCAAATCAGCCTAGAGGAAATGAGAAGCTGAAGGGCAAGGCAAAAACTGAAACCAGAGGTTCCTCAAGAGCTCAATTTGTGGGGCAGTTTATACATAGGAGAGCTGTTCACATTGTTTCTATGAAATGCAGAAAGGGAAGATGCAACAAGGATGTGGTTAACCTATCAACAGCTTCAGATTAGATTATTTTCTTCTGAGGAAGACAGGAGAGATGGGCAGACAGCAGAGTCTGTGAACATTAATCCTACCAATTAGCACTACTGTAGTACATTTCTTTCATTTGAGAATCAGAGTTCTTTGTAAAGATTGAATATAGACCTCAACCTGTATGCGAGATAGTGTTTTTGCTCTACTGCTCTGTTATCCAAATTGTTTGACCTGGGACAGACAAGTTAAAGTGTGGGAGTTCCTTACTCAGTAAATTCTGAAGTTCAAGTTGTTTACCTTTCCGTTTTCAAGGTAATAATATGCAATATGTTTAAGGAGTGGTGGCTTTCAGTTGCTAATAGAAAGCTTTTCCATAGTCAAAGCTGTTTAAGTTATGTAATGGGTTACAAGAGTTTAGTACTATTTTTTGGCAAGGAAGATCTATTACACATTTTGTTTATTTGCATTAATAACACCTGACATGGGTGGTTATGGAAACAAAACCTGAGTGTCCACGGTTGCTATTAGACCAGAAAAACTAGGCTAAAGGCTGCAGTTGGCAACACATTTCTTACTCTTGGACTGAATTTGACGTTGAGGAATAATTTAATTATTAAAACTTTTAAATTTCAGACACTTACACGGAGCAGAGAGAAAGCTTTCTTACAACTCCAACTACGTACGACGATAAAAGCTTTAAATTCAATTGGTAGGTAGTTAGGGTTCATTGTCAAATGAATATTATTCTTTCTGCATATTATTAATATTACAACTAGCCTCCTGCTAGCATAATCCTAAAATCCTAAAACATGCAATCTCTAGAATTCTGTGGGGACTAACATAGACCATACAAGTTTACATGTTTAAGATGGATAGCAGCTACTTGCTACATAGTGATTTTAAGAACTCCTGGTATAGTATTGCTAGCCGTGGGGTACCTAAAGGCCCTTTCCTACATTACAAAATGCACTCGATTTGCCTCTGGGAAACCTTCGGGAGGGAAATCAAGCATAGGATTTACAACATGAAACCCTGGGCCTGATTCAGAGTTCAGAGTTCGTGCAAAGCCGGAAAATCTGATCTTGCATTCCCTACAGGATTGCCACAAAAAACGTGTGGGTTAACATTTCCACGTTCCAAACCCCACACATGATTTGCCTCCCAGAGATTTTCCCAAAGGCAAATTGGGAGCATTTAGTAACATGGAAAAGCACCCTAAGAGTTAGAGAAAAAACCAATGCCTCCATGTACCTCAATCACACAGGGCTGAAAAAACAACACAACCAGATAGCAAAGATTATAGTGACATACCAGAAAGAATGTGGTAAAATGTGATATCACCATAATCACAGCCCTATGTTCTCTGCATTTTCCCTATTGCCACCACTGGGGAAAATGAAGTTAACATGGATCAGGGTAGGATACAAAAGGAATTGAAGGAATGAATGCATTAATGGCAGAAAACCCATCATGCAAAAATAGGGTGATTTCAGACATTACGAGATCATGCTCAACCACAGTGAACCATGGTCAATTCCGCGGCGGGGCCAAAGCGCCCTGCATGTCTGTTCAGTGGCCACCAGATGTTCACCACAGTCAATACCCACATGGGGTCAAATTCAGCCACGCTTCCGGAGCTCCAGCCCAGACCATCTCTGAAAGTGTGGTCAAAGAGATTCCCAACGGGAAACAAAAAAAAGTAATGTCTGAACGGCAACCACCAGCCGGAACCAAAGACAATGATTCCCAGCCGGGGACAAAGCACGCAGCATCGCTGCCAGGCAACCAGCAACAACACAGACTGGGGAGGGAGATTTAAAGGGCATATGACAGCAGCTAGGATGAGCTGCCCCGGCGCCTTCCAGGTGCTTTGACCATGGCCCGGCCCGGGATCGGCATAATGTCTGTTGTGCTGCCCCGGGCCGTGGTCCGGTGGTCTGATTCCCTGCTGTGGTCCCAGTCCCGTCATGTCTGTTCGGGGCTTTCCTTGACCACGGGGGGTGGTTAATCTGTTCACCCCTGCCGGGAATCCGCTGTGATGAATCGGGACCGCGTAATGTCTGAAATCACACACAGAGACGTCCTTGTGTTAAAGCTGTTTTCATTGTCTTCTGTTCTTCTTGTGCAGTTGCCTCATTCTTTTTTTTTTTTTAAAGAGATATTTCTCTACAAGCCATTACCATTTCTATCCCTACCTTCATGCAGTGAGACCGCCATTTTGGAGACAACAAGGTTGGGTTTGATGCATCAAATGCACTAACTGCCAGCACTTTAAAAATAGTAAGAGAATGTCCAGGCATTTGTTTCATCTGAAACTCGCATAATTAAAAGCTGCTAGATTCCCCAAACAACATTATGGTACCTTTCCTAAAACTATATGTTCAATTTTATATCTTACATTATCAGTAAGTCTGTTAACTTTAAACATTTTTATCATATTACTCATTCTATGGGTTTAGTTGTTCCTTTGTCTTAAGTTATAAATATAATTTACTGTAGACTTTCTTTTTCAGATACAGAAGTTATGTTCCAGCTTTTCCAAGTGTAATTGGAGACACTTATTGTAATGCTACCCGGAAACTGCTCACCCATCAACACAGGCAGCTGCAGCTACAGCAAGTTAATCCTTACTTCAAAAGGATACGAGAGGAAGCTTCCCTGATCCCAGGTGTTTTCTTAACAGACGATTTAGCTAGCCATATACAAGTAGCTTCACCGGACAAACACAGAAGTACTCTAAAATGGTACATATCAAGTGTAACAACCAATAAAAAAATTCAGAAAATGGTACATGGATCAGGAATTGCATTCTAAGAGTATTACCCTGTTCTCGAAGATCTCTTCCCATTCCTCTCCTCTGCCTACTCCCTCCCCAATCCCTCCTCCCCCTCCTTCTCTCCTGTCCTCCTTCCCTCTCGTCTCCCTTGAGGAAGTCTCCTCCCTGCTCTCCTCCTCCAACCCTTCCACTTGCCCCCTTGGTCCCATTCCCTCCCGCCTCCTGACCTCCATAGCTTCCACTGTCACCCCTTCCCTCTTGCACATCATCAACCTCTCCCTCTCTACTGGCTCCTTCCCCTCCACCTTCAAGCATGCCACTCTCTCTCCTATCCTCAAAAAGTCCACTCTTGACCCCTCTGACCCTTCTAGCTTCCGTCCTGTCTCACTCCTTCCCTTTGCTTCCAAGCTCCTTGAACGTGTTGTCTACTCCCGCTGCCTCGACTTCCTCTCCGCCAACTCCTTCTTTAACCCCCTCCAATCTGGTTTCCACCCCTTTCACTCTACTGAAACTGTTCTTGCTAAGATCACCAATGACCTTCTTGTGGCTAAATCGAATCGCCTCCTTGACCTCTCTACTGCCTTCAATACTGTTGACCACTCACTCTTGCGGGACTCACTTCACTCCCTTGGCTTCGATGGCTCTGTCCCCGACTGGTTCTCCTCCTACCTCTCTGACCACTCCTTCAATGTTTCTCTTGCCAACTCCTCCTTCTTCCCCCTCTCAGTTGGTGTTCTCCAAAGCTCTGTCCTTGACCCTCTCCTCTTCTCTACCTACACCCTGTCCCTAGGCAAACTCATTGCCTCCCATGGCTTCCAATATCACCTCTACGTGGATGACACTCAACTCTCTCTACTCCCTCTCTCTCTCTCTCCCCATCTGTTCAAGCTCGCCTCACCAGCTGTCTCTCTGATATCTCTACCTGGAGGTCTCAGCGACAACTCAAACTCAACATGGCTAAAATTGAACTCCTTATCTTCCCCCCTCATCCTTCCTCTCCCTCTTCCCTGTCAAATCTCATCGATGGGGTCAAGATCCTTTCTGTCCAAGCCTGTAGCTTAGGCTTCATCTTTGACTCACCCCTTTCTTTTAAACCCTACATTGACTCTGTTGCCAGATCCTGTCACTTCAGGATTTGCCTTTTTCTCTCTGTCTTCTCTGCCCAAACCCTTGTTCACTCCCTGGTCATCTCTCGTCTCAATTACTCTTGCCTCCTTCTCACTGGTCTCCCCCGCTCTTACCTTTCTCCCCTTATCTTCATCCAAAACTCTGCTGTCATCCACCTCACCTGTCACTTTGACCACGTGCAGCCCCTCCCTCTCCTCTCTTCACTGGCTCCCCCTTCCTGAATGAATCCTGCACAAGCTCCTAGTCTTCTCCTATAAATCTCTTCTAAACCTTACTCCCCCCTACCTCTCTGTGCTAATTTCCCTCTGTACTCCAGTCCATGAACTCTGCTTCTCCTCTGTCCTCTCTCGCCCTCCCACGCCTCCCCTGCTCCCCTAACCACCTTCGTTCCTTCTCCCTAGCTGCCCCCCACGCCTGGAACTCCCTCCTTGCCTACACCTGTCTCAGCCCCTCCCTTCTTACCTTCAAATTCCTCAAGACCCACCTCTTCCACTCTGCCCTCCCTGACTCCTCACTCCCCTCGCCTAACTCCTGCTGATACCTACCATCCAGTACACTCTGCTCCCTGAGGTCTGTGCGCTCATATCCTCACCACACGGACCAGTCAGCCATCATTCTTGATGTAACCAAGCCAAGCACGTGCACTTGAGACCTCACATCTTTGTGAATGTTACACCCCTTGTCTCTCCCTCTGTTCCCCTTTCTTTGTATCCCCATTCCCTCTGTCTCTCAGATTGTAAGCCCTAGGGCAGGGACCATGGCTATTCCATTACTTTGTAAAGCGCCAGGTACATTGCTGGCGCTATATAAATGCTTGCTAATAAAACAATAATAATAATAATAATAACAACAGAGACAGACACCACCTTCAGTAATTGAATTTGATACTTCTTGGACAGAAAGACAAGTCTGCAAAGACATCCCTCAAAAATAACCCCTGAGCTGGACTGAGCTAGTTCAGGAAGCCTGCTTGCAGAAACAGATACATGAAGACACAACCCTCAAGCAACAGAATTTCCTTCCAAAAAGATCAGCAATTCATAATTTTAAAAAACTCAGAAGTTTCTTTTCTTAGCCCCATACGAAGCAAGTCACCTCAACACGTGCAAGTAAACCATGTTGAACCAAAAAAAATAATTCCCTAGCTATAGAAGAGAAACATATAAGCCAGAGCTCATATGTAGACTGTTATGGTGTAGTGTTAGAAGTAGCTCTTTTGACAGAGAACCAGCAGCATCCCCTGTAGTTGTGCCCTCAGCTCTGGTCTCCACTGCTACATATCACTCTCAACTATAGCTCCCACAAGCCTCCCTATATTATCAATTCCCCTAGTGCCTACACATTCCAACTGAGCTGACCTGTACAACTTTGGAAGAAGTTACCTTTGTTGGATTGTGCAACAGGCACAAGTAAAAGCCCATTGCAAGCCCTGCAAGATTAATATGGGGCTTGTCCAGTAGCGGGAGGGTCAGGGGATGAAACAGTTTCTTTTTCTCCTTGTCTTCTCTCTTCTCCTCTCTCTGTCCTCCATCTTGTCCCATGCAGTCTGTACAGTATGGAAGCATGTCTTCTGAGTTCTTAGTAAAGTTCTGTTTTGAAGAAACTTCTGCTGTGTGTTATTCAACAGAAAGCTAACTCTACAATAGGTTATGGGCCCAGGACATCTTCAAGGCAATTTTGAAGACTAGAAGCAGCCCAGAAGGAGTGCAGACTGTGAAAGAAAACTCCCAGACAGAGAGGCCTACTGACTGTGAGTAAGAAGGCCTAAATCCCAGAAGGGGAAAGGGAGGGAAGCAAGTATGGCAAGCAGCTCAGAGCTCAGACTTTCAGTAGGAAAGCTGAACAATGTAAACTACCAATTGTGGAAGTTTAAAGTGGAAATGCTGCTGTCTAAAGATGATCTATGGGAGGTGATTACCACGAACAGACCAGCAGCAAATCATGAGGAATGGGATAAAAAGGACAGGTTAGCAAAGGCTACAATAAGTTTATTGGTAGAAGATGACCAGCTAATCCATATAAGAAGTGAGACCACAGCAAGAGGCATGTGGATTGCATTGCAAAACTTGCATGAGAGAACTAGCCTGAATAGCAAACTGTTTCTACTGAGGAAACTATACAAAATGAGGCTTGGCAAAGAAAGTGAAATGCAGGAGCATATAAATGCCATGTTGGAAGTAGTGGCACAGCTGCGCGGCATTGGAGAAGATATAAAGGACAGCCATGTGGTAGCCCTACTCCTCTGCAGCCTGCCTGAATCTTACAGTGCCCTCATCAATGCCCTGGAGACAAGGCCAGAGGCTGAACTGAAGCTAGAATTTGTTAAACGTAGACTTGCGGATGAATTCCAGCACAGAAAAGAGAACCTGCGGAATGATCTAAAGCAGGGAAATGAGACTGCACTGAAAACCTCAGACAAAGCTCCTAAGAGGGAAACCAGAGTATGCTTCAGATGCGAAAAGGAGGGACATTTAAAGAGAGACTGCTATATATGGAAAGCAGAACAGCAGAATCTGTCTCCACGAACACCTAAGCAAAGGACTAAAGTCACAAACAGCAACACAGTCACTCAACAATGGAGTGGGTGCTTCAGAGCAACGTAAGACAACTCATCCCAAAATTGGTATGTAGACTCCGGGGCAATGAACCATGTGACTAGCGATAAAGGATTCTTCACAGGGCTGGATCTGAGCAGAAAAGAAAGGATCTACCTTGCAGATGGGAGAAGCATGAACACGGAAAGAATTGGACAAGGATTCCTGTACTGCAACCAGTCACAGGGAGGCACACTGACCATACCTATGAAAGATGTGCTCTGTGTGCCCAACTTAGAAGGGGGACTCCTGTCCGTGAGGCACCTGGCAGCGAGGAGGCTTACCATTCGTTTCCAGGGAGACGAATGCACAATTAAAAGTGGGACAAAAGTACTGGCCAGACCACTACAGATGAGCACCTGTACTGTCTGAGCACAGCGAAACACACAAACCACACGATGACTGCATCCACCTGTGGCATAGACGCATGAGACATAGGCTGCTTTCACACCTTACAAAATGGGCTATTCTAATAACTGGAGATAATACAGAGTATTATAATTGCTGGAGTTTTGTAAAGTGTGAATGCACTATTCCCCTTTTATGCTGCAAGATCTCAGGTCATTGTAAGAGCCACATTTGGTAGCTCTTACAATGACCCAAGATCTCGTAGCATAAAAGGGGAATAGTGCATTCACACATCACAAAAATTGTGTAATTATAATACCCAGTATTATCTCCAGTTATTAGAATAGCCCATTTTGTAAGGTGTGAAAGCAACCATAGACAGACAGACAGCCTCAAGCAAATGCACAGTAGTTGACCAAAGACCTTAAGGTATCAATGTGTCCTGTGATCATGAAATGCAACTGCTGCATCAAAGCCAAAGCTACGAGGGCTGTGTTTTCTAAAAAGAGTCAGAATAGAGCCACGAAACCACTTGATCTTGTACACAACGACGTCTGCGGCCCAATGAAGGTTCCCATGCCAGGAGGCAACCGGTATATAGTAACTTTCATTGATGACTATTCAAGGTACACGATCACGTACATCATGAAGAGTAAAGATGAAGTATTCGACAAACTTCAGGACGATGTGATCATGATGAGCAACAATTTCCAGCGCAGACCAAAGACATTGCGGACTGACAATGGAGGTAGGAAGATAGGAATAAAGTTTATTGTTTCGATGATAGGTCATAACAAAAGATATATACAATAAGACAAGACCACACAACACAAACTCCAACATTAAATCAAGACTCAAGTGAACATTTTCAGTAAAAGCAGCTACTTGCTGCCCAGTCCTCACTAAAATATAAACATAGCATAATTTAATAGAACCAATTAAATCACCTTTCGGCTAGTACATCTAGCGGGCACATTTGCAATTAAAATTAAATACCTCCTAAAAAGCTAAACATGTTGAAGAGTTTAGTTGTAATTCTAAATGGGTGTCCCCCCTGCCTCTAATGAGATATGCAGGTATACTTATACAGCCAGAAGGTTAATAGCCGTAGTAAGGTTATCCCAACAGGAAATATAGTACTAAAATGAACCCTAGCTCTTCTGCGGAGCTTGAGTGCGGGAGACTCTAGACCCCTGTGCATTTCAATTCAATCCATTTCTTTAATAACAGAAGCACATCCCCACCTCTCCAAGCACGAAGTGGGGGAGGAATTATGCTATTTGTTCATATGGCATAACAGACTGGCCATTGCAAAATTGGAATATCCATCAAACTTAATAACTATAGAAACATAAAAACTTTAAAAGAATTTTTTTATAAAATTGGGCCCATACACAGACAAAATTATTTTAGCAAAGATAATAATCCTCACAATTAGCATTACCCCAGCCTTGATATAGTGGGCCAAAATTTATTCGTTTTCCCTGCCTGAAAGATTATATTTCTGCTTTATGACAAATACTCTCCACAGGAATTCCGAGACCTTGGACGTAATAGCAGTGGAGCGATCATCCAGCAGGAACCTCAAGGAGAACACATCTTGCCTACCAGGGCAAACAGCTAAGACTGGAGTGATAAACCTAGCACGTACCTCATTGAAGAAGGGGCAATATAGCAAAATGTACTCAATTGTGTCAATTTGCAATGGCAATTGCGCTCCGCCAGGGGAACCCCTCTATAACGACCCTCCACCAAATTCGAGGGGGAAAAAATTTAATCTCGCTAAGATGAATAGTCTCCTCTTTTTAGGAACCTTGCTGTTTACAAGTTAAGACATAGGAAAACTAGTTTTGTTAATAATCGGGAGATATCCTCATAGCGTTCTATTATCCCAAAGGGAAGCAAATGTTTCCTGCCATGTGGTATCAGAGAGTCTATCAAATAGCATTTTTTTAGCCGCTTTGTAACCCAAGGGAAGTAGGGCCTCTGATGAGAACCCTAAATGATTTACTTTGTTTGAAACCTTCGAGACCCACAAATTGGGAACTTTATCTTCGAGCACCAGCTGTGAAAGAGGAGCAACCATAGTAAAAAGAGGCGTAGCCAATACCCAATGGCACCCTACAATGGAGGTGAGTTCGCAGGAAAGGAAGTAGAGGACTTCCTGAGACTCCATGGAATTGAGCACCAAAAGACAGTGCCATATACACCCAAGCAGAACGGAACAGCTAAAAGGAAAAACAGAACACTAACTGAAATGGTTAGATGCACATTAACAGACCCTGGACTACCAGAAAGATACTGGGGAAAAGCAGAAGTTGCTGCCACCTACCTACAAAATTGGCTGTATACTAGAACAGTGAGGAAAACTCCATATGAACTGTGGAATGGTCAAAAACCTAGTGTGGTCCACATCAGAGTATTTGGAAGTAAGACTTATGTATATATCCCAGAGAAGAAACGTACCAAGCTGCAAAACAGAGCAGTGGAAGACATCCTCGTAGAATACAGTGAGCATTCCAAAGGCTACAGGATCTTAGTAACAGTGTGACCTTTGTGGAAAACTAAAGCGACAGTGTGAGGACTCTCCAAGGTCCAGGCAAAGGAAAACAATAAACCACGGACGAAACCACTGAAAGGGAGCAGGCCTCTGAACAAACGGTCGAAATTGGCACAAAGGTAAGAGAAGTGCAGGAACAGACACAGCCGGCTGCTGATGCTGAGCCAAGGCAGTCGACGAGGTCTAACAAAGGCATTCCCCCAACTCGTCTGTCCTACAAAGTCAGCACCAGTAAATTGTCAGAGCCAGCATCCTGGGAGGACATCTCGCAGATGTCAGAAGGGGAAACAGAAAAATGGGTAAGAGCAGCTGAAGAAGTAAAGTCCATGCAGGACAACGAGACGTGGACACTTACTCCACTGCTCGCAGGGAGAAAGACTATAGGTTGTAAATGGACATTTAAAATAAAGTACAATGCGCAGGGAAATACTGAACAGTACAAGGCCCAACTTGTCGAGAAAGGATACTCCCAGAAGAACGGAGAAGACTATGATTATTATTATTATTAAACATTTATAAAGCGCCAGTAACAACCTGGCGCTGTACAGAACATACAATCAGCTGCGGTCCCTGCCTGTGGCTTACAATCTAAAAGACAAGGAGGGGGAGACAAGGAGAGGGGACAGCGGGAGAGACATGGGAGAAGACAAACAAACATTCAGGCGGATGCGAAGTCTCAGGTGCGTGTACTTGGCTTGGTTACAAGGTGGTCGGTAGCAGCAGTCAGCAGAGGAGGGCTGACAGTAAGAGCAAGGGGAAAGACTAGAGGGCATTGGGAAAGGCAGCATGGAAAAGGTGGGTCTTGAGGAGGGATTTGAAGGAGCGGAGGGAGGAGGCGAGGCGGATGTCGGCAGGGAGGGAGTTCCAGGCATGCGGGGCAGCGAGGGAGAAGGGACGAAGGCGGTTGGGCGAGCAGGAGAAGCGAGGGAGAGCGAGGGAGGGGACAGCGGAAGAGCGGAGAGCGCGCGCAGGAGCGCGTAGGGCGATTAGGTCCGAGAGGTAAGGGGGAGCTTGGTCATGGAGCGATTTGAACGTGAAAACCAGGAGTTTGAACAGGATACGTTCAGGAAGGGGGAGCCAGTGAAGGGAGAGGAGGAGAGGCGTCACATGGTCGAAGCGACGGGCAGAGTGAATGACCTTGGCGGCAGAGTTTTGGATCGCCACAAGGGGGGACAGGTGGGAGCGAGGGAGGCCAGCAAGGAGGAGGTTGCAGTAGTCGAGGCGAGAGATAACCATGGCATGAACAAGGATTTTGGCCGAGGAGACAGATAGAAAGGGGCGAATGCGGGCAATGTTGAGGAGAGCGAATCGGCAGGATTTGGCCACAGAGTCAATGTAAGGTTTAAAGGAGAGGTGCGTGTCAAAAATGAAGCCCAAGCTGCGGGCACGGAGAACAGGACGGATGGTGACCCCATCAATGCAGACGGTCAGGTCAGAGGGAGAGGAGGGGGATGGAGGAAAAATGAGGAGTTCAGTCTTGGCCATGTTCAGTTTGAGTTGGCGTCGGGACATCCAGGCGGAGATATCAGAGAGGCAGTCGACGAGGCGTGAGCGGACAGAGGAGGAGAGAGAGGGGGTAGAGAGATAGAGTTGGGTGTCATCAGCATAGAGATGGTATTGGAACCCGTGGGAGGCAATAATTTCACCAAGGGACCGGGTGTAGATAGAGAAGAGGAGAGGGCCAAGGACAGAACCTTGGGGAACCCCAACCGAGAGGGGAAGGGAGGGGGAGGTCGACTCGGGGAGGGAGACATTAAAGGAGCGGTCAGAGAGGTAGGAGGAGAACCAGTCAAAGACAGAGCCACGGAAGCCCAAAGAGTAAAGCGAGTCCAAGAGGAGCGAGTGGTCGACAGTGTCAAAGGCAGCAGAGAGGTCAAGGAGGACAAGAACGGAGTAGTGGCGCTTCGATTTAGCGACAAGTAGATCATTGGTGATCTTGGCCAGGGCAGTTTCAGTAGAGTGGAGGGGGCGGAAGCCGGACTGGAGAGGGTCCAGGGAGGAGTTGGCAGAGAGGAGGTTCAGGCAGCGGGAGTAGACGACACGTTCCAGGAGCTTCGAAGCAAAGGGAAGGAGGGAGACCGGCCGGTAACTAGAGGGATCGAAAGGGTCCAGGGTAGGCTTTTTGAGGATGGGGGAGACAGTGGCATGTTTGAAGGCAGAGGGGAAGGAGCCTGTGGAAAGGGAGAGATTGACAACATGCAGAAGGGGGGGAGCGACAGTGGGAGCAATAGAGGTCAGGAGGCGGGAGGGGATCGGGTCAAGGGGGCAGGTGGAGGGGTTGGATGAAGAGAGAAGAGCAGAGATTTCCTGGAGAGAGGCAGGAGGGAAGGATGCGAGGAGGGAGGGGGGCGGGGGGCGGAGGGAGGCAATATCCCGACGGATCTTGTCAATCTTGGAGGTGAAGAACGACGCAAGATCCTGAGCAGCAAGGGAAGAGGGCGGAGGAGGGCAGGGGGGTTTGAGAAGGGAGTCGAAAGTAGAGAAAAGGCGTCGAGGGTCGCGGGAGAAAGATTCGATCCTAGAGGCATAATAGCGATGCCTAGCTAGGGAGATAGCCGAGGAGAGGGAGGAGAGGGAGAATTTGTAATGGAGGAAGTCAGGGAGGGAGCGGGATTTGCGCCAGAGGCGTTCGGCAGCCCGGGCGCAGGAGCGGAGGTAGCGGATGGCAGGGGTAAGCCAGGGGCGGGGGTCGAGGGGGCGGACGGGGCGAGCAGAGGGGGGGGCAAGAGAGTCAAGGGTCGAGGAGAGAGAAGCGTTGAGAGCAGAGACAGCAGAGTCAGGGGAGGAGGAGGCGAAAACGGGGGGGAGAAGGGGGGAAAGATGTGCGGCAAACTCCGAGGGAGTAAGGGCCTGCATATTGCGGAAGGGGCGCATAGAGGGGGAGGCGGAGGGGGGTCGGTGGGAAAGGCTGAAGGAGCCGAGGAAGTGATCAGAACTAGGGAAGGGGTCAAAGGAGAGGTCAGTTAGAGAACAGTTTCGAGTGAAGACGAGGTCGAGGGAATGGCCGTCAGTATGAGTGGGGGAGTCGGTCCAGAGTCGGAGATTAAAGGAGGAAGCGAGAGAGAGAAAGCGGGAAACAGAGGGGGCGGAGGGCGTGTCAACGTGAATGTTGAAATCACCAAGGATAAGAGTGGGGATATCATCGGAGAGGAAGAAGGTGAGCCAGGATTCAAAGTCCGGGAGGAAAGAGGAGAGGGAACCCGGGGGGCGGTAGATGACAGCAACCCGAAGGTGTAGAGGGGAGTATAAGCGCACAGAGTGGGCCTCAAAGGAAGGGAAGGAGGAGGAGGGGGGAGGGGAGAGGGTTTTGAATTGGCAGTGCTTAGCAAGGAGCAAGCCCACACCACCACCCAGGCCCTCAGGGCGGGGGCGGTGAGAGAACGACAGGCCCCCGGAGGATAGAGCAGCCGGGGTAACAGAGTTGGAGGGCGTGATCCAGGTTTCCGTAAGAGCCAGGAGTTGAAAGGGGCGAGAGAGGAAGAGATCGTGGATGAAGGGAGCTTTAGCCACGGACGAGCGGCAGTTCCAGAGGGAGCAGGAAAAAGGCAATTGGTGTTTGGGAAGGCAGGGGATGCGGATGAGGTTGGGGGATGGGGAACGGGCGGGTTTGGGCCTAGGGGGAATGGGTAAGGGGGGATGAGGGTGGGGAGGGGGGATGGGCGTGGGTGAGGATAAGGGGTAGGTTGGCTGGAGAAAGGCTGCTGGTGAAGGAAGAGGGAGAAGGAGGAGGTGCGTGAGAAAGGCTAGAAGGAGGGAGGTGATAGAGGGCGAGGAGGCAAGGGAGGTATAGGGAGGCATCATAGGTGTTACCAGTTCAGGTATCGGGGGGCAGCCAGGCCTGCAGGTGTCATGTGAGCGCGGGCGTGCTGTCGCACGGCAATGATGAAACATTTGCACCTGTAGTTAAGCACACTACAATCAGAACATTGTTAACTATAGCTGCCGGAAGAGGAATGCAAGTCAGGCATATGGACGTGAAAACAGCGTTCCTAAATAGTGAGTTGAAGGAAGATATTTGCATGGACCAGCCACCGGTGTTTGCAGACGTTGAAAGGCCAGATCTTGTATGCAAACTGCACAAAAACATATATGGGCTTAAGCAGGCTGCCAGAGCGTGGAAATAAACAAGGCGCTCATGAGGGAAAATTTTACCAAGAGCAAAGCAAATCCCTGCTTATACACAAGAGACTAAGGGGCAGATGGATCTTTGTATTAATGTATGTTGATGACCTTATCGTATGCTTTGAGCAAGAAGGGGACGAGTGCGAAACAATGAGAGCTCTAAATCAGGACTTTGGAACTAAGAACCTGGGTAACATAATGCACTACCTTGGAATACAAATTGAAAGAGAAGACGACGGAAGCTACCTTCTCAACAAAAGACAGGCAATAGACGAGATGATATAAAGTTTCGGCATGGGGGTGTGAAGGCAGCGAATACCCCTATGGAAACCAGCTACCTGAACCGAGCTTATGCTGCCAGCCAATAAGCAATACAGAAAGGCAATAGGAAAACTCTTGTACATTGCCACAATCACAAGGCCTGGCATTGTGGTGGCAATAGGTATACTGTGTAGACAAGTCTCAGCCCCAACCCAAAGGGATTGGAACACAGTGAAGAGGGTCTTACGGTATCTGAAAGGGACTGTGCACCTCAAGCTATGGCTCCCAGCAACTTCCTCGTCAGACCTGATAGGGTACGTGGACGCAGATTGGGCTGGAGACCATTCGGACAGAAAATCTACCAGTGGGTTCCTATTTTTGCTTTGTGGAGGACCCATCAGCTGGTGCAGTAGGAAATAAGCCTCTGACACTTTCCTCGACAGAGGCAGAGTACGTGACAGCAGCACATGCCAGCCAAGAAGTTATCTGGTTGCGACAGCTTCTGAATGATCTGGGGCAAAAATTGGACAGACCCAATCAACCCCAGAACCAAGCACATTGATGTAAAATACCATTTCCTGAAAGACTCACAGGAACAAGGACTCATAGATCTGCAATACTGTTCTACCGAGGATGTGACAGCGGATGTGTTCACGAAGTCACTAGCAGGGAAACGCCTTTGCAAACTATTAAGAATGAACCTAGTGGGTTTGACTAGTGACTGTTGAGAAGGGGTGTTGGATTGTGTAACAGTCACAAGTAAAAGCCCATTGCAAGCCCTGCAAGCTTAATATGGGCTTGTGCAGTAGGGGGAGCATCAGGGAATGAAACAGTTTGTTTTTTTTTCTCCTTGTCTCCTCTCTTCTCCTCTCTCTGTCCTCCATCTTGTCCCATGCAGTCGGTACAGTACGGAAGCATGTCTTGAGTTCTTAGTAAAGTTCTGGTTTGAAGAAACTTCTGCTGTGTGTTATTCAATAGCTTATACAATAACCTTCTCTCTACACTTAGGTTCTGTTAGGGAGAAAAGTTAGTCCCTTGTCCAAGAGGAGTGCACCCCCCTGCCTACCCCCTATGTCAGTAGATGGGGATACTTCATCTTCACCTCATCAAGAGGAATGGAGAATACAGTTGATTTTTCACTCTGAACAGCATGAAACAAATGGACAAATCACTGGGGAGCAGCATACAGATATCCATGAAGACTGTGTGTATGCAATGCTACATTTCTACTAGGGAAGCAATATGAAGAATATAACTTTAATTAAAAGTAGATATAGGCAACAGTAATTGTTAAGAAGACATCAATTACTCCGTTCTCTTATCTTGACAACTTCCCTTAAATTAAATTTTGGAAAAAGCACACGGTTCTGTCAAAGCCTTCTATTAACATGGATACATTTGAATTAATGCACTGGATTTCTCTCTCCTCATAGTTGTAGGAACTAGTCTCTTGTCCGTCAGAGTATTTACCTGCAAATAGAAACAAATATCCTACACAAAGTCTTATTTTTGAACCTAGGAGCACATCTGCCATCCAAACGGGGTAATTTTTTTAATTTATTTTTTAAATTAAAACTGAGATTAACAAGCCAAAACCAAACAACTCTGAAGAGTACAACATGACCAAGGTATTATCAGAGCTGGAAGGAACAATTAAGATATCTATGGTTTAACAACCATTCATTACTAGGGTATTCAAAAATGAGGGAGAATCTCAGTACTTTTATGCTGTCATTTTCAGGCAGCGGCAGCTGCCTGAAACTTAAATGTACAGCCACTGTTTTATAAACAGGGGACTGCTGAAGCCCCGATTTTGAGGAAACTGCTTGACCTACATTTCTAAAAATTTAACCATGGCTGTAAGTTGTGAGGACCATCATATCCACAAACTTTGAAAAAGATCCATTAGGAAAATAAAATGTTATAACTGCTTAAACGTTAATTGCTTGTGGTCAAAATGCACACC
>QEPC01006530.1:666474-749279 GCA_003113815.1 Sphenodon punctatus | reverse complement strand
GGGGGGCTGGGAGAACTGAAGGGGGCGAGGATTGAGTGGGCGGGGGGGCCAAGACAACTGAAGGGGGCAAGGAGTGAGCGGATGGGGGGGGAGAACTGAGAAGGGGCAAGGAGCCCGTGGGCGGGGGGAGGACTGAAGGGGGCAAGGATTGAGTGGGTGGGGGGGACGGGAGAACTGAAGGGGCGAGGAGCGGGCGGGCGGGGGAGCCGGGAGAACTGAAGGGGGTGAGGAGCAAGCGGGGGTGAGAACCCATGCCGGCAGCAGCGGCTGTCAGTGGGACTCCTGCCGGTGCGCCCTGAGAGAGCGGGGGGAAGGGGAGAGGAAGCTGGGCAGAGGACTAGGAGCAAAGGAGAGAGGCTGGTGGCTGCTGCTGGCGGCGGCAGTAGAAGTTGATGCTTCAAGGATGCAGTTGTAGGATCTTGGACAGAGTCCGGCCCAGCTGGTAGGCAGAGAAGTGGAGCAGTTGTGTTTAATGAGTTATTTCCTACAATATTCTAGAGCCGGGATGGGGAATCTCAGGGAAGTCAACTAGGGCACACAGCTGATTTTTTTTTTGGCCCTTTTCCAGTTTCTGGGTCCAGTTACTACCCCTAAGCACTGAAAGAATGAGTTCAGGGTAAGGGTGCAGAGACTAGGGCATGCATGCACACAAGGATGGATAGGGAATAGATTTAAGGCACAGAGCCATGATCTGGACCCTTCTTTTACTGCGCACCCCTTAAGCACCTTTTCCTTCAACTTCTGTGCAGATTTTTAGGGCTTGTACTCATTTTCAAAGTGGCACAGGGAAGGGAAAACAAAGTTCCCCACCCCTGGACTATCAGTAATTGTGTGCCCACCCCTAGCACAGCTCAAAAGAGTAGGGGGAGGCATGTTTGAATGAATGCTCCTTTATTTTTCTTGAGTTACTCATATAAATTAGGGTTTGGCCAGGCCACATAATTCCCCTTCCCGTCACTACAAGTGTAACCGCTATAGCAGAAAATCCTCCTGGTTAGTGAAGAAACCATCTTCTTAACAAGCCAATTTGAAATAAAGTAATCTGGTGCATGATAACTGTTTTTACTTCCACTTTGTGAAATTACACTCAAAGAATTCCCTGAATCATCAGGTGTTGTGCTAGGATGGCTTGTTTCCCCCCCCCCCCCGTTGTGGTTGTGAGGCAGTAAAAGGGCTCGCCCCTCATTCTCTGTCTCATTGCAACTGTCCTGCCTAGCTCAGCCCAGAACAAGCAGCCTCCCCCCCCCCCTGAAAGCGAATCCAATAGGGTTGAGGCAGCTACAGCTGACTGCAAAGAAAAATTCCCCTCCTAGGCAAAGACCTGCTGTTCTTCCCCCACCCTCGAGCTGGGAGCTTCCTTCCCCTCTCCCCATTAGTAGTCAGCCAGATCTCAGTACTACACCAAGGAGGGAAATTGTGCTTCCTGTATGGAGGCAGCTGTGACTTGGGGCAGCGGGACCGGGGTAGGAGCACTGACCCAGCCAGAGAGAAGCAGCCTTTCAGAGGGCCAGTGGATCCATCAGCAACCAGTGACAGCAGAGGAGGACTAGGAGCAGAACGTGAGCAGCGCACTTTGAAAATGAAAAACTGGCTACTGTGCATGGGATGTGCAGGCAGGAGCCACATTGGAAATAAGAGCTCTAATATTGACTCAGCAACATTGCACACACAATGTTCTAAACAGACCTGCTGTATAGCATGAGCTTCAGATTGAAGGGTAGGGGGTGGAGGGGTGGTGGTCTGTAAGGAAAGTTTGGCCTACAAAAGGTATCGAGCTACCATAGAGTATATCCACCTTCTGTTCAAGACCTGGGACAGATTGGGAATTCTGCTGGTATACCGACCACCACGCTGAACAAACTCCCTGACCAATCTGGCTGAGTTCATCTCGGAGGTGTTGAGGATGCCTAGACATAGGCCACTTTCGGACATACCTCCTCCCCACCCCACGCATATTTGGGGGGCGGGGGGGAAACGTGCAGTCCGAATACGCGTGGGGACTGGCCGGTCTGAAAGCCCGCCCCAGTCTCCTGCCCCCCCCCGCAACATCTCCCCCACCCCCACCAAAACCTCCCACCGCCCCCGCAACATCCCCCCACCAAGCCTTCTGCCCCTGCAACATCTCAAGCCCCCACCTCCCAAACCCCCACCTCCCACAAAACCAACGAATTAACCAAAGCAAAAAATATAACCGTTTAAAAATAAACTTAAATGGACGCGTTTTCTTAAAATACACACAAAAAACCCATTCAGTACAATTACAATTCAAAACACCTTCCACTCCATACATTGCAACAAAACATAAATGCCAAAAAACAGAGAAATAAATTCTATTAGAGCAATATTTAATCATTAACATACATGTAATATATGTACTAAATTCCTTACCATACATACTTGGTTATCAATAACTAAACTTGCACATTTCACAATTATGAAACTAATTTATTCTCATAATTTGACAAGGAACAATTGTCAGAGTAACTTAAGTTTGTTATTTACATGTATACAAATTGTGTACATTCATACAATGAAGTAAAGAATGTGAGTGTAGACATTATACAATTCATTGTACACAATGAAGTTATGTAGAAACAGATTTAAATTACTCTGGTAATAGTTCCTTGTCAAATTATGAGAATAATTTAGTTTCATAATTGTAAAATGTGCAAGTTTAGTTATTGATAATGAAGTATGTATGATAAGGAATTTAGTACATATATTACATGTATGTTGATAAAATATTACTCTAATTGTTAATAATAATAATAATTCACAATTATAGCGCCAGCAGTGTACCTGGCACTTTACAAAGTAATAAAATAGACAGGGTCCCTGCCCCTAGGGCTTACAATCTGAGAGACAGGAGCTGGGGGAGAGACATAGGAAGGGGAACAGAGGGAGAGACAAGGGGTCTAACATTCATGAAGATGCGAGGTCTCAAGTGCACGTACTTGGCTTGGTTACGATGAGAATGACAGCAGGCAGGTCCATGTGGCAAGGATAAGGGTAAACAGATCGTAGGTATAGGAATAGTGGCTCAGCAGGATAAAGAGTCAGACAGAGCAGAGCGAAAGAGGTGAGTTTTAAGGAGAGATTTGAAGGTATGAAGGGAGGGGGCAAGGCGGATGTGGACAGGGAGGGAGTTCCAGGCATGGGGGGCAGCAAGTGAGAAGGGACGAAGGCGCTTAGGGGAGCAGGGAAGGCGTGGAAGGGTGAGAGAAGGGACAGAGGAGGAGCGAAGTGCACGGGCTGGAGTATGGAGGGCGATAAGTGCAGAGAGGTAGGGGGGAGCAAGGTTGTGAAGAGCTTTATAGGTGAAGACTAGGAGCTTGTGCAGGATTCGTTCAGGAAGGGGAAGCCAGTGAAGCGAAGAGAGGAGGGGCTGCACATGGTCGAAGCGAATTAATTTCTGTGTTTTTTGGCATTTATCTTTTGTTGCAATGTATGGAGTGGAAGGTGTTTTGAATTGTAATTGTACTGAATTGGGGTTTTGTGTGTATTTTAAGAAAACTCTTGTACATTTAAGTTTGTTTTTAAACTGTTAAGTTTTTTGCTTTGGTTATATGTGCTTAGTGTTTGTTTACACTACTGTCTCAGATTTCAAACAACACATTTGTTAGAAAAGCTACAGAGAATCACAAAATCAAATCTGTAAAAGAAGTGTTCCATGATTTTTAGATGTACAATAGGCTTTTAAAACTTTATATATTCAATAAAGCAGATGCCTAAGTATTAGGACTTAATCTTTCTCAGTGCAGTCAAACCATTTGCCATTGGGTTCTTTCAACAAAGAAATGATTTCACTTCTCACTATAACATAGTGACCATAAATAACACTGAGCATTTGAATTGGCAGCTGCATTTAAAATAATTGTGTTGTGAATTATTTTTTCCTTTTGCTGTGGGATAGCTTCTCTCGTCTTATCAGGACAGGAGTGAAGTGTTACAGAACACCCCTAAGGAAGTCTCAAACTACAATGAACGTGAACCAAACACAGTTGCCTCAGAAAATACTAAACTCCAGCACCTGAGAGGAAAGAATGTTTAGAAAAGACAAGGTAAGCTGATATACAGGACAGATTGCGGCTTCATTCCACATTATGTTGGCTACATCCCAGGTATATTTTTCAGTATTTAATCTGGTTCTTCATATATTCAGATGATTGCTTCCCTTTGCTTTTATCTCAACACATTAAAACCCTAATCTGTTTCTCTACAGAAGCTTAAAAGTGGAGCCGGAAATAAAAAATCTTTTAAAATTCAATTCATTTGTCCATATCTATCAGATAAAGCAAAACTGATCGCTACATATGTGGGGGCAACTGAACTGAACTGTGCTTTTATTTTTTAAAATTGATTTCCTTTAAAAAGCATGCAGAAAAAAGCAACACAGAAAAAGTAAATATAAATCCTAAAATCTAAGCCACCAGATATGGAAGCAAAACACAAGTCCCAAACTGCTGAGAGATTTGGACCCTTTTTACACGGGGCTCTCCCACTCGCGAACCTGCAGACATTTGCGTGTTTATGAGTGGGAGGGGCCCATGTGAAGCTCCTCACTCTGCGGGGGTCCTGTAAAAAAAGGCCATAGTTAACTGGACCTTTTAGTAATAATTGATTGAGGATGATAATTTTATTCAGGGGCATATCTAGGTTGGAACGGGCCCTGGTGCAGAAGACAGAATGTGGGTCTGCCCCCCTCCACGTTGAGCAACAGAGAACGTGACCCCCACCCCCAGGCTCATTGGCCCCGGGTTCAGCTGTACCACCCGTCATTATAGCTACAATCTAGATCTTATTTATATAGGGCCCTAGTAGCTGCGAGACTTCATGAAAAATACAATAAGAATGCAATAAATTACAGTCCAATTAAAAACAATTTTGAAATGAAAGTGTGAAAGGGAAGAACAAATTCAGCAGTGAATCACCTAAGAGCACCTGAAGGATAAAGGTACTTTTTAAAAAGGCACAGAAAAGGGTCCATTTCGTGTTTTGACACTTCGAACTATGATTTTACACTAGAGTTCATTTCAGGTGTGTGGAATAGGGAAGATCATTTATGTTGTACAGCACTCCCAAGTGCCGTCTGGCAGTGGGGTGTTATAGCAATAAGGTATTAATAAAGTATATCATGCTCACTTAGTAAGTAGTAAAAAAAAAGATGGTATTTATTCACCATCAATACAACAGGGTGTTCCTTCTTCAATACACGCACTACATCAGAACATGCTTCACAGCACATCCTGGCCTAAAGATAAGATTTTACAATTAAACACAAGTAAAGCAGAGAAAGTTTTTTCAGTTTCTGTTAATATGCAAGTATCGACAGCACAGCTAATTGCAGTAGATTCTAAACTGCAGGGTACGTCCACACTGCACATTTCACCCACCATATGTGAATTTTCAAAGCAGGAGGAGGGAAAAAACTCAGAAAATTAGACCAGGAACTTGACGCAGCTTTATTTTTGGTGAAACAACTGGGGAAAAGAGATCACAGACATGGGGGTTTTTTTTTGTGGGAAACTACATATTATAGGGTATTATATAAACTTAATGGAAACCTGCAATAACTCTGGAAAAAGATAGGTAATGCAGCAGCATTTTAAGGGCAAGAAAGCAAGATGTCTGTCAGATTGCCAACCCTGAGCAACTACCTACCCATCCTCCACATGATTAGAGATCAACATGCATCATCTAGAATCACAGACAGCTCTTCTAAAACACCGACTCTTGATCTAGTAGTAATTTTTCTTAAAATTTGGCTTCTGTCTGTAGGTAGAAATACTTAGCTACTGTTCAAAGAAAAACAGGTTACAAATTTAAAATGAAAGTATACATTATCTATTTGTTAACAACTGCAAAAGCAATGATAGCTGTGCAATTTTAATCCCCCCATTAGGTCAGAATTTTGTATTTGGAAAGATTTGAGACTAGTAGCACCACAAATGGCAGCCCTTCATTCGGACATCTCTAGTCTGAGATGGTCAACAAGACTCTTTGGAAGAGATTATGCCTTAAAAGCTTCCTATACAATTTAAGTACATCCTGTATCCATATAAATGCAGAAAAATGCATTTAATCTCTGCTTTAATTTCAGATTTGTTACTGTTTTAGTAATCACAACTTTGCTTTTGTGTTGTATCAAATATAGTTCCAATACCAAACAATTATGCTACGAAACCACACTTACTCCTACACAGTATCACACAATTACTCCTACCATGTTCAGTGTTACTGCTTCTTGCTTTAAAGAGGCATATTACATCTGTGGTAACACATCAAGGGACTAGTTAAGGGAACGGGGTGCTATTTAAAATAGTAACCAGACTAGTTAGTTTTCTAGAATAAAAAGTATACTGTAGTTGGTCATGCAAAGATGTTCTGTAGACACCTATTAAACAAAGTGCTGTTTGTGCAACACTGGTTGCATGAACTGATTAGGCCAAGGAAAATTCTGCTTGTAGACCATGACCGTGTCTATGTAAGGTACTGCCACTAAGCTACCACAAAACTGCATCTTATGAGGGTGTCATAAGACAAGAAACCATCAAAGTGGAGTCTTCATTGTCAAAAAAGCACTGTCTACATTAATGTTGCCAGGATAGGAGCTAAACTAGCGACAGCAACACTGGGAAACAGATTTAAATTACCTAAATAGCTAGGGTATTCTAAAGAAGCATTGGAGAATTTTAATAATGGCTGCAATGGCTCAAGCCAAGGAGGCATGTTTCTGTAGCAGCTGTTTCTTTGATAGATATTATTGAAAGTGTTTCGACATAGGGTAAAAACAAACGTGTAGTCTGGGGCGGGATGAACCACAGCCGGGTCAAATCGGGGGATGTAATCAAACACTGACCCGGTCAGGAAGGGGGAACGAGGAGCGATGTGCAGCCATCTGGCTCTGCTGCCACGCTGTGGCCAGTGTCCCACCTCCTACGGGCAGCCATAGCTGGTTGCCAGGGCAACCCCCCCGCCCCAATCCCAGGCTGGGTGGCATGAAAACAGACGCACCCAGCGGGGCTGCTCCTGAGGTTGGACCGTGGGCCCAGTTCATTCCAGACCCATTCCTCCAGCCCAGCTGCCAACCCCACTGAGGTGTGAAACAGGCCCGCGTTTGGCCAGGCCCACGTCATGTTAGCTAACACCCACAGTCTAAACTGAAACCTTGTGCAAGTTTTCCTATTAGTGTTCCCTACGGTGGAAACTGGACAAGCAACGCTAGGTTTCCTGTAAGCGTTATATGTAGTGAAACCTCAACCCCATTTACTCACAAAGTTGCCCTAATTTTCCCTTTCAAAAGACATGCACACTGAAAGACAATTAAAAAACTGGACTGAGACCACTTTCATAGAAGAACAAGGTCTCATATCCTAACACAGGATATGGATTCTGTTAATGTTTACCCTTTTGTTGCAGAGCCTTCTAATTCCCACATCCCTTGCTTGCAGTATTACTTTCAGCTCAATTTGTTTTCCCCTAGGAAGAAAACAACATTAAACTTCGTTAATTTTGTACCTTCCAGTTTTTTCAATTTCTGGAAAATGAGCCTTTTCACCAAGACACTCTTAATTTCCAATTATCCAAATGAAGTTTTCAATAACCACAAGCAGCAAGTCTATTTTTTGAAACTAATGTTGGAAAGTGAAGTTTTTCAAGTTCCATCAGGTTTACTATCAAGTACAATTTTACATTGCTTCCTCGCCAGTGTTCGTCACTCCATCAGACTAGGATATTTAACCACATAAGCGTACCATTATCTCTAGAGTGAACAGTACAACCATCAACACTTAATTAAGCAGCAGTACTGTATGAAATGGCTCCGTTTCAAAGTTAGCGTGTCAACCACAGATGCCATTGCACGTGTTGCAAACATTACTCATGTTTGGACTAATAAAAGATAAGGGTTTTTTTTTAAAAAGGAAAGCTTAGTTGCTGATGTACAATTGTGTGTCAGCTTCAATTTAACAGCCACTAACTGGATATATACGCAGTGATTTCATTTACCTTTGGAGAAAACATACTTCATTGTAGTAGGCATCTAAAACTTCTACATTTTTTGTTTAATCAAGTACACTTTACCAGCACAACAAAGAAAGAAGCTTTTATTAGCTACTATACTTTAATTAGTTAAACACTTGTAAAATGTGCCAAGGCCACTTTTATATTTTTGCATCTATACAATCGGGTCTCTACACAATGCAACTAAAACAATGTCATTAACATTTACGTTATTTTCAGTTATACACATACTAAAAATAAAAAGTTAATTTAAACTTGAGGAAATGACATCATGTCCACATGAAGTAAAAGGCTACATCACTAACTAACGAGAGTTTCTCCGGTTCCATAATTTCAAGGTACAGTCTTGTTTAAAAGCATGAAACAGATTGAGTACATAATGTTACTGGACAAAGGACAATAATAAGACGGGATAAAAAAAGCCCATGAACCTGTTGAGCTTAATTAGAACAAAAATTTAAAGGCTTTAATAAATATTTTTCGCATTCCAGAAAATCACCAAATTTAACAGGTCAACGCAACCTCATACATACAGCTAGCTAAATAAAAGAAAAACAGATGCTGAATCTTTAGACTTAGGCTTGCTGATGCTGGATTGGAACATTTTAGAAACATTTCAATTCTACAACACATTCAAGCATAAGATGAAGAAAGCGTGTTCTAGCTAAAATAGCATTACAAGAGTTCACGTGTGGAATAGATGTGTTCAATCTGTTTGCCAGTTTAACAGTAAGCCTGGAGTGAGCATCAAGTGTTACTGTGCAAGCCTGCATCCCTCCCCAAGCTATAAAAATACAAGTCCTCAGTTTTGCAATGAGATGTGTCATCTTGTACATCTTAGAGATGGCACCAAGGTAGGATCATCATGCACCGTCTCATTTACTGTAGAATTGAATATCCCATCACTGGTGTTGGATTTCTTTGAGAGTTCTTTCTGCAAATATTTGAGAAACCTGTTACAATTCTAATATAGCAATATAACCAAAGCAGAATTAAATGGTATTGTCACCATGCTTTTGTACACAACACCTCTATCTGTACATAAATTAGCCCCATTTTCCTGTGTCATAGTCACCACCACTTATAGCTGGAAACTACCTCCCCAAAAGCAAGTCTAAGCATCTCTAACTTAGCCTGCCTCACTTGTTTCCCCACAAGACCTTAATTTGTATTACCCTTTTGAAAAAAGGAAGGTCTGTCCATATGTCATCCCCGTCTTGCTTAAGTTACCTAGTTTTATTTGCTTTTATGCAACTTAATTTGCCTGTTACCAAATTCTCTCATGACTAAGTTATTCTCTTTTAATTCTTTCCTCATTTTAGATCTTTCAGACCTGAATTTGTGTCTTTAAGAGGCTGCAGTGGTACCCTTTGTGAGACAGCGCTGTACACAATATTCCAGAAATTTAATAACTGCCTTGCACAACAGCATTACCCCTTGTTCTCCATCCCACTGCCAGTTTGTTTAGATACACCGAGCCAATTGTTTCACCACAGTAACATCCCAGCAAACAGTTTACAACTCAGCTCCATCGTTTGTCTCCAAGAACTAAAATTCAGTTTTCTGCATGGAAATCTTTTCATCCCAACAAGCTAGAAGCTTCAAGTTTAGTTACAGGTCTTTGCATGTCAGTTTTCACTAGAAAGAGATATTTTAAAATTGCTTGCTTGAAAGATTAATAGAGATCAATTGTTTTCTCTATGAAAACTTCCATCTATAACCAGGAAAGAAAAGGATAGCTGTAAACTAATTTTCTATCCAGCATCTCATTACTCCATAGTTACTGATCCAGTGTCTGACACTATTCCCCTTCAACTTGATTTAGATAACTAACTGCTTTCCTGAAGACTGGTTTACACGGACATTTTCTTTGGTGTAGGTCCCCTTTACCACCAGAGTTGAGTGCATCCACACAAACATGGGAATTATACAGAAGTTTCTACTGTCAGGAGTACTAACCAGTCTCCTCCAAGACCCCACACCCCAGACTTTTGTGTCTGATGTTAACTCAGCTTATAGAAAGCTGCCGCCACTGCTTGTTTCCCGGGATGTTCTCGAAATGGACAGTAGACGGTGAGGGGGTTGATATCTCAGATGGAAGAGTATTTGGGGCTTGCTCCCAACACAAGTGGTTACCCAAGGAAACCGGGGTTACTCACCTGTAACCTTGGTTCTTCAAGATGGGCTCCATCACTCACACCACAGCTGCCGGAAGCAACTCCAAGCAGTTCATCTGAGCACCCTCAGAGCCCGTTCGGCATGATTCTGGAGTCCCTGTATAAGGCAGGGCAGGGCAGGTGTTACCTCAGTTCTTTCCAATCCCTACATCTCAATTTTCCTTCAAGTAGATGCAGAAGGGAAGGTGGGTGGAAGGTGAGACAGAGCCCATCTCTAAGAACCAGGGTAACACCGATTTCTTCTTCGAGTGGGGTTCCGTGACACTCACCAGTGGGAGATTTAAAAAAAGCTGTCTCAGGGGAAAGAATCTACTTTAATAGAGGTTGAAGGGCTGCTCTCCCAAAGTCAGCATATGCATGAGCTGCAATGTCCAGAGCATAGTGTTTGGCAAAGATGTGTGCAGAGCTCCATGTGGCTGCTTTGTAGATCTTTTCTACAGGAAACTTGTGATGCAATGCAGCGAAAGTAGCCATGGCTTGAATGGAATGTCCTTTAAGACCTTCCGGAGGTTGCTTGCTCGATAGTGTGTAGCAGAGGGAGATGCATTCCACTAACCGGGAAGAGATGGTCTGTGGCAAAACTTTTTGTTCCCCGGTGAGGGTCACCCAGAGATGACAAAGAGGGAATTGGATTTTCAAAAAGGTTTAGTCCTTTTGATGTAAAGAGACAAGGCTCTCCTGACATCCAGCGTGTGTAGAGCTGATTCCCCCTGGGGTGGGGGGAGTGAGGTCTCGGCGAGAAGATTGGCAACACAATGTCCTTAGACATATGGAATGTGGAGACCACCTTTGGTTGAAATGTTGAAGGTAAACAGAATGACTTTTTTGTTGTGGAATATCAGGAACGAAGGGTGTATCGACAAGGCTGCTATTTCACTTGCCCTTCTGGCAGAAGTCATGATAACAGCATGCAAACGTTTAGTGACAGCAAGTTAAGTGAGCAAGTAGCCAGAGGCTCGAAAGGAGGTAGGATTAGCCTCCCCAAAGGGAGATTTAAGTCCCATGGAGGACAGGGGTCTCAAATAGGTGAGGCAATGTTGTGCAGCCCTTCAAGGAAGTACTGGGTGTGAAAACTTTGGGCGACCCTCGATGGGGGGTAGAAGGCAGAGATTCCCGCAAGGTGGACTTCTATAGAGGATGAGCCTACTCCTTGTGATTTGAGATGGACCATGCAAGTCAGAAGGTTTGCGATCGTAGCTGCTTCTGGATCTATTTGCCGAGAAGTTGCCCATATGGAGAAACATTTCCATTTCAGACCATAAGTTTTGTTAGCCGAATCTTTGCAAGCATTTTTCAGGATACGGACTGCCTCTTCAGGCAGATCTACTAAGTCTCGATGAGTTAGGGCAATAATCAGCCAGGCTGTTGGGTGCAACGATTGAAGGCTGGGGTAGAGAACGTCTCTATCATTCTGGTGGTGGAGATCTGGGATAAGAGGAAGATGTTATTGACATACAACCATGGGCTTTAAATGTGTAAACCATGGCTGCTTGGGCCAGTTAGAGTCTATGAGGATGCAGTGCGACTTCTCTTTGTCCAGTTTCATCAGGACTTGAGTGGGTAGGGGAAATGGAGGAAAGCGTAAAGAAGTCCGCTCATCCATGGGATCAGGAACGCATCATTCTGGGATCCCTGCCCTTTCCCTGCTTGAGTGCAGTATACGAGGCATTGAGAGTTGTGGGGTGAAGCAAACAGATCTATTTCTGGTTGACCCCATTTGGAGAATAGATCCAGAGTGACAGATCTGTTGAGCATCCCCTCGTGCTGCAGAGTGGGTGCCCTGCTCATAAGTCTGCAATCACGTTAGATTGACCCGTCAAGTGGGTCATGATGGAATGAACGTTGTGGTAGATAGACCACTTCCAGAGCTTTGTTGCCTCTCTGCAGAGTCTGGACAAGCACGTGCTTCCTTGTTTGTTGATATACCACATTGCTATGGTGTTGGCTGTAGCAATCTTGATGTTCTTGCCTTCGATGGGAGGAAGGAATGCCTTCATGGCAAAACGAAGTGCTCGTAGTTCTACGAGGCTGACGTGTAAAGAGAGTTCCCATTCATTCCAAGTGCCACTCACCCGCAGTGGGCACCCCATCTGTGGTCAGTAGGATGTCTGGAACCAGTTGCAAGAAAGGCATCCCTTCTAATAGGCTGTCTTCTCTGGTCCACCAAGACAGACTGTGCAGGATGGATGGAGTGATTGTGAGGAAATGATGTATGTCGTCCACTGACGGGAAATACTTCCATGCTAACCAGTGCTGGAGGGGATGCATCCTCAATCTGGTGTCTCTCACGACTGAGGTAGTCGAAGCCATGTGGCCTAATAATTGTAGGAACGTCCGGATCGTTTGGGTGGGTTGGGCATGGAGGGTAGCCACTGTGTTTAGGATCGTGAGGAACCAGTCTCATGGTAGAATTTTCAAATGTTAATCTTGGATATTTCAAATGGGCAGGATGGATAGGGATATGAAAGTAAGCATCCTGAAAATCCAAAGCAGAAAATCAAGCTCCCTTGAAAAAGGAGAGGGAGTGTTTTCTTCAGGGTGACCATCCTGAATTTAAAAAGGACCATACCAACTTGGTCAGCATTTTAAGGTCCAGTACGGGCCTAAGATGCCCATCCTTCTTAGGTACCAAGAAAGACCGGAATAGAAGTCCCCTTCGACGTAAATTTTCAGGCACCTCCTCAATAGCTCCTTTAGAGAGAAGGACTAAAATCTCCTGCTCCAAGAATGTCTTATGAGTTGAATTCCCTAAAGAGGGATCGGGAAGGGGATTGAGAACTGAATCGTGTATCCTTGGGAAATGGTGTCAAGAACACACTTGTCAAACAATAAGAGTCCAGATTTTTAGACAGGAAGTCAATTTGTTTGGGAAGAAAATTTCTGTGGGAATTGGTTCTAAGCTTTGGATGCCCCGATTAAAAATGTGATCTCTGCTTGTTGGGAGCAGATTATGATGTAGTCTGCTGACGAGACCTCAGTTTTGGTCTCTTATATTGTCTCCTTGACGGAGACTGAAAAGAAGGGAAGTACTTGCAGGATTGCTGGAAGTATCCTGGGGTGTATCAGGAAGACTTATTTGAAGGAGTGAAGGGGTACCTCTTTTTTGTTTTGTAAGAGATGCCAAGCGCATATGCCATTCTCTTAGTGTCCTTAATTTCTGCTAGGACATTTTTCATGTCTGCGGCAAAGAGTCCCTTCTTGTAGAATTTTAGGTTTTCGATTTTTGCACAAGCCTGGTATGGTGTAGCTGTAGAGCAGAGCCAGGCATGCCTCCTAGCCACCACACTATTCGCCGTTGCTCTGACTGCTGTATCAGCAATGTGTGCTGAGTTCATCAATTGTGACTGGGCTAGAGGAAGACCCTTGGCTCTGATGACCTCTGCTTTCTTTTTGTCATCTGGAGGCATTCCTCAGTTATATGCATATGATATCGTTTTACTATCATCTACGGAAATTGGGATGAGGAGATTATTGGCTACTCTGGGCAATTACTGCAAAGATAATCAGTTATTGATTAATTACAATAAATCAAGTGTGACGATTTTCGCAAAAAAGTGGACAAGGAAAAATTGGACATTAGACTCACTATCTCTGGAACAGGTTAAAATATACAAGTACTTGAGACTTATTTTCTCTTACACTGGAGCTTGGTCGGACCATTTTGGAATGTTAAAGTTAAAGATTTCACAGACAGTAAATGGTATACTAAGATCTAGTGAGCTACTGGTGGCAGACTAATACAACCAGTTTTAAAACTTCTGGAATACAAGTTACTCCCACAGGCCTTATATGTGGCAGAAATCTGGGGCTTCTTTGTAACTTCAGTTTTGGAACCTCCTCAGAATCTTCTATTAAGCACGGTGCTAAGTGTCCCAAATTGCACGCCTGTCACCATGTTCAGGGCAGAAACAGGTGTGACTTCAGTAGAATCGAAGACACTGCTGAGACCAGCTTTGTACTGGCTACGTGTAACTATTATGGCGAACGATAGACTTCCCAAACTTTGTCGGCAGAAGATTCAATCAAACTCCAAATCAGTATGGGAAGTGAACCTGAGCAGGCTGATGTATAGTATGCGATTCTCTGTCCTTTTTTCAAGACTGTCCACATGAAAGAGTAAAGGTTATGACGACAACTCGCCTTACAGATATTGCTAAGAAAAAAATATGGAAGCAATTAAAGAGCTTAAAATTTCTCCCTGGTATGTAGTTATTAAGGTGCAACATCAATTGGAATATTATTTGATATTACTCTCAAACTATACCACTCAGAAGGCACTCACGTTACCATTTCAGTTAATGGCCACCACTATTTTGGAGGGTAGATCTAAACATCTCTCTCACAATCTACAGTTTTGTATGTGTGATACCCAGAAACGGAAAAGCCTTCATTATCTATTTGAATGTACCCCTGTCAATAGAAATAAGAGAGAAATCATTAAAACCTCATCTGCAGGATAGGTTCCTTTGGGATGTAAAATCTAGACTGTTGTACCTATTAGCGAACCCTCAAAATTACGTTATAATGAAAATTGCAAATTTTTCACACGCTCTAATGCAATATTGGTGCTGTAAATCTATTGAAATTTCTAAGGAAACTACCAATTGACTAATTACTTAAAATGTACTGGCAGATTTGGGCACTGGCTATGTAAAATCATATCCTCATCTATCTGTTTTGACATTTTATTGTATATTTCAATTTTCTATTTTAGGTTATATTGCAAAGACAAAGTGCTTTTGATTTCAATATTCCTAGGATGTCTGGGGACTCTCTCCATCAGAAGCTGGTAAAGAACCGCGTGTGCAGGAAGTGGATGCGCGCAATCCCGAGTGTGAAGGTGCTCTCGTATCTGCAGCTGCTGCAGGATTGGACACCTGAGAAGATTGTGTTGGGAGGATAGGAGGAGAAGATGAAGACACAGGCATGCTGGAAGTTGAGCATGCTGGAGTCAGAGGTGATGGCAGACACATTTTGCAGTGGATGCGACACAGTAACTATGGCTTGGATACTCTGTTGTAAGATTTCTTTCAGAGTCGTTGCAATTTGTGTCAGAGAAGTCTGGGAGTCTCTGGAGTGGAGACCTGTGGACATCCTCGGGCATGGTAGCGGAACAGGAGTGGGTGGTCTGCCCAATGCTGCCAATGGAGTAGGGGAGGGGCGTCTCGTGCCTCTAGAAGCATATGCAAAATAGTCATAGGGCTGGTCCCATTGGTACCGGTGGTAGCAAGGCAGCAGCCAGTATGGTAGCAAATCAATCAATGGCAGCCAATTGATAACATGGATGATGTGCTGGTGAACTTGGCTCTACGTGATGAGTTTTCGTTGGTTGTGAAACCACACTCCTACGTCTGGGTTGTGGAAACCCTGGAGATGTGGAGAGGTGTAAGAAGAGCTGGGCTGAATTCGATCGTTGGTGTCCAGATAAGAGTCTGGCGAGAATCGTGGAGCGTTCTCAGTTGATGCTTGTGGAGAGGTTGTGGGAGTCACCAGCATGGGAAAAAGTTGAAGCTGGGGGGAATTCAACTCTATCATACATGGAGAGATTGGTGGAGATAGATGCTAAGTTCTGGAGCGTTTGGAGCCAGATTCAGGATCTGAAGATTTGTCCCTCTTCTTCCTTTTGGGGGATTTCCCAGAAGATCTCTTTTTAGTCGGAGAAGATCACAGATGACATCTGTTTCTTTTTAGAATAGGCAGCTGAGGTATCCACCAAGATGGCGGCCAATCAAGCATGTGCTCTGAGGACACGTTGATAAACTGCTTGGAGAGGCTTCCGACGGCTGGTACCGCGCCGGCACAAAACCCACTGCTGAGAGTCACAGAGTCCCACTTGAAGAAGCAGCAGGACTGTGGGGGGGGTTTTTGTTAGTGTTTTTTTGTGGAAACGTGTCCCAACAGTTCCTTGCTTGTTCTCTAGAAAGGTGGGGTGTACTATTCGAGGAATTCAAATGAAGTGCTTATCTAGCTCCCTGTTGCTTTACAAGCTCTTAAAGTCAAGTTTGCTACTTTGCTGACCTCAGGAATGCTACGCAAGATTAACATTATTTTTTTTTGCCCAGAAAATAAAACTATGTTCTTGAAGCCACAAGGACGACATACCATGAAGTCTGAATAGCTAAGCTGGTTGGTTGGTTGGTTTTCTTTACACTCTTCTGCAAGAGGCTGATATAAGGAATCTAGGACTGTGCTTTTAGATGGAGTCTGCAAAATAATGATGTAATGTTTGGTAGTTTAATAATATAGATTAAATTAACTAAATCAGACTTATGATCATGGGATGAGAGAATCTGTTATTTTATCCTTAACTATTAAAGTTAACACAAGTTATAAAAATAATAATAATTTTTTTTTTAAAAATCAAGCTATGTACATAGGAAAGGGATAGGCCTTTTACAGAAAGCTCTCACCCTGGCCTACAAGAGCTGATTTGCAGTGTTCTAGCAAACTAATTCTACCCCACACTCTTAACAATGAAGATTAGTAACTTGAGCATTTTTTATTTAGCAAGGACGCACGATAGGCACTTTAAGATAAAGAGAGAGATTGTGTTCTTAGCCCAAAGAGCTTTCCAACAAAACATGTACACCCTTTTCAGAAAGGGGACCCTCTACTCTACAGTGTTAATCACTGAATAGAGCTCCCCATCCCTTTAAAATGATTTCCATCTCTCTTATCTTCAGTCACTGGCTACTCCAATGTGTCCTGTTGCCCATATTCAAACAGAATTGAGACTTTACCCTATGTATCTAGGGAGCTCCAAGTATCTCTCAAATGATAATCTGCCTCCATTACTACACCTCTATTTCTCTGGCCTCCCCACCAAATGTCACCCCTACAGAAATTTAATAAGTGCAATTAAGTGACATACCTCTCCTACCCAGTCACGGCATACTCCTTTTTCAATGGCTCCTATTATTATTGATCATATCTAGTTCAACTTTGTCCTTGCCTCCAAAGTCCTCCCTCCTTTGTGGCCTTTGCTGCCTCAACCTCTACTCTACAAACAACATGAGTCTTCACACCACAGCTTGGCATACTATGGAGTACGACCTCCATACTACACCAAAACATGAAATGCCCTTCTATTTCCGATTGACAATCCTCTCCCTTCCTCTCTTATCACGCACAAAGCCCAAGTTAAAAACTTTCTAACCAATGCCTCTTTTATCAGGTTTCTAGCATTGGGTGTACATCTTGTTCTCTTGTTCAGAAGATAAGCTTTTTACAGGAGGGACTTAATATGGCTAGCACTGTTTTAGGCACAAAAAGTTATCAATTCCTTACAGAAGCAAATTATACAGTGAATTCCACAATTCAGACACACCATCAATGTTGGGTCTCATTACAGTAGACATTACAGAAACCAACATTACAAAATGGCTGTGTGGAAGGTGGCCTGGCTCCAAAGGGTCATGGCAGCAAAGGCAAGCTCGCAAACCTCAGACATCCTTGCTTCTTTATTTACCAGATTAATATAGTCCAAACTTTTCTAAGCCTTAAAGCTGGACCAGGATTCCAGCTCTTAGCATTCTAGCTGCGTCAGCACCTCGGACACCTCCCAATGGTCAGTTAGCTCAGCCTACCCAGCACTGACTGCCAGAGCCTTTCCACTTTCATGCTCTTACAGTCCCTGGAGGGGCAGAGCCAAGGCACAGGTCACTGCTCCTTAAAGAGAAAGGGAACAAGCCCAATCCATTACAGACTGGTTAACCAAATCCCTCATTCATCTTTTTCAATACTCTAAACAAAGGGTTTATCTGTCTTGGTCTTTCAGTCAACATTTATATCTTATTAATCCTGATGTTTATTCCATGCATCTAGGAAAGAGCAGACACCTAGCATCAGTCAGCAAGCTTCACCAAGGCAAGGGGTGGACTTTAGTCATGCAACTGAATGTTGAAAAAGTCCTAGCAAGTTTAATCAACTTAACTATTCAGACATCTCATCTACTGAATCATTTGACATTGACCAAAACCAGCAAGCTTCCCGAAAGTCTGTGCTCTTCATTATGTACTTAGGTTTAGGTTTCACTATGGCCTATCTTGTAATTTTTATTTCTCAAATTGGAGGAATCTGTTGATTTAGTTAGCTGGCTCCCCGCTCCCCCCCAGCCCCTAGAACTACTGTACCTTAGAAGCACCAGCCACATGCACTATAATTTTAAGTCATTTGGGATTAGTGTTCATCACTGCCTAAAGACAGAAAGGCAATCGGTTTAAGGACAAAAAGAGACAAAATTTGAAAGGGGTAGTTTTTCCAAGTTATTTCACCTCAAGTAACAGTTTTTACACTATCTGGTGGAAGCAGGAAAAGATGCGCCAGTAAGATACACGGCCTTTACCAGTTTCTATACTTTTGATACTTTAATTGTCTTAAGTTTTTCATCAGATTTTATTCCTGTTTGAAGTTCTCTCAAGTGTTCCCAGGAGTGGAAAGAACCCATGGCGAATCATTTAAGTCAGTTAGCTTTTGAAGCATTTCTTCAATTATTGGAAAGTATTATTAGGACCACAGTGAACTACCACTTTAATATTGCAATAGAAACCAGAAACCAATGTCCCATCAGACTAGTCACTGTATCAAACTAGTCACTGTTGACTACTCCTGTATCAAAATTTAAAGTAGAAAAATACAACCCAATATAGTGAATACAGATTAAAAAAGCATATAGAAACACTTCTACATCTGCTTAAGATCAAAACAATTCCACTGACAGCATCTAGATCAGTTAAAATAGTAACTAAAAGTGAAGAATTTTCAATCCAAGAGATTTTTTTGTGTTTCTATTCCCTACAGGTTAATTTTTAGCTTATACAAAATAGTCCAGCTGTCATTAGGCATCACTAACTAGCAAGCTTGGTCAAGGGTGAAATATTTCAGTTCAAGCCTTACATAACTTGGAATAAAAATATGATTTTTTAAACGCAGTGGAACATTCCTTAACTATGGCAAATCAGTCCACTTATCCAGCAATCAGACAAATGAGTTCTGTTCAGTTTGGTGCTATGCCACACAAGAAAGACACTTTCCCCACACCATTTTCAGAAATGGTGCTGTCAAGGGGGGGAAAAAACCAAAAAACCCTAATTTTTATACATGGGCTGGCCATGAAGTGAAAAGATAAGGAATGAAAATACAGTGTAAGAACAGAACTTGTAAACAATTTTAAAAAATGCAAAGCAGGAGAGTTTTGTAGTCTCAAGTTTGACAGTGAAATATTTAATTTGATAGCATCTATTTACTGAATTGTTATAGCAGTTGTGAAGTCACTTTAGGTTGAAAAAATGTAAACGGCTGTAAATTTCTTTCCGAAAGATAAACAGCAAACATTGGACTATACATTGGTATTTGTATGGCTCAAACTGTGCAGAGTTTCTTCGTCTGTGCCACCCAATACCATGCTTTTAAATACCTAGGGATAACTTCAGTACTAAAAAGGGAATCCAAGTTACTCACTTTTGAAATTGCAATAGGGGGTTTACCAGCAAATGTAAGATTTATTCCTACACCTGCAGCGCTATTGCAGTTAGTTACCTGCAGCACATTTGGCTTTGAAACTCCAGCAACCTGAAAAAGTTAAAAAGATTTAGATTTCACAATGAAGTTATAGAAAATCCTGTACATTTCTCTGAAACAGCTATACCCAATACCTTCCAAAGCTTACAATTGTATTATACAACATACCAGAGCAAACTACTGCCCCTTTCAATGCCCAGTTGAGCCAGAGAAAGGGAAGAGGATTCCTTCCCAGACTGAGGGTCTTAGTTTATTGTGTTCAGAGAGAGCTGCTCCTTTTAGGGCCTCCCCTTGTAATCTGGTACTAACGATACTTCCTCCGGCGAATGGCTATTTTCCTTTCTGGAGCACACCGTTAGATGCCGCAGAACATCTTCGGCTTTTATTACATGAACCTATTACTAGACAAAATATTATTTCCGTTGGCATTATTTCTAGTTTAAAGGATTGTCATACGGTAAATATTTTTTTTTATTCCCCAATTTGGGTTTCTCTAATCCTGAATAACTTGGCAACGTTAAATGGTAACGCAATATTTGTTTGACACTAGAGTGTTCCCGATCAATTCAGACTGGTTTTTTGTGGCAAATGATCCCTATTTGAGGGGGAAGGGTGTTGAACAAATTGGCTAGGCCCCCAACCCTCACATAACCATAAGGTGATGGCTGGAGCGGATCCATCCCCCGTTGGGGATTCTTTTTTGGGGTGCCCATTAGGTCGGGGAGGGGGTTGTTGTCCCAGGGGAGGAAGCATGGCTAGTGGCTTTCAGGCCGTGCCCCTAAATCATCCTTGATTCTGAGGTTGGTGCCCCCAAAGATCCCAGGGTTGGGCCCCTCTTGTAAGGGTCTGGCCCAAGTGCCTCTCCCAGAGGGGCAAAAAGAACTTTTGGACAAGCTTGGGGATTTCAAGTCTCGGAAGAAGCTACCCTATTCTCTTACCCCTGATATAGGGCAAGGTCAGTGGTAGTTGTCAAAAATCTGTCATCTACCTTTCTCCCTTCAAATTCCTCTTCATTGGTAGAGGTTGTTAGTGGGGTTGGGCCCAGAGTCGATTGTGGCCCCCCTCCCTCTGGCCAAACCCGTAGCTTTAAGGATGTTTTGCCTTTGGGCTCCACCTCCTCTCAAGGGGTCTCTCTTTCCCCAATCGGCCCGGATGTTGATGTTTTATCCATGGGTATGAGATGTGATGCGAGGCATTTCTCCTTTGGACAGCCTACCTCTACTAGTGTATTGGAATTAGTACCTCCATTGTCTTCTAGTAGTAATGATTTTTTGAAGGCTTATATGCCCTTGGAGGTTCATAAAGGCAGGAACTGTGTTTCTCAGTCAGTTGAGCCCTCTTTGCCAGCTGATAAATGACAATTTCAAAAGGACTCTCCTGATTTTAAATTCCTTAGCTGGAATATTTCGGGGTGGAGGTACCGTAGTCAGGATGTTGATTTTTTTCCTTTTTTGGAGGAGTATAATTTTATATTACTTCAGGAAACATGGGCTCTAGCTGAATGTAAAGGCTTCTCTGTGTTTTGTATAAATGCTACTCCCTCTGCCTGTGCTGGGAGGCCTAGTGGGGGTCTTGCTCTTCTTGTTTCCTCCGCCCATCGAGTGAAAATTATATTGCGTGATTCGGTGGAATCTTATTTTGCCTTATTTTACTGTTTGTTTCCTTCTGGGTTGGAGGTGTTAGATAATGTTTATCTTCCCCCACTCTCCTCTCCTTTTTTTCCTCATGATTTCTGGCCTAGAGTTACCGGGATATTGCATGCAGCCTGTTGTTCCTACCCCGGGGCTATTATGCTCCTGGAGGGTGACTTTAATATTAGGCTGGGCAATCCTGTTTTACTGCAGATCCCCCCTAGACTCGATGATTCAGGATATTTTCCATGCATTCGTTCTTCCAGGGATAGTGTATTCAGCACTGGGGCGGGCTGTCTGGAGAATTTTTTGTCTGAGTTTGGATTGATGATATTAAATGGCTGTCCCAGGGTGGGATTCTGAAGGGGATTTTACCTACCATTCCATATAGGGTTCTAGTGTCAGACTATTTTTTTGTGTCGGAATTTTTTTCCCCTCAATATCTTGGAATTTTGTGTAATTCCAAAATTTGAAACCAACCATTTTTCAATTTCGTTGTCACTAATGAACCCTGCTAAGAGGGATAGGAGTGAGATAGTAAATGAAGTGGATAGGGGTTTATTATTATTATTAAACATTTATAAAGCGCCAGTAACAACCTGGCGCTGTACAGAACATATAATCAGCTGCGGTCCCTACCTGTGGCTTACAATCTAAAAGACAAGGAGGGGGAGACAAGGAGAGGGGACAGCGGGAGAGACATGGGAGAAGACAAACAAACATTCAGGCGGATGCGAAGTCTCAGGTGCGTGTACTTGGCTTGGTTACAAGGTGGTCGGTAGCAGCAGTCAGCAGAGGAGGGCTGACAGTAAGAGCAAGGGGAAAGACTAGAGGGCATTGGGAAAGGCAGCATGGAAAAGGTGGGTCTTGAGGAGGGATTTGAAGGAGCGGAGGGAGGAGGCGAGGCGGACGTCGGCAGGGAGGGAGTTCCAGGCATGCGGGGCAGCGAGGGAGAAGGGACGAAGGCGGTTGGGCGAGCAGGAGAAGCGAGGGAGAGCGAGGGAGGGGACAGCGGAAGAGCGGAGAGCGCGCGCAGGAGCGCGTAGGGCGATTAGGTCCGAGAGGTAAGGGGGAGCTTGGTCATGGAGCGATTTGAACGTGAAAACCAGGAGTTTGAACAGGATACGTTCAGGAAGGGGGAGCCAGTGAAGGGAGAGGAGGAGAGGCGTCACATGGTCGAAGCGACGGGCAGAGTGAATGACCTTGGCGGCAGAGTTTTGGATCGCCACAAGGGGGGACAGGTGGGAGCGAGGGAGGCCAGCAAGGAGGAGGTTGCAGTAGTCGAGGCGAGAGATAACCATGGCATGAACAAGGATTTTGGCCGAGGAGACAGATAGAAAGGGGCGAATGCGGGCAATGTTGAGGAGAGCGAATCGGCAGGATTTGGCCACAGAGTCAATGTAAGGTTTAAAGGAGAGGTGCGTGTCAAAAATGAAGCCCAAGCTGCGGGCACGGAGAACAGGACGGATGGTGACCCCGTCAATGCAGACGGTCAGGTCAGAGGGAGAGGAGGGGGAGGGAGGAAAAATGAGGAGTTCAGTCTTGGCCATGTTCAGTTTGAGTTGGCGTCGGGACATCCAGGCGGAGATATCAGAGAGGCAGTCGACGAGGCGTGAGCGGACAGAGGAGGAGAGAGAGGGGGTAGAGAGATAGAGTTGGGTGTCATCAGCATAGAGATGGTATTGGAACCCGTGGGAGGCAATAATTTCACCAAGGGACCGGGTGTAGATAGAGAAGAGGAGAGGGCCAAGGACAGAACCTTGGGGAACCCCAACCGAGAGGGGAAGGGAGGGGGAGGTCGACTCGGGGAGGGAGACATTAAAGGAGCGGTCAGAGAGGTAGGAGGAGAACCAGTCAAAGACAGAGCCACGGAAGCCCAAAGAGTAAAGGGAGTCCAAGAGGAGCGAGTGGTCGACAGTGTCAAAGGCGGCAGAGAGGTCAAGGAGGACAAGAACGGAGTAGTGGCGCTTCGATTTAGCGACAAGTAGATCATGGGTTTATCTCATGTTAAATGGTGTGAAGATCTAAGATTAGCTTTCGTGGACCTTATCCGGGGAAAGGAGACTGAGGATCTTCTCGGCAGGATTATGGCCAGAGAAAGCAACCAGCTAGCGGTGTTTGATGGCTTGCTGGCCCTTCTATTCCCTCTGCTAACGGTTAAGAGATCTGTGGGCCCTAGGTTGGTGAAATAGTCACCCTGGTTCGTAAGGGATTGCCGCCTTATGAGATGTAAGCTGCGGTGGCTTGCAAACAAGTTAAGAAAGGATTCTTCTCCGTCTCTTAGAAGTGACTTACAAATCATCAGAAGGAATTATCGCCTTTTGCTAGCCTCAAAAAAGCTGGCCTTCCAGAAGCAGAGGTGGGCACAGTTACTTAAGGCTGCGATGAAGAGAGATCAAAAATCCTTTTGGGACTTAATCTGGCCTGTTAGAGCAGGCGGGAAAGGGCATGTAATCCCATCTGAGATTTGGGTTGATTTCTATGCTAATATTTTCTCCTTCCGTTCGGCGGGTTTGGTTTGTTTCTCTCTGAAGGAAAGTTTCCCAGCTTGGCCACCAGTCTCTGAAGGGGAAGTTATTTAATTTATCTCCAAGCTTTGCTCAGGGAAAGCACCCGGTGGTGATTTCATTCCCCCCGAGTTGTTGAAATGCAAGCCTACGTGGTGGGCTAGTTTTCTGGCCCCCCTGTTTTCTTCGATTAATGAATCAGGTGAGATCCCCAAATCTTGGTTGAACGGCATAGTAGTCCCTCTTTTTAAGAAGGGCAACCCCCTCCTACCTGGGAACTACCGTCCCATCTGCCTTCTTAGCATCATAGGGAAGCTTTATACCAGGTTTCTGCTGGAGAATGTGCTGGCCTAGTTAGGGGAGAATAACTTTCTGGAGCCTGAGCAGGTTGGTTTCCAGAGTGGGAAATCCACTCTGGACCACATATTTGTCCTCTCTCTTCTATCTGGCAAATACATGGCCCGTCAGGGTAAATTTTATTTGTGTTTCATTGACCTAAAGCATGGCCTTTGATTTGGTTAACAGAAAAAGGTTATGGTCCAAATTGAAGGTGACCACAATGGACCCGCGCTTAATCTTCTTATTAATAAAAATGCATTGTAACAACCGAATCCAAATTCACCCTGCCCACGCTTCAACGCTTTCTAAAGAAGTGCCTGTTTGCTGTGGCGTTAGGCAAGGATGCCTTTTGGCCCCTGTACTATTTAATTTCTTCTTAAATGATATGATTTCTTTTTTGAAGGCCTCGGATACTCATGCTCCCCAGATAGGCGCCAGGAGGGTTTCGGCCCTCCTGCACACCAGTGATACGGTTTTAATCTCACAGACTGTTGTGCCAGGGAAGATCTTAAAATCAATTTTGCCAAAACTAAAGTTATGGTATTGAAGTTGCGGGGAAAAATGCATTATTGGGCGATTGGAGGTAATGTTATAGAACAAGTAAGTGCGTTTAAGTATTTGGGAGTAATTATTGCTCCCTCCTTGAGCTGGAAATCCCATATGGCGGCGGTGGTGTCTCAAGCCAAGAGATCCTTGCCTGCTATTCTTGGCCACTTTTTTAACAACGGGGGGAGATTGGTGTTGCCAGCACTATGGCTCTTTAGAGCAAAAGTAATCTCGCAATGCCTTTATGCCGTTCCAGTCTGGGGCCTTCCCTTTCTATCTAATCTTGAAGCCATACAAAATCAGGTAGGTCCCTAGGGGAACCCCACAGGTGATTTTGGGATTGGAGACCTCAAGTCTATCCATTAGAACTAGGGCCTTGCAATTGCTCCCGAAATATTGGGTAAGAGTTCATTTATTTCCGCCTCAGGACAATTCTCTCCTGGCCTTGGCTGTGGGGCTTCATAGCCCATGGGTGTGTTTGGTGGAAGCGGAACTTAACTGTTTGGGACTTTCTAGTGAAGCCTTAGGGTATGTGGGTCCAAATGGTGCCCTTTCTCTTATAAAGAGAAGATTGTTGGACCAAGAGCTCCAAAATTAAAGTGCCTTGCCGTCTGTTCAGAAAGTTGCTCCTGAATGCGCCCTGGCTAGCTCAGCTTGCGTGTTAGTTAGTTATATTCGTGGCTGGACTCAGCCTGTAGAATGGCCTTCACCTGTTTTAGGTGTAATGTCTTCCCATCTGCCTTGTTAGAGGGACGTTATAATGACATACCTAAGCATGAAAGGCTCTGCCAGCTTTGTGATCTGCAGGAACCTGATACCTGCAGTCACATCTTCTTTCACTGTTCTGCTCTTGGTGGTCCCAGATGGGAGCTTTTGGGTCCGTTTATTGCAGACTCCCATGATTTGGGGGCCTTGAAAATGAAACTTTTAAATTATGTGGATTCTGAGATGTCCAGAGCCATTGCAAAATTCTGCCAAATGTATATGTTGTTAAGGAAATCTCGTTTAGGAATTACTGGCTGATATTGTATGTGTATTCTTTTTTCAGGTGATGTACAGTTTGTACTATTTTATTTTATATTATTGTATTTGTAATTTAATAATTTTGTAATAGCATTTGGGCTCTACAATAAACTATTGATTGCACCTTTCAATAACACTGCAGAGCCAATACAGCTATCAAAAGGAAGCAGTATTAAGAATTATGAGAGCCAGAAAATGTTGGCACTCAGATAGGATCCTTCCCTACAAACTGCCAAAATGGACAAGACAATGCTCCATCCAGATCAGTATCGGGCACCTCTAAAGAATCAAGATGCTTTGGAGGAAGCATACAAAAACAGGGCAATTATGGACAACCCCTTCCAGTCAAGTTTAGTGACACCCCAACCATGAAGTTGCATCTCCCCTGATCTTGGCTAATAGCCACTGAAAGTTAACTTCCATTGATTACTCCAGTCTAAGACGCTGAAAATATATTAGACTTTGTGCAGGGATTAGTATTGTTAGGGTCTTCTGTTAAGAAGTCTGCCCCACTGACCTTTTCAGTCAGCTTTATAAAGCTGCAACAGGAAGTAGAAATTTGCTGCTGTTAAAATAAATTCAGTTTAATAACTTTCACCTTCTTGGAATGAACAACTGGCTGAAGCACAGCTTCAGCAAGATAGAGCACTCCTTATGCACACATACAGATACAGAAGTTACAAATTGTATGAACTAGTGCAGCTTCTAGTCAATAGATACACATGGAGTTCCAGCATGGAATATATGCACCTTATTTCTTAACATTTCTCAAACAAATAGGAATGTATACGAATATACTTGCCTTCTTTGTTTTACTTGGAAAGTGAGAGTTTGGGGAAGCATGCCTTTTTTTAGGTGTTTTTATAGATGTACAGTCTTCCTTCTTCATTAACTGCAATACAAGATAGGTTTTCTCTTTTTTTTGGACAATCAGTACCAGTTTTATTGAAAGACTGAACTCAGCCATTAAAATCCTTTAATTAGGATTACTTTATAGATTTTAAATGAAACCTAACCAGTGCTACAAGAACAGACATATTACTATAAGATATGCCCATTTGTGGCATTAGTAAACATTTGTCACCAGCGAACCCCATTTCATTTTATATAATTTTCCCCAAGCAATAGTTTATCCTCCCTAATGTTACCTTCATTTGTTCAGCAAGTTTCACTGGGAGAAAGTTTTAAAACTCTAATCCAAGGACAAACGATCCAGACTGTCACCTGGACGCCAGTAGAGTTACGTGAGGGTTTGCATATTTGGTAAAAAGAAGAATTTGGTTTATGGGCACCAGGAGAACCTCGCAATTATGGCCGGTTGATCCAATTAATAGACCAAGTGAAAAGACAATACGGCTAGCCACCCCCTAAAACTAAAACAAAGATTGTGACAATAACTTATTCTAATAGACAATCAGACCAACAACGTGGAAGGGGGCACTCCATTAGTAGGGGAAATATGGGTAACCGAGGCAGAAGACAAGGTCCACCTGATAGAATACAAGATAGGATATTTGAAGGGCCAAATATTGGAAATTATAGATTGAGAAACAGACTTTAGTTTATGTTGAGAAAAATGGATGAAGACCTGTCGATATGGCATAAAAAGCCCACCACAATTCTAATGCAAAGAGTCTTAGATAGACCAGAATAAAACAAAGTTGTTAAACAAGTGACTGCCATAAATCCATCAGCCTCTTCGGCACTGCCACCTTCAATTTATTACATTTCATACCTAGAGGGGGTATATGGGGCCATTCAAAATGAATACAAGTTATATGATGGAAGAAAAGTAACACTATGTAAGAAAAAAAAATGCAGCAGCTTCTCCGTAGCAGACCTCTGAAAAGATTTGATCCCAGAGAGGAACAGACAACTTTATTACAAACCTGATACTGTTCGTGTTTTTATATTATTAAGTGGGGGGAAGTGTAGGGTAATGTTTATATAACTCCAGTGATTGGTTTTATGAATTATGTGGTTTTATACAAAAGTTTCATGAATTAACTATGGGAGTCACCCAATGTGCATAAACAAATTGTTCACGTTAGGCGTTACAGAGGCCAGATTTCTCTATTTTGTACAGAACCAAGAAGGTGGTCTTGCAAGGCAACAAATTAAGGAACCAACCACAGTTTTTATTTATGCCTTTGTGTGTGTATGTTATGCCATGGCTGTTTGTCACTCAGTGTTGTATGTTTATTTATGTGATATTACTAAACTTATGTGAGAAAAGGGAAACAAGTGGCAGGATGTAAGAAAAGTAACACGGAGTAAAGTTAAACACTCAATGTTGTCCACATTGTTCTGCACTCGCAAGCACACGGTTAGTGCGGCGAAATGTGATGCAACTACAATGGTCTTCCATGATTATTCAAAAGGCAGGCTTTCAGTTAATCTCTTCACCACTTGTCTATCGATGTTTTGTAGTTTGTTTGTTGGGAAATGAAATATATGCTGCTATAAGAATTTGCCCTGCTGTGCAAACAAGGAAAAACAAGAACTTACCTTGCTTTTGCAGAGTAAAGTTAAGTAAGTATTCTTGAAAGACAGCTTTCCAATGACGTGTGTAGAATTGGTAAAGTGAATGTATAAAGGATGGGCAACGGGGGAAAGAATGGAATGTGTTAGTCGTGGCACAGGACCATGGACTATGTAAGAGAGGGGCACTACCAGATTAAGTGTTAGGAACAAACAGCTGGATAGAGGCAAGTGGTTTATGTGTTTTAAGTGATAGTGAGATTCAAGAAGTAAAAATACAGCTTGGTTTATGATTCAGGCATTGGAAAAACAGAAAGCTGCAGTTTCATTTTGATTTTTGTTATTTTGTCTGTGCCTAACTGAGGAAGCTACATGGAATGTTAAGGGAGGCTAAGTTGCCAAGAAAGGAAGCAGAGGGGGAGCCGCATCCATGAACGGGTGACAAAGTTATGCAAGGACCCTGCTGGTCCCATAGTGCGGCTTGTGGAGTCCCTTCCCCCAACAGCCAGTGCAGCTTTCCCTTTGAGCAGTTGCCAAAGGGGAGACAAACGGATGGCTCAGCAAAAAAGAGGGAGCAGGTGTGAGAGGCAGTTGTTTTACAGCCAGCTAAGAACACTGTCTTGATTCAGCAGGGTCAGGGACACCCAAGCACTTAGATGTCCCAAACCAAAATATATTTGTATACAGACTCATGGGCCATTGCAAATGGACTGACACTTTGGGCCCCCAAATGAAAACAGGATAATTGGTTAATTTATGGTAGGCCATTGTGGGGAAGAGCTGGCAATTGGCCAGCCTCTGTCATGTATCAGACATTAGGAGCAAGACAGCATACACTGCAAGCAAATTGGACAGGCCCCTACGATATTATTAACCGATTATCACCCGTAGTATATCAAATTGAGTACCAAGGACAACTAAAGTGGGTCCACCTCAGCCAATTAAAACCTTATAGCGATACATAGAGATTTGTCACCTGAATTGCCATCATGAATAGAAATCAAATATTACAACAAGGAAGGGATGCATGCATAGACCCTTTTTGGGGACCCACCACAGCCTTCCTTAATTTACAGACCATCCATCAATATGTTTTATCCCGGGATGGAACCTGTACAGAAAAATGGAGAAGTAGTGGAGACTCATCAATTGTGTCCTCAGGGACAATGATCCAGTGGAAGTTCCAGTAGGGGAAAACCTACTTAAACTAAATGGTTGGCTCCACCAGTGGTTGGATCCGGGGTTTCCCCAACCGTCAAGTTTGCAATACAGGCTCACACAGTGTCATGGGAAGAGGATAGTAAACAATGGGCAGATGGTCCTTGGACACATGCTTTCATATACGATTGCTTTCTTTGTCATGGTGCAGTCCCAGGATGTGTACATATAGCTCAGCAGACAAGCACCAAAACACAGGGGTCGCTCAGAAAGGAAGGAGATTTTGACCACATAATTTATATATTGGTGAATTGGCAGGTGCGGGTAAAGCACTCACACATAGATACCCACTTCCTAGTAACCATACCTTTTGAACCTCGGACACTGCAAAATCTAGCTGCAAAAACTATCTTGAAACAAGGAATTTGGCTCCCATCATAGCTGAACCAACACCCTGTGCAACAAATACTGAAAAAAATATCTTGGCACATGGAGTGGTAAAAATTGGATTTGATGGGATAACATGCTCAGAACGTCAACAACGAAAAAGTAATGGTCCACATGAGTACTGAAGATTGTCCTTTAATTTCAGCTCATGACCAGCCGTGGGGCAGCACAAGGATACGTGGGAAATTAATGGACTTCTTGATCTTTAAACACCCCATTTGTTACTTTACGCTAAATACTTGGGTCACAAACTTGTAGCTTGGACCAAGGATTTTAATATCATTCATCCTGAGCAGGCAGGCTTTCAGAGGGGCAGGTCGGTGGTTGATCAGTGTTTTATCCTCGCCTACTTAACTGAGAAGTATCAACATAAGAACGGTCGTTTATTTGCTGCCTTTTTTGATTTGAGGGCGGCCTTTGATCTAGTGAATAGACAACAGCTATGGGCCAAATTAGAACATCTTTCACTGGACAGACGCCTTCTTTTTCTGATACAGAGACTTTATGCAGAGTCAAGGTTAGTGGTGAAATTCAACTTAGGGGGTCATGTTACGGAGAAAGTCCCTGTTCATAGAGGTGTGAAACAGGGGTGCATTTTGGCACCGACTCCGTTTAATTTGTTCCTTAATGATGTTGTCCCCCAATGAAGAATCAGCGTTTCTTTCCCTCGAGACTGGCTTCTAGATACATAGGCTCATTATTGTTTGCAGATGATCTTGTGCTCTTATCACAAACTAGAGTGGGTCTAAATAGGCAAATTGCTGCATTTGCTCAATATTGTGAGGATAACATGATAATTAACCAAGAGAAATCCAAGATAATGGTCTTTGCTAGATCACAGCGGGCCAATCAACATCAGTGGATTCAGGGGGCTGCTCGGTTTGAGCAAGTCAAGAGCTTCAAATACTTGGGCCTTTTGTTTCATAGTACGGGAGCTTGGCACCACCATATAAGAGGGGCGGAGATCTGGACTAAGAGGTCAGCCCTGGCAGTGCGTAAGCTATTGGTCCAATCAGGGGGGTTGGGAATTAGGATGGCTATTAATGTGTTTAATGCCAAGGCAGCCATGCAGTTTGTTTTCAGAGCCGAGTTATGGGCTCCATACTGATCGCAGATTTTGGATCGGGTCCAAAGCAAATTCCTCTGCTCAGTTCTCCGGGGGGTACCCCACATGCGGCAGTTAGGATTGAGGCTGGGCAGCGGAGCTGGTCTTTCAAAGCTTGGAGGGCAGCCCATAAGCTTTGGTTAAGGGCATCGAGACCTGGGACAACTGGATTATTAGCCTATTGGCAAGAAGACTCGTATAAATGCCAATGGGCTACTAAGGTAGAAGCCCACCTGCAGACATTCAGGCTGCCATGTGATCACTTGCTATCTATTAACCAGCAGAGGGCAGGAGGTTGACTATCAGGAGGAGAGGGCCAGAATAGGCTTATCCAATCATTTGTGTGACTACTTGGCTTGGGCTCCCTCCACGGATGTAATGGCCTCCTATTTAACCTCAGCCATCTCGCCTAGAGGCAGGTGGTTATATATGTCGGCAAGGCTTAATGCTTTGCCTACTAAGATCTTGGAGGGGCGTTATGCCGCCACCCCGTTTGCGCAAAGACTGTGCCCTTATGATTATTTGGAGGCCGAGACCACAGCTCACATAATGTGCACTTGCCATCTGTATGATGATTTAAGATCTTCCCACCTTGATAGTTTCTTTGCTAAATTACCCGGGAAGAACGGGTGATATGTTAGTAACCTTGGTGTTAGCGAATAAGAGGGAGGGGGTGATAACTCGGGTGGCTATGTTTCTGATTCAGGTTTTTGTTAGGAGGCAACAGTTTTTAGATTTTAAGTTACCGTTACTCTCCTGATTGTGTATTTTTGAATCTTGGATTCCGGATGTAAACCTTAGTTTTTATTATGCTATCATGTTATCTATAGTATTGGTTTTATGATGTTGGCCATTTTATGTTTATGTTCATGCCTATTTGTTGTTGTTAAATGTATGTGTGTTTTTTGTGTTGGCTAGGACATTTTGTCATGCTTAATAAAGTCTGAATTGAATTGACACCCCATTTGTTTTGTTTAATTTTGTGTATTATCATTATTGGTTATGATTATTATTATTGCTTTTGTAGTGAGCACTATATTAATGCCACATTTATATGCATATGTTGGATACAGTTACAGCTTTAAATACATTCCACCAGGGGCATATTATTCCACAGGGGAAGGGGACCCTGATGAAACATCAGATGATTTTGTAGCCTGTGTGTCAGTGGTAGTACAGCCTAATGTTGCATACCCAAAGGGTCGTGTAATTTTTGAACAGCCACCAGAACCAGAATATGCTAATTGCTCTATGGTCCAAAATTGGCCTTGGTACAAGAAAAGATCAATTCCGTGGTGGCAATGTGGAAACTGTGGAAGGTTTGATTGGGCATGTGGAATCACTTCGATTTTGGGTTTCAGCCCATCTGCAGCCAATTGCAGATGGCTATGTGCACTCGGCTTGTACCGCCTTGCCTGAGGCCCCGTTACCACTGCAGGCAGATGCAGAAATGGCCCCTGCATTGCCTCAACAGCACCCCACAGTGCCTCAACAGCAACCACATCTGGGCAGTCTGATGAACACTTACTAATATCAAGCCCCACTGATAATTTGCACAAATGGTGCAAAACTCACTTGTTCCAAACTAACGAGGGGGAACAGTGGAAGAGACTAATTAGATGGGATTATAGTGACTACACTACCTCACATTGGAAAAACGTAAAACAGCGATCTGATTGGAAACTCCTTGAGGACTTCCTCACAACCAAGGTCTTGGTGAACCCTGGTCATTGCTACTTCCTTTGGAGTAGTGGTTCCCTTCACCTGGTAGTAACCTTGGCTACAGCCACGGACATTACAAGACATGTTCAGCGCCCTAACCCTTTTCACATCACTTGTATGCAGGAGGGTACTTCGGATGATCCTTGGCTCCTTCGCAGCTGTTCTTTGATTGCTTTTGATAGTGACATTTTAGATCCTAGGCCCAGTACCAATGAAATGATCAGAATGTTTCCACCAGAGCTTTGGTGGCGGTCCCCAATTAGGCCGTGGGTGGTGGTAAATGCCTCACTGGGAGAGTATACTTTTATGCTATGAAAGGAAATGTTTGTGCTCTCTTTTCACTTTCCTAATTGTTCTAGGGGCGCAGCTGTGGAAGCATCCCTGCTACAGGCTATATTAAATCCTCGTGTACGCCATGACACACTTAGTCGAGTCTGGGATGGCCTAAACTCTGTTGCCTCTGCATGGAATGTGTACAAAGGAGAACAACATGAATCTCGCCTAGGACACAGAGAAAGCTGAAGGACTCATCAATCAGGCAAGTATTTCTGCAGCTCGTGCCTCAGCGGGTCTGGCAGCAGAAGCCACCCACTTAAGTATGTCCTTAAGACAAACCTTGCAGCTACTGTTTAATAGTGTTATTCAAGCAGAAGCAGCCCTAATGTGGGATATGGCATGTGGACAAGTTCAGGGCTTCCTTAATGATAAGGCCCGTAGTATTAGAGACTCTCTTGCTCGAGGAGCTTGGCCCCAGGACCTGGAAAATATCAATGTACCCCAGTCATTAAATCAAAGCTGGCAGTTTCACAATGTCTGGGTATTAAGCAAACTAAAATGCACAACTACATATTGTTCATTTAAAGGCAATGGGCCCACCACTGGTCAGCGGGTAGCTGCTGTAAAATTACAGCCAGGCATGGTGGCTAATTGCCAATGGGACTGAGTGGTGCAGAGATGTATGGGAAGTATTGACTCCCAATTCATCCCGGTTTCTGTTAGACAACCCAGCTGTAAATTCCAAAGTTTGGATCGGTCTGGGAAACCTATGGGAGGGGTGGCCACAGGAACCTCCCCACTTGCAGTGCACACAACCCATGGCACACCATAGGAGAGCGGGTTTGTTGGATGGGGCACGCCAAAGATTGACGACACAAGTGGGCACCTAGTATTTTCAACCCCTCTGCCTGTGTTTCCCAGGTTCAGGGACTGCACCCCATTACCATACATTTACAACTGGGTTCCCAACATGTGTCCCTCACCTGGCCTCAGCTGGAGATAATTAATGTAACTTTACAGATTTAATTTTCCACAGCCTGGAGCACTCTTGTTCATTATAACTTTCCCAATGCTGCCCAACTTTACCAATACATTGATTCCTACTCTGAGACAGCGAAGAGGGCTGTAATAATCCAGGCTAAATTTCAAACTGTGGAAAAATTGTTTAAGCTTGCACTACGTATTGCACCATTATGTACCTTTGTTGATGTATTATGTTATGTAACCTCCGCATTTACAGCCACATTTTGGACAGTTGGGGCCATTACAGCAGTTATAATCGCTTTGTTTGGATTTTGTTGTTTTTATTGTCATCATAAGCGAAAGCAGCGAGCAAATGTAACCCATGCAATAATATAACCCAGATGATTGTAAAGTTTTAATTTTTTTTAAATTGCTTTTGTATTGCTTTATATTTTTGGCTTTTGTATTACTTTATATTAGCGACACCTGTTGTAGAACATTAGGTGCCAAGAGGAGGAAATGTTGTATGAATGTTTTGAGGGACTGGTTTTTAGGTCAACATTGGCTGAAGCAGAGGACTCAGACTTTGAAGCAAGACCTTGGGATTGAACTGAAGAACAAGGGGGCAAGCAAACTCAGGAGAGTTGCAAAACTTTCACAAGACCAAAAAGAAACTGTTCACTGTTGTGTGAAACAGAAACTGCTGGGAAAGTGATTAAGTTTGCAACAAACAGCCTTGAAAATAGCAAGTTTAAGAACAAGAAAACTGTCAAGGAACTGCTGGAATGCTTTGCCAAAGAAGCAAGGTAAAGATCATGTTTTACCAAGACAGACTGATCAGCAAAAATCAGGATATAAGAGACAATTACAACCCCCTCACCCCTTTTCGGAAATAAGCTAAGCTGGACACCTTCAGAGGCAGCTTCACGAAGCCACACTCCCGCCTAAAAGCACCAAGCTACTCTGAGCCTGACCAACTCAGAAGTATGCCTGTTTTGGAAATATGAAAGGTTTACTACTTAGGAACATATTTTAGAGTGATAAATTTATAATTTTATTAAAATCGGTTTAATAAAATTTGTCTTATTGGTTAGCTTTGTGTGGTTTGTGTTCTTGCATGGTATTTTAAAATAAGCTCCCTCAATAAGATCCCTGGGGACTGATCACACTCAGAGGTCAGGGTACTTCTGAGATATTGCCATTCAGACTGTCAATAGAGACGTTGCCAGTCATATTGCTTGTGTCCTTAACCTATTGGTGCCGTAGCCTATTGGTGCCTTAACACGTCGGACAGACTGTCAATTTAAATATCCTGGAACTTGGGTCAAACTGGGAATTTGCCCTTAACAAAATTTGGCTCAACACTGTCACCTCCATTGACTTACCCACTAACATCACCTCCGTCTTGACAGAATTCAGTTGCAGTCGATTAGCTCTCATCCAGTCCCCCATAGCTGCCAAACACCAGGTAAGCATCGAGACAGCCAGGCCTGAATCAGTTGAAAATGAGAGGTACAGTTGGGTGTCATCTGCATACTGACGACACCTCACTCTGTACCTCCTGATCACCTCGCTGAGCGGCTGCATGTACATGTTGAACAGGAGAGGGGGCAAGACATAACTCTGCGGCACCCCACATGAGAGGTCTCAGCGAGATGAAAAATAATCACCAAGCACCACGCGCTGAGTTCTCCCAGTCAGGAATGAACAGAGCCACTCAAGAATGATCCTGCCCACCCCTGCACTGTCCCGCAGGCGCGTCACCAACATCTCGTGGTCAACGCTATCAAATGCAGCCGACAGATCTAATAGGACCAAAAGGGTCGATCGACCCTTATTCTTTTTCTGGCGCAGATCATCCACCAAAGCCACTAATGCTGTCTCAGTGCCATGCCCCGGATGAAAGCCAGACTGCGAGGGATCCAAATAACCAACGTGGATGAGATGCCCTTGGAGCTGCTGAGCCACTACCCATTCAATAACCTTCCCTAAAACAGAAGGTTAGAGACAGGCTGATAGCTGGCAGGGGAGTCAAGTCAAGCGATGGTTTCTTGAGCAGAGGTCGTACCACCGCCTCCTTGAGGCCCTTACTCTCAGTGTAGCCAATCGAGTCCCAATAAACCTTATAACAGAGTCTGGGGTCAGGAAGGACTTACCATAACTGACTACGATCCCCAAATTGGAGAGGAAGAGACATTTCCCTCGTTTGGGTAGCCAGAGTCTCAGCCAATGAAACCCTAAAAGAGTCAGTCATCTAGATAGGCATATATGAAGAAACCCCTCTTATGGCGGGACACTGCCATCAGGGCCAGACATTTTGTAAAGAGTCTGGGTGAGGTGGACAGCCCAAAAGGAAGCACCACAAACTAGTAAGAGCACCCCTTCCAGGGTAAGCTGCAAGAATTTGCAGGATGCTGGGTGAATGGTCATTGAAAGAGACCCCTGTGGGATCAATTTTCCCATTTGGTGGAACCCCGTCATTGGTGAGGTCCTCTGATAATTCATCTGCCCCTTGGGAAAGGTACAGAACCAGGGGTGCCTGAAAGGCTGGTCTGCCTTTCCAACACAGGACACCTGGAGCTGGGGGTTCCTATAACACCTAGGATGAAGTTGAGGCCACTGCCACCTTCAATCCCATAGACTTAGTCGTGCTGTGGTCTGTCTTAAGCTGTCACAGCTCTTGATTCAAGGTGGCAACCAAACAGCTCCTGCTTGTCAAAGGACAGGTTCTCGATCACCTCAGAAGACAGTCCTGAAGAGCGCAGCCAGGCATGACCTTCCAGGGCCACTTGTTGCCATTCCTCGAGCCACGGAGACAGCAATTTCGTATAAACACTCTTGTCAGATGCCTAGAGCGCTCAATGCCATTCACACTAGCGGTTTCAAACTGTTCCTTGGAATACTGGGTAGTGAGTCCGGCCTCCCTCCGCCTGGATTTAGAGTCATCAAATGCCAACTGTGATTGGTTTGTGGACTTTTTTGCAGATAAAAATGGCTCAAATCCACCACAGTTTTGACGTAACATTTTTAGCAGTAGGTGAGCCAGAGGCAGTAGAAGCCCCTTCTTGTCCTGTTTTGTGGGATGAATTTCAGGATGCGTTGCCCTCAAATGCGGGGGATGCTCTTGGGACTGTCAGAGCCACTTATTGTGAATTAGATCCATGCCTGTGCTGGCTGGTTAAGGCTAGCCGGGAGACACTAGCGCCGTTGCTGGCCGGGAGAGTCAATGCCTCACTTGGGGAGGGCAGGGTACCGGACTGTCTCAAGGAGGCTGTGGTGCGGCCCCCACTCAAGAAGCCATCATTGGACATTAGCGTCCTGCCCAGCTATTGGCCAGTCTCTAACCTTCCCTTTTCAGGGAAGGTTATTGAACGGGTGGTGGTTCAACAGCTTCAGGGGCATCTGGACGGGATCAATTTTCTTGATCCCTTACGTCTGGCTTTCGTCCAGGTTATGGCACGGAGACTGCGCTTGTGGCCTTGGTCGAGGATGTCTCCCATGAGTTGGACCAGGGTCGTTCGACCCGGTTGATTCTGTTAGATCTCTCAACTGCATTTGATACCATTGATCATGGAGCTGTTGGTGACTCGGCTGTGGGACCAGGCAGGGATTAGCAGGACCGTTCTTGAATGGTTCTGCTCTTTCCTGGCTGGGAAAACCCAATGTGTGGTGCTGGGTGATTTTTCATCTTCTCTCTGGGGCCTCACGTGTGGGGTCCTGCAGGGTTCCATCTTATCCCCTCTCTCGTTCAATGTGTATATGCAGCCTTTGGGGGAGGTTGTCAGGGAGTTTAGCGTAAGGTGTCATCAATATGCTGATGACACACAGCTATCTCTCTCTCATTTTCATCTGAGGTCCGGCAGTCTTGGTGCTTACCCAGCGTTTGTCAACTGTGGGGGATTGGATGAGGGCGAGCCGCCTGAAGTTAAATCCCGACAAGATGGAGGTGATGGTTGTGGGGAAAGTCGGGGGAGTGATGGCCCCCATCATTGATGGTGTCCATCATCCCCTGGTATATCAGGTCTGTAGTCTGGGGGTGCTCCTGGATCCGCAGCTCCACCTGGATGCTCAGGTGGCGGCGGTGGTAACATTTTGCCAGTTACATCTGGTACATCGGCTTAGGCCGTATGTCTCAGACTCGGATCTGGCCACAATCATTCATGCTTTTATTACCTCGAGACCAGACTACTGTAACGCACTCTACGTGGGGCTACCCTTGGTGCTGGTTCGGAGACTGCAGCTGGTGCAGAATGCGGCGGCCCGTCTCCTAAAGGGAGGCTATCCTGAAAGGGACAGGCTGACAAGCACATTACACCGGTGCTTCACTCTCTGCACCGGCTGCCGATAGTCTTCCAGGCCCAAGTCAAGGTGTTGGTGTTGACCTTTAAAGCCCTAAATGGCCTGGGCCCCACCTACCTGCAGAACCGCCTCACCCTCCAGATTCTGGATCGGTCCCCACGGTCGGCCAGGGGCACCCTCCTCGAGGTTCCCCGGGTTTCGACCATGAGGAGGGCATTTTCTGTGGCTGCGCTGTGACTGTGGAACTCCTTCCCATTGGAGGTCTGCTTGACCACCGACCTCCCCTCTTTCCTTAGACAGTGTAAGACCTGGCTGTTCTGCCAGGCCTTTACCAAGGGAGATGGGATGGGTGGGTTGGGTTAGGGAGGGCTTGGTTATGGGTTATTTTAATCTGGGGATATTATGTTGTTTTAATTGTATTTTTAAATGGTTGTTAGCTACCCCGAGATTCTTATAGCAGGAGGGGGCAGCATATAAATTTTAAGAATGAATAAAAAAAAATACCCATCTAGCAAAGCTGGCAACAGCTACTGCACCCTTTCCCAAAGGGTATAATTAAAAAGGGCCATGAGGGCCATATAATTTCCCACCTGCATATCTAGGAAAGCCGCTGAGCATACCCTGCGCCCCCACACATCTATACACTTCCCTTCCTTATCCGGGGGCTGTGATGGGGACTTTCCCTCCTTAGTCTGATCCACCACAGCTGTGGCAGTCAGGCAGGTTTGGTGCTGGATGTGTCACCAAGGACTCATGCCCCACTCCAAAAACACAGTCCATTCCGAGAGTTTCAGGATCAGCTACAGGCACTATGGCAGGCTGACTCCAGACATCCTTGCCCACAGGCTCCAAGATTCCCTTAACCAGGGGAATAGCTATACGATTCCTCTGCCCCATAGCCCACGTGTCAAACAAGTGGTATGGCTCTTTTGCATCGGACTTACCCAAGGGCACCCCCTCTATAGGGACCATTCACATCAGGTCCTGGAAGAAGGGGGATGGAGGAAATCTTATGGGGAAGAGGGCAATGACCCAGTTCTTGGGCTGGAGAAGCCTTCCCCTACAGGTGCTCTCCCGGCACTAGCCAGTCCTGCCGCAGTAGAGCCTCCAGCACACAAGACTATCCTAACATGGCACCGATAACATCTGGCACCGAACGGGCTATCCCCGGTTCCTGCTCCAGGTCCTGGAAGGAATAGCACAAGTGAAGCACTGCATATTGCTGTGTTGACCTACAGACCTCAGGCATCATCAGTGCTGAGGGTCCCAGCACCACTATTTGAGGCCAGCTGAGTTCTGAGGATCCCTGGGATCCAACCTTGTTTGAGTAGACAATGGTGCCGGAGAGCGTATCGGAAAAGGCTGCTGCCTCAGTGCCAGTCCCAGCAGGGGCATGCCAAGCACCTGGGTCATAGAGCACTGAACGAGCAGGGTCAGGAGGAACTCAAGCAGAATGAGCGTCACCCAAGTGCCAGCACTGAGTGGCTCCTGTGCGTCAAGAAAGCTCTCTGGGTCGCCTGGCAGCTCAGCCATGAAATTGTCACAGGCTGGTGACAGCTCTGGCAAAAACTTGAGTGTTGGGGTCCTCTTTTGCCAACACTTCTTTCACGCTGATCTGGATCCATGGAGTGCTCTCAGCACAGAGGGGTGTACACCAGTGACCTTCCATGGCATGGGGAGAAACCATCCCAGCCAAGCGAAGTTCAAGGTGTGCTCAGGCCCTGTGGAGTTCAGGTCAGCTTCAACCCCTTCAGTACTGGGGTGATCAGACCCTGTGCTTGAGAAGGACAGAACGCCCAACTAAATCGCACACACCACGGTGTTCTGCTCAGCACCTAGACAGAATAGGCACAGGTCCTGGGTGTCGAGCCTGGTATCTTTGCTCCACAGAGGGATGTAGCGTCAAGAGTCCTTCACTCCAGCGCCCATCCATGATCACTGTTTGTGCCAATACTGAGCCCCGTGATAGCAAGAAAGAAATTAAATAGAGGGGATGGTTGGGGCAGGGCTATATATACTCCCCGAGGGAGTGACATCAGAGTGTGAGAAAATCAAAGGAAAGATGCTTGCTATCATCCAATTTGAGCACTAGATGGCACCATAATACCTATAGTGGGACTTGTGAGAGGATAAAGAAGAAAAATAAAGAGACTTGAGAATTTAACATTTAGCATCAGTTAAGTTCTGCACTTTATTGACATTAATGGCAATATACTCCTAGCAACTGCTATGGATTCAGAGTTGGCCAACATTTAACACTTTTGAAAGTACCCCTGCTAGCAAGAGAACTTGTACCTACTAGCAGCCATTTATTATTAAGGGATGCTTCAGAGTTAAATTTACAGCCCTTCAAACAACATGATAAGCAGGTCTCTTTCAGGAGACCTTCAGTCTCCAAGTACGAAATATTCTGGCACTTTTCTGAGCCAGAAACAGCACTTGAAGCTGCCTCTGATGTGCTTACATTTCCCAGCAGAATTACATTTAGCATTCAAAGCATTCAGTGCTTTCAAAGCAGTAAGTGGTAAGACAGCTAGGGGCATAGTTAGTACTCTAGCACAACTGACGGATTACTGCACTGGCCTGAACTATTAGGGCAACAAGGATAGAGAATTTTCAATAATGTCAAGCAACCGAGAAGCCTAACTCTCATTGATATTTAATGGAACTTTTGGTCCCTTTGAAAATTGCTATAATTCCACCACTTTTTGAAGAACTTTGAGATAACCAACATAAAATGTCTAACAATCAAATAGGTGATAAGGTGAAGAAAATGCACACTTACTTTCTCTTTCTCCTTTCTAAGTTTATGCTGTTCCAGCTGATCTGCCATGTAGTCCAGGAACCTCTGACCTTTGACTAGGAACTCAGAGTCTTTTTCCATTTCCCAATTTTCAATGCCTTTTTTCAATTCTTCTCCCACCTAAAATTGCATAAGTTTAAAGTGTTTTGTCATTAATTTAAAAGGACAGCTTGAAAGCTACCCAATTTCAGTTGCAAGATGACTTTAAAAAAACACAATGCTTAAATCATTAAGTGTTAGCTGTTTAAGCATGGAAATCTTTTATAGGGACACCAAGACTTGCCTCATTTTGAGGCAAGACATAATTTACATTTTCTTAGTTGCTTTGCTTTACAGTTCCCTTATTGCAGTAACAACAAGTTTTAGACATTTTATACATTTCATAGAGTTCCTTCCTAGAAGAGATTACAACTAGATTTAGACATGTTGCTAATCAAATGGGAGGGAGAGTGGAAATCTGTGGATTAAAACAAACATCTAAGGCATGTAACTTGAATCTATTATGAAAAATTACCAAATTTTAAATTTAGAACCTGGTATAGCACGTGAGAGGAAAAATTCTGATAAAATTTGGGAATTTGTTTGAGGGAAGATCTGGAAGAATTACGACTGGAAAACTAGAGGAAGTAGTTTCTACAGAAGTGAAAGCAGGCAGCAAGGGGCAGTGAGTAGTGTAAGAAGAGGCAATGCTGAACAGCACCTTTAAGGACAAAAGAAGTTTCATATGAAAAGCAAGATGGGACTATTTAAAAAAAAAAAAAAAGAAAAAAAGAAAATGAGCATCAAGTCATTTTCAAATATATTGCTAGATGGAGAAACTGGAATTCAAGGCTGCAGTAGTCCAGTATTTACAGTATTATTCAAAGTTACTACACCTCAGTGAAGCAGGTAATAACTATTGGATTGGTTGAAAATGGCAGCCATGCCCTGGAAGGGTTTTCGTATGTGTTAAAGGGGGTCTAGAGATTATATATTAACTACTACCATAGCCATGCGCTCCAATATATTGAAGATCATCATCTCAAGTGAAACAGAACAATAGAGCCCTTGCTTGGGTCATGCTTTAAAAGTCTGTTTCTGGCCAAATTAAAGCCCAAATCAAGCTCTTCAAGCTCCATCCTACCAAGAGTGGCCCCGTACCTTAAGCACCAAGATGCAATGGCATTTTGCAAGGCGCAGGAATATGAGGGAAAGAGGAGGGGCACTGGAACCTCACTCCAATATCCCTTTTCCTTATATAGCATCACCCCTTGCACAGTAATGATTTCAAAGGGTGGTAATAGAAAGGTCTCCTGGCCTGTACAGGTGTAATCTTAGTTATCTTCTGTGGGCCATGGAACTTATTTCAGAATGCTTTGTGGAACAGAAGTCTGAAAACAAGTTTAGTTGCAAGCATCTCTCCATGAGGGGTGTCCTTTCCACTGAAAACTTTACTGAGTCCATACTTGCACAGTCTGCAACAGGTCTTGCAATCCAATGTTACAATATTTAGAAGGAAGTTTTTCAGTAGCCAATCAATATAGGACAAGCATGCTAAACGTTGTATAGCAGTCAGTTAATTTTGCTGAAGCCTTAATGAACTAAACTATTTCAGAGTGAAGACAGGCTTGTAAGCACGGACTTTACCTTCAACAGCAGCTTCCTAGTCTTTAAGCGTTCTCTCTCTTCTTTCAGTAGACTTCCCCCTCTGTTTAGAAGTCTGTTTGGATTGGAGGATTTTTTCTGAAAGAAAACATTTGCTGAAGCACAAGCTATGCTCCTGGAAGCATTTAATTTCACTTTGAGTCCCTGAGTTTCCAACCCTCACTACCTCCATGTTCAAAAGAGGTCTCATTTAAAACAACTGCTATTCCAGAGTAGATGTACAAATCAATTCCAACTTTCATGTCAGTGGGGCTTCCAGAGTTATGCAGCCTACTATGAAATTGTTTAAAAGCTGCATAGTGAAAACCAACACACCAAGTTTACATCATTATGGAAGTGACACACAGAACTCTGGTTCCATGGCCCCGAGATAATTATTTACAATTTTAGACCACAGTTCTTTATATGCATAGTAAGTCACTCATGAAAAAGTCTTTCAGTATTAAGAAACAGATTAAATAAAAGGTGGAAGTGTATTAAATGCTCTAATTTATCCAGCTTCTACAAGTTTTAGTATGAACTAATGGACCCAGAACCAAGATCAGGCTTATGTTTTTTTCATTATGCAAGTCCAGAAGCTAAGCCACATGGACCCAAACTGGGGCAACCCCTAGTATTGCATTCTTTAACAGGAATCTTGCTTGAAGAAATTTTGCATCTTGTTTGACACAGAACAGCTTAGTTAATTACATGCTGTTTTATGTCAGGATAGGGAAGTGTCAGGATAAGTGTTCTATATTAGGATGACCCATTTTGGAAATTGTGTGCTACTGATTTTAACTGCACTATACAGTTTTTCCATTTAGTGGCACACTGCCCTTGCCTAACCAATACCAATGCAGTTGCCAATAACTGGTACCTCTAGTTCAATGAATTGTTTCAATGTTTCTTCCCATTTGCCAATGGCATCATAAAGCGATTTGTTCTTCTCATAAACTAGTTTCATTTTCATAAGTTCTTCATCATGTTGATTCAACAGATCTTCTGTATAGTCATCTGGAGTTGAGACATTGAGAGATTAGTTGTTACTCTGTATGGTGATGCATATAACTCTACTAATCATACATCGTAGACTTTCAATTCCATCATGCTTTATTACTTTCCAGGCAACCCAGGATAGAAGCCCTGGTAGATGATCAGTTGGTTATACTCAACTTTGTAAGTGCTTCTTATAAAGCTAGCACAAAGTCATTTCCCAAAAAGCTATCCAAGGTAACTGCTTTTGAATAGGAGGAAGGACACAGAAGCAGAGGTTGTATAATTAAGCCGGCTTCACTCAGAGGATCATGCCTCCACCATTACTCAAGTCTGAGCATTTTCTGGAGACAATGAAAGACTTATTTCAACATTCGGCCAGTGCAGGTAGAGCCTGGGATGCCATCTTTAAATGAGGATTCTTATATACAGTTTGGGTTTATGTTTTTATGTACACTTTGTTACATATCTGAGTCTTCAGGGAATGGCAGGATATTCAGGATGAAAAGTTTGTATTTTATATTTAACAATGACAATCGAAAGTTAATATTTACCATTATAATATGGTTGAAATGCTGCTCTCTGTTCTGCACCATACAAACATTTTCCCCAGTACCAATCAAGTTCTTGTCTGGCTTGTGAAACCAGGCTTTTCAGCTTCCCTTTCTTCAGTTCTTCGAGCTGTAGCAGCTCTTCTTCCCACTGGTGAAAAAAAGAGGTAACAGGTTGTCATATAGTAAAAGCAACAAGGAGAGCTCTGCAGTCAATAGGATCATGCCATACGTTATTTTTTTTGTAAGTCAGCTACATGCGATCCATTACATGATGGCAAGATGCCATTTCTTGGGCACCATTGCAAATGAAAAGGAATGTGGGTATAAAGAAAAGGACAAAGCCCTAAGGAAGCCACATTTTTGCTAAAATTTAATTCTTAAGTGTGTGGATATAGAAAATAAGTGGTTTGGATTCCTTCTTGGCAGGAGGTATGCTGCATACATTTTGGCAATGAGGGCATTTTTGAAATACATCAAGGCAGGATCTTGGACACCAGAGAATTCCTAGCGATTAAAAGATTACCCTCTAGTTTCAACCAACATAGGGGTTTTTAGCAAGAAAGCCTAGAGCACTTCAAGTCAGACCAATTTAGGCTGCTTTTAGTGGAGTGGCACATGTTCACATTAGGAAATCACACGCCTTGGAAAATGGCCACGGGTGGGGGTTTAGACATGCGTAAACACGCCTTATCTCTGGTTGCACGTTCTTTAAAGCTGCTAATTAAATACCTTGTTATCGAGGTATTTCATTAGTGACTTTAAAGAATGTGCAATCAGAGGTAAGGTGCATCTACGTATGCCTAAACCCTGCCAGTGGCCTTTTTCCAAGGCGTGTGATTTCCCACTGCGAGTGCTGTTCGTCTAAAAGTGGTCTTCATTAGTGAATGTTGCTAAATCTAATGTGATCTTGAATCAAGTATGTGCTCAAACAGGGACCACCAACTTCAGCACCTCCTGCTCAAACAACCTTTGTGGCTCCAGCAAGAATAAAGTAATTTGTGAAGGCATGTAAGAGTTAACAACAGAGCTATGACAAACCTATTTGTCAATTAGTACTGATAATGGCTGGTTGGTTTTTTTTTTAGTTAGATACTATGACAGCAAGAGTACTGTAAGAGGGACAGGTGGCAAGGAAACATTAAGTGTCAATAGCTTCATAAAGTTTTTTTGAGAAGCCTTGTAGCTAGAATTTAAATGAGCATTGCTCCATCGAGTCCAGCATTTATCCAAAACAAAAAAGGTAATTTTCTTCTGTTACCCACTGAGAACACAAGAAGTCAAAACTGCTTATCCATATTACTTTCTGGATTCCTAAACAAGTTGTATTTTTTTCTTTGGGGGGGCCTTTTTTGCACTGTAATCCAATTACTGTAGAAAATATTTCATTGTCAATTAAGTTTAACTTTACACACAAGTTTGAGAACATGAGAGGGGCCCAATTTCCATAGTTGTTGATAACTAGTAGCTTCTCATTAAAAAGGGCATTAGTGACAACCCAATCAATCATGCCCGGCTTACCTTCCCCAAAATATGTTCTTTACAGGTATTATATACCCCCTTTGCATGCATGTTTGCCTCATTTTTATGAGAACTCCAAGACAAGCACGATCCTTTTTTATAAAAAAAATTATCCCTGTTATTTCAGGCTTTGGTATGTTCTGACATGTGCCAAAGTTTTTAATAACCTCTGTTTTTACTGGAGAGTTTTTTCTGAGTCCATAGGCTTAGGTGTGGTGAGGTGTAGGGGGCTGCACTAGATGACCCTTGAAGTTCCTACCAGCTCTATGATTTTGTAGAACTCCTGACAACAGAGCCCCAATCTAACTGTTGTATTAATATTAAACAACACAGATTCCATAGTCAAAAACCCTCTGGTTTACAAGAAGAGTTAAGGCGCTCACAAATTCAATCATGCACTAAAAAGCATGGAAATTGCAAGTTAAGGCTCCTGCCTTAATTTCCGTGCCATGTCAGCAGCAAAGATGTTGTACAGTCTCGCGTATTGTGCTCACTTACAACTTAGGCTCAATGCACCCACACTTTGCCTTTCAGCCTCAATCCTCTTCCCCTTTGCAGGTTGGGGGCAACAGTGAAGCTGTGGACAGGAGGATGTGAGCTGGCCCCTCACCCCCTCAGTTTCCTCTTTAAGAAAGAGAGAACTTAACAGTTCTGGCCCGTGCCCCTTCTCACCCTTTAATCTACTTGATCCCAACCCTTTAACAGAGAACTTGGGACTCTTGGCTTCCAGTCTCTCCACCCTACTCTAATCCAATAGGCTGCACACCCTTATCAAGGAACTCAATAATCCTGGTTCCTAGCTTGTTCTCCTCTCCCCTGCTCAGCTCTCAACCTTGTAACAGACAACCCAGAAGTCCTAGGTCCAAGTTACCCCTCTTACCCTCTACCCCACCACTCCCCACACAGAGAACTCAAAAACTCTGGGAAAAATGCAATGTTTATCTGTGTGTGTCATATGGAACAGAAGTACAGGTGTGTGTGGAATGACAAAAAAAGACAGGAGAGGAAGTGGAACAACAGGGAGGGAGGCTATTGGGACTCAAAGGATAGGGTGTCAGCTATGGTAAATGGGTTAAACAATAGGACTGCTCCCCCTGGTATCCCATCAGTCTTCTGAATCCGTTATTTCACTCAGAACCTTGTTGTAACTATTTCTAATTCCTCCTGTCATTCCACCCACTTACTTGATACTGAACACTCTTTGGGTCCTGGATCATCCCCTGCGGTCAGTTGGGGGTGTCAACCTTGAGGAGGGCGTTCTCTGTGGCCGCACCACGGCTGTGGAACTCCCTCTCACAGGAGGTCCGTTTGACCACCGACCTCCCCTCTTTCTGTAGACAATGGAAGACCTGGCTGTTTCGCCATGCCTTCCCTGAGGGAGATGGGTGGGTGGGTTAGGGAGGGGGTGAATTGTTTTTTTGTGGAATTTTAATTGTATCTGTTTTAATTTGTTTTTAACATGTTGTTAGCCACCCCGAGATGCTTTTAGCAGGAGGGGGCAGCATACACATTTTATTAATAAATAAAATAAATAAATAAATAAATAAACAAAAACAAACTCATTATTTCCATGTTTTTTAGTGCAGGATTGAATTTGCAAGTCTTAACTTTTCTTGTAAACCAGAGGTTTATGGAATAACCACGTTTTTTGTTAAATACAAAGCGCCGCCCTGCCCTTGCTCCCTTGCGTCTCCCACACCCAAAGCACCCCCTGCCATTGCACCCTTGCCCCCACACAACCAAGGTGCCCCCCAGCGCTCCTCCCCAACACTCATTATACAACAGGAGGAGCCACCACCGCCAGGATAATTTTCAAATCATTTCAAGTGCATGCAAGTGCTTTGTGGAGCCGCTGACATGTTCCCTATTAGTTTGGCATCTGGGGAAGTGTAGTCCCAGGATGCCACACTACTAGGGAACATGGCTGCAGCTTCACAAAGCGCTTGCGCACGCTGCAGGTGAAAATTGAAAATTATCCTGGCAGCAGTGGCAAGTAGGAGCAGCAGCAGCCGAGATAGTGGTGCAATGGCAGCAGCATGGGTAGGGGGTAGTTGTGCCTCCCCTCTGCCTGCTGCCGAAGGGGGCTGGCACAGGCAGCAGCGGCGGGGGAAGGGAGTACACTCCAGCACTGGCCGAGTACGCTGGCTCTCAGCCCACAGACGGAGATGGTGGCAACAATCAGGGGGCAAAGCAGGAAGCAGCAAGGAGTGGCAGCAAGGGGGACGGAGCTAGGGTCACCGGGGCAGTTGTCCTCCCCAGCATCCCAAAACCCCAGGCACAATTGCCCCAAGCCCTGCTCAGGGAAGGGGAAGACAGGAGAAGAGGCAGCAAGCAGTGTTCCTTTTCAAACAGCACCGCCCCTCTCCATAGGCTAACGTGGGTTTTTTCACAACCCCGTAACTTTAAAACTATTAATCAGATTTACAAATAAAACCCCAAAAGGCACCCTCTGGCAGCCTGCTTTAATTTTTTAAAAGGCTAATTCTTCCTCCCCACCAACACTCAACTCTGCCCAGATCGAAACAGTCAGACTAAATGAAAAATCAGGCTTGAAAGTGCAGTTTTCAAACTGTGATCTCAGCTTTTATCCAACGGATTCAGTTGAAGTTTTTACAGCATGAACTGATTACCCCAGTGATACACCACAACAAGTTTCACAATCCTAACTTTGATCATGCTGACTTTAGAACAAATAGAACACTGGGGCTTGAGGTTTTATAATGTAGCATGCAACACACCTTAACTATTAGAGTGCTCCTGCACTCTAATAATGGACTGAGCTTTTCAACGCTTTTCTCCTGCAATGCTTTCCCTTGAGAAGAGTGATGCACTCAAACAATTACTGTCTCACCAACTGATCCAAGGGGTATCGTTCTAATTCTGACCATCTGACTCCCTGCAAGCCATTTCCCATCCCAGATGTCCTGGAATGGCACTGTATTTTCTCAAAAGAAGAATACCTGGTATGGGTTTTTGTTTAACCCTCAGACAATACAGTGCAAGATAGGAGGAATTAAACAACAAGCTGAATCTAACCTGTTTCAGCTTCAAAATAGAAATAGTTTGAATCAAATTGCCAGCACAAGATGCCGCATTAGGGAAATGTGACTATGCAGAGATTTGTCTATTCACTTCACTCTTAAGGCAAGACTTACTGGACTGGTTCAGGTGAGGGGGTGAAGAATGAGTTGCTGTAAAAAACAAAACCAACCAACCATGTATCAAAAGTGAGGCAAGTCTCAACAGAAATTAGTGCTTGTTCTCTTACCATGTTAATTTCACCGGTAATAGAACATTTTTTGATGTTTGCTTTACATTCTTCCTGCTTCTCTTTTGGACACTGCAGCGTGTCCCACAGAAGTTGCACCTGCTTTTTCAGAATCTCCCTAGTGGAGATGAGAGATTCTTTCTTCATCTGCAGCTATAAAGGCACATTACAAAGCATTAGCTAGAGTACTTCACATTAAGTGCTTCACAGAGGATAACATCAGACTTACAGAAAGCCATGCAATCATATGCTAAGTTCCAAGGACAATGTAAACACTCACACCACCAGATAGGAAGAGAAGTATACTAACTATAAGGCGTGGGAATAAGACTTTTTCCTGGAAAGTATATATTAATGAACCTTATTTGACAAGGTTAGCAAATTATTATCAGGTCAGCATAATAAGTGAGGGGTAAGCAAATCAACAGTATAGGTTTTCAAAATCATTAGCAGGGAATACGAAGATAAAAAGGAAACGATAAAATCATTAGGTGAGAAGCAAGATATGTCACAGACCAGATAATGCAGCAAATGTAACAGGTTAACAGCAAAAATGTTCTGAGATTATCTAGAAAAGTATGTGCACAGCTAGGTATCAAAGTTTGAAGATAATACTACTTATACTTGCCTTCTCTTTTATTGTAATGTTTTAAGCTTGTTTTATTGTTTTTATGTGTGTAAGCTGCCCTGAGCTGCCTGGAGCAGGAGGGGCAGGTAACAAAATGTGTTAATTAAATAAATACTTGAAGGCAATACTACAAAATAATGCCAAAACTTCTTGTTTCTTTCTACCACCACCAAAATCCTTCCATTCCTGTCTGAACACACCACTAAAACCCTAATCTATTCTCTCATCACATCCCGCTTGGACTACTGCAACCTGCTTCTCAGAAGTCTCCCAACTGAGTCACTTATCTCCACTATAGTATGTTCAAAGTTCAGCTGCGAGACCCGTTTTCCTTGCACACTGTTACAACCATATAACTCCTCTCCTAGAGTCACTACACTGGCTCCCCATCTGCTTCTGCATAGTTAAAGCTTCTCCTACTCACCTACAAGTGTCTTCACTCTGCGGTTACTAAGTACCTCTCCTGTTATCTCCCCCTACACTCCTACTTGTGACTTCCATTCATCGGGCAAGATGCGGTTCTCTGTGCCCTTCTCCTGCATCGTCAACTTCTGCTGCCATGCTTTTAGCCTTGCTGCACTGTATGCTTGGAACCAACTTCCTGAGGTGGTGCGTCAGGCCACCTCCCTGTCCATATTCAAGTCCCGCCTAAAGGCCCACTTTTTTGAGATGGCTTTTAAATCATGAATCCAGGCCTTATCTGTATCATAGCCTTGTTGATTTCAGCCAAGTTAACTGAAATAAACTTACTAAATGCCTGCGTCCTGTAGTCCATTATTCATAGGAAGACTCTTATTCATAGTTGTCGGTGTCTTTGTGTCTTGATTAGATTACAAGCTCCATGGAGCAGGGACTGTCTTTATGTTATGTGTATCTTACTTTAATTTTTATTGCTTAACACAAAGGTCATAGCAAAACATAAAATACAGAAACATATCAATCACCAACAAACACAATCACCCGTACACCATAATCAAACCCAGTTACTTCTGTTTAAACAATTTACTCCTTGCCACTGCAGCCAAAAACTTCACAACTGCAATCGTAATACTTTCACTTGTATCCTGCAGTAAAATTTTGTGTTTTTTCTACTTGCAAAATAAGAGGCACTCTACTTATAATTGCTGCAAGATACTTAGCCCTAAGGTCATGATAGTATGAGCAATAAAATAAAATATGCTCTAAAGTTTCCACAGCTCCCTGCCTACAAGAACATTTCCTCTGATCAAAAGCTATCTTTTTATAGTGGCCCGCAAGGACCAGTGAAGGAAAACAGTTTAAAGAAGCCCAAATGAAGACTCAGTTCTTCCACAGATTCCAATCTACTAAAATAAGAAGGATATCTGTTCCCTTCATGCCTTAAAGAAATATACAGTTGCATCTAATTTCTTGCCTTTATATCCGCCAATGTGTCTTGGACATAAATATCCAAAATACGTTGCTTTATTAGTCTAAAGCAGCCTTCCGACCCAAGGGTAATAATACTTGCCTAGAAAAACCCTATGAGCTTACTTTCCCCTCAGTCATCTCTACCTATTGGCTCTTTATTTTATCACAGCACCAATTGGGAGATAAAGGCAGCCTGCTCAAAGATTAATCTAAGCCAGTAACCTACAGCCTGATTTGAAATTTTGGCTTCAACTGACCTTATGTTACATTCCAATTGCAAAACATAAGTAGAAACACACCTGGGAGTGGCCATAATTGAGCTAAGAAAACTAGCTTGCCCAGATTAGTTTTGATATCTTCTCCCAATCCCATGAATGTGTGCCAAATAACATTTTTGCCAAACACTTGGCCTCAAAAACTTTCAGCGCTGGTTTTATCAAATAACTCCCAGCAGATCTAAAAAAACCTATAAAGCGCCTTCACCTCCAATGCTGCTTGCGCTAACACGGTTTGATTTTGTGCCATCCAACTACTGTTTTCCTGGAAAATCAGACCCAAATATTTAAACACCTTTACCTGCTCAATTTTATGGGTTATCCAAAGCCCATTTACTGACTTTCCTGAATTTTGAAAAGAGCATAATTTTAGTTTTATCATAATTTATTTTAAGTTGGTTTATCCTACAATATTCTGAAAAAGCATCCAATTGTCTTCTTAACCCCACTTTAGTTGTAGCTAATAGAATTGCATCGTCTGCATAAAGAAGACACCCCACATATCTCTCAGCTATTCCTGGGGGATAAAAATGATGCTTTGTAACATGCTCAACCAAATCATTCAAATATAGATTGACCAATGTCGGGGCCAGAATACATCCTTGGTGCAACCCTTTTGCCACGGGTACCAGATCTGACAGGGCCTCATCATTGTCCAGTATAATACGTAAAGAAGAATCCCTATGGAGGGCTCTAATTTTCCAATTTCTCCCACAATCGATCTCTGGGTATCATATTGAAGGCCATCTTTAGGTCAATAAATGCAGCATACAACATCTTACCCTTTTGGGCAAATTTTTAAGTCAAAAAGGAAAGAGTAAAACAATGATCAAAAGTAGAGCATCCCTCACAAAAAACCATTTTGTTCTGGGTGGAGACTATTTTCCTCCTTAATCCATTTTTCCAACCTGCCCAACAAATATTGTGAATAAATCTTACTGGGGATCGCTAGTAGGCTAATAGGTTTGTAATTTGACAAAGCACCTTTTTTATAAAGAAGAACAATAGCAGCTTGGATTCCATGCAGGGAGAAACTTCCCAAGCATATTAGATCAAGTAAAAATATAAGCAAACAAAGATGCCCACCAATCTGGGAGACTAACAGTTCTGGGGTAATAAAATCATTTCCTGGGACTCTCTTTACCTTAAGTTTGTCGATAATCTCCAAAATTACTTCGACTTCTACTTGGACCACCGGCCATTCTGGCCCTAAATCCTCAATTCTCTCCAGCGGGTGCCGTGGTACAGGACCCACATATAAAGAGGCAAAATATCTTTCCCACTCCGATACAGGGATTAAGCTGATACTAGGTTGCACATACTTACTCAGAGGTCTTTTTATCAGATTCCAAAACTTAGCTATATTATTATTATTATTATTATTATTATAAACATTTATATAGCACCGGTCATATACCTGGCGCTGTACAACATAGAAATAGACACGGTCCCTGCCTGTGGCTTACAATCTAAAAGACAAGGAGGGGGGAGATCTGAATTTTCTACAGCCTTCACCAACTCACTCCAGCGATCCCTAAAAAAACCACTTTTCTTCTTCTCTATTAAGAGTGCCTGGCTGCAGTCAGAATTTGATAACCAGAGCTCAAAGCTGTCAGCTGATAACATCGCTGAATCTTCCGCACCTCCTTTTGACTTGCCCTACACTCCCAATCAAACCATTTTACTTTATTACCTCCTCTATACCATTTCCCAGTACCCCCATTTCTAGGTAACAAAGACTTTAAGTTGTCAGCTTCTCATAGGCAAGCAAAAGATTCTCACTTGAGGAGACTTCCATCAATTCCCTTCTCAATAATTCCCCAGTTGGGGAATTTAAAATTTGCTGAAACTGACTCTCCGTTTTCACCTGATTTGCACTTGGGGGACTACCCCCTTTCTCCTGACACATCTCCACAAATGGGGCTAAAGTATCTACCAATGGAAAATGATCCAAATCTGGTTGCATATCAACAAAAAAAATTCTTATTTCATCAAGCAAAGTCACCGTAACAGCCACATAATCCACTGTACTTTCCCCCCAACTGGACATATACATTATTCCCCAAGGATAATCTTTGTATATTCTTCCATTCGTTATGTGTATCTGCACAGTCCTGCATCCAACTAGTAGCACTATAGAAACTATTAGTAGTAGTAGCAGTACTTACAACAGAGACCAGAGAAGACAAAGGAATCAGTTGTTTATGCCACAGTTAAAATATACTATACACAGTTAAGCAATTATTTAAAATCCCAACCTGATGAATCAGCGTTTGAAGAGCTTCAATGTTCTGTTTTGTAAGACAAATAGAATCCTCCTCATCAGAAAGAATCTCATTTTCTAAAGTGCTCTCTGGCATATGTCCAATTTCTTCAATTAACTGACTGATTTCTTCTCTTAATTTGGTGAATACTTCCATCCGTTGTTTCTATTAGAAGAGAATCAAGATTTTAGCTTAGGTAGCGAGAGTCAAATAAAGGAGCCTTAGAATTCCATTGTGGTCAAACAAAGTCCTAGGAAGTTTGTGAATTCCCTTGTGTACTTGGGTCTTTGACCACCCAGTCACAAAACTTTCCGCTTTGGGAGGAGAGGGGGAAATGCTATATGAAAAGGAATTAGGAAAGGGGTCAATTGGCAGAGGGGGTTTTGTGACACAAACCCTTTCCACATCCGTCCTCCCTGCTCCTCAGCAAACAAGGAAGCTGGCACAGGTTGCATTGTTTCATATTTGATCAGCTGGAAGAATTGTGTATGACTGAACCCAAAATCTTCATATTACAAGATCTTCAGAACAGCAATGTCCTCTTCATTAACAAGTCAAAGGTTGCCTTAAGCAGGGTGACATTCCTACATTTTAGCCCTGGCAAACAGATTTGGATTTTTAATATGATATAGTGAAACCAAATCAAAAAAGTCTTGAACTGACATGCATTCGCTATACCCAGCAGCAACTGAAAGCACTCAACACAAATGCTAAAATCAGTTAAAAAGCACCGATTAAAATCTATTCTTTTTACAATCCCTCTAGCAGCTGGGAAAGTACCACTGGAAGATACTTTGCAAAATACCTTTTCCTGCGACAGCATCTTTAAATGTTCTTCTAACTCTTCTAGCTGTAAGCGACTTGGAATGCTCCCAGTAGGTATGTAGTAAGGGATGGCATACAGCACCCCACAAAGCTTTTCATCTTGTTGCTGGAGCCGTTTCATGTCCTCAATCCTTTGAACTTTTTCTTGAAGGGTAGCTTCTAAAGCCAGTTTTACTTCTTTTACCATCTGAAGGATAGGCATGCTCTCGTCAACCTGTGAAATTTTTAAAAAGTGTTTTGAAACCAGAAATTTGTATATTATTTATATAGCAGCAACGAAGCAATGCTTGGCATCGAACGGTTATGATTATACAGAAATCTGTACCTTCCCCCAAGTGGCTTACAATCTAAATTGTACAAGGGCAGAGGAGACAAGGCGGCAGTATAGGGAAGGAGAGGGATACATTCATGAAGCTGATACACTGCAGGTGCATGAGGTTAGCTTAGTTACAAGGAAGGAGGTGATACTGAAAGATGAAACAATATAAGCAGCAGCACAACGGAGCAACCTGTGGGACGAGGAGTTAGGAAAGCTTGACACAAGAGATAGGTTTTTAGAAGCGATTTGAAGATCATGAGAGCAAGAGACAGCACATGAGTAGAGAGCAAAGTCATGAAAAGCTTTGAAGGTGAAGGCAAGGAGCTTGTGCTGGATGCAAAAGGGAAAAGAGGAGGGGCTGAATACAGGCAAAGTGTTCCTGAAACACCAAAAATCAGTCCTGTAAACTTTAATCATATAAGCCTGCTTTTTATGTCCGAAATCAAGGGCAGAAACAAATTTTAAGGTCAGTTTATAATGCGAAGGAGCACTACTTTTGTATCAAGCATAGAGTCAACTTGCCTCGTAGGGGTCCATTTTCAGCTCCTTTCTGAGTATCTTCAGTTGGACTTTCATCTGGTCAATCTCTCTTCCCATTCTCTCTTTTAACTGACATTCCTCATTAATCATTTCATTTAACAAATCCTATCCAGGCAAAGATGCAAAATGTCAGAATTGGCAACTACGAGAAAGGCTCCTTGATGCATCTTAGAACCACAGAATCTGAAGGCATTCTCAAGGGTCATCTAGTCCAACCCCTTGTTCTGATCCAGTAGAGTGATGCAGTTGTAGACCTCCTGGCTCCTTCCCCTCCGCCTTCAAGCACGCCACTCTCTCCTATCCTCAAGAAGTCCACTCTTGACCCCTCGGACCCTTCTAGCTCCCGTCCTATCTCACTCCTTCCTTTTGCTTCCATTACGTACTACTTACGCCTCCTCTTTGACCTGGCAGCTCCCTGGGCCCAGCTAGTTCTATCTGATAATTTCCCGAACCCTTGGCTGATCTCAGTGGTCGAGAAGATTAGACAACTGGGTTTCTCCACTGAGGCCCTGTCCCAGCTAGGATTTAAGGGGGCAAAGAAACTCGTTTTGACCCGATTGGTGGATTCCGTTTGGCAGGAAGTACGGGCCGATCTCAAAGCTTACAAAGCTACTGGCCTTTATGTTCAACTGGCAAATGTAACTACTTTGCCCATGCCCTTCCTGGGTGGGGGGATCCCGTCGAACTCCAGAAGGCTGTTCTCATTGGCAAGGTGGAATGCCTTTCCATCCGCTGTCACTGCCGGTAGATATAATCAGACCCCTTTGGCGGAACGATTGTGCAGCTGCTCTTTAAGGGCAGTGGATTCACTGGCCCATATTTTATTGTATTGCCCCCTCTATGCGACCCCGAGGGAAACTTATCTCTCTAAACTGCTGGCATCACTGCCAGGCCGTCCCGAGGTACTATTTTTGACCTATTTGTTGGGCGACCGCCTGCCCCACGTTTCAGCACAGGTTGCCCGGTTCCTGAGTATAGTCACTCAAATTAAAACCGCCTCAGTTATTGGGGAGGCGGCCTATGTGGGAACTTAGGACGTCCTGACTAGTTTTGGAAGTAACACTTAAAGTCCTTTAGGATGTGTCTTATTGTGGAGTTTACTCCATGGATATTATAAATTTATTCTAAATGTATTCACTTGTATGTGTACTTGATATTTTATTTTGACTGACATATTGTAATAACCTTTGGTTGACACAATAAACTGAAATTGAATTGAATTGCTTCCAAGCTTCCTGAACATGTTCTCTACTCCCACTGCCTCCACTTCCTCTCTGCCAATTCCTCCCTTGACCCCATCCAATCTGGCTTCTGCCCCCTTCACTCTACTGAAACTGCTCTCGCTAAGGTCACCAACCATCTTTTTGTGGCTAAATCTAATTGCCTCTACTCCGTTCTTGTCCTCCTTGACCTCTCCGCTGCCTTCGATACTGTCGTGGCTCGGTCCCCGACTGGTTCTCCTGCTACCTCTCTGACCACTCCTTAAATGTGTCTCTTGCCAACTCCTCCTCCACCTTGGTTGGTGTTCCCTAAGGCTGTCCTTGGCCCTCTCTATCTACACCCTGTCCCTAGGCAAACTCATTGCCTCCCATAGCTTCCAATATAACCTCTATGCTAGTGACACTCAACTCTCTCTCTCTCTCCCCATCTATTCAAGCTCGCCTCACCAGCTGTCTCTCAGATATCTCTACCTGGATGTCGCAACATCAAACTCAAACTCAACATACCTAAAACTGAACTCCTTATCTTCCCCCTCCATCCTTCCTCTCCCTCTTCCCTGCCAATCCTTATCGATGGGGTCACCATCCTTCCCATCCCCCGAGCCCATAGCCTAGGCTTCATCTTTGACTCGCCCCTTTCTTTTAAACCTTACATCGACTCTGTTGCAAATCCTGTCGCTTCTCCCTCCATTAACATTGCTAAGATTCACCCTTTTCTCTCTGTCTCCTCTGCCAAAACCCTTGTACATGCCCCGGTCATCTCTCGCCTCGATTACTGTAACCTCCTTCTCACTGGCCTGCCCCACTCTCACCTTTCTCCCCTTATCTCCGTCCAAACCTCTGCTGCTATGGTCATCCACCTCGCCCATCGCTTCGACCACATGCAGCCCCTCCTCTCCTCTCTTGACTGGCTCCCCCTTCCTGAATGAATCCTGCACAAGCTCCAAGTCTTCACCGATAAAGCTCTTCACAACCTAACTCTCACCTACCTCTCTGTGCTAATTTCCCTCCGTACTCCAGTCCGTGAACTCCGCTCCTCCTCGGTCCTCTCCCACCCTTCCACGCCTCCCCTGCTCCCCTAATCGCCTTCGTCCCTTCTCCCTAGCTGCCCCCCATGCCTGGAATTCCTCCCTGCTCACATTCGCCTCATCCCCTCCCTTTGAACCTTAAAATCCCTCCTCAAGACCCACCTCTTCTGCTCTGCCCTCCCTGACTCCTCGCTCCCCTCACCTAACTCCTGCTGATACCTACCATGCAGTACAATGTTACCTGAGGTCTGTGTACTCATATCCTCACCTCACGGACCAACTAGCTATCATTCTCGATATAACCAAGCCATGCATGTGCACCCGGGACCTCGCATCTTCATAAATGTTACACCCCTTGTCTCTCCCTCTGTTCCCCTTCCTTCATCTCCTGCAGTCTCTCCGACTGTAAGTCCTAGGGCAGGAACCGTGTCTATTCCATAACATTTTAAAGTGCACATTGCTGGTGCTATATAAATGCTTGCTAATAATAATAATAATAATAATAAAACAACCACAGTATCCCCACAAGATGGCTGTCCAGCCTCTATGAAAACCTCCGGCAACAGAAAGCCTACAACCTCCATAGGCAACTTGTTTCATTGCTGAACAGGTCTTACAGTTAGGGTTTCCTGATACATAACCTAAAATCTACCTTCTTGTAATTTGAGTCATTTATTTCTAATCTTGCCCTCTGTGACAACAGAGAATAGTTCCTTGCCATCATATTTGTGCCAGCCTTTTAGGTATCTGAAGACTGCTGTCACATATCCCCATAGTTTTCTCTTCACTAGGCTAAACTTCCTCAATTCCTTCAAAAAGCTTTCCTTATAAGACTTGCTTTCCAGACCCTTTAGCATCTTCGTTGCCCTCCTCTGAAACCAGTCCAATTTTTTCATATCCTTCTTAAAATTAGGTGCCCCAAACTGGTCGTACCCAAATGCTTCTTAAATACCAGTCCAATCCTAAACAGCAATGTTGAATTTCTCTGTCAAAGTCTGACCTGTTGCATTCTGTTCTTTTAATTAGAATAATTGGTATGGAAAAGGTTTTATGCATATGCAACGTTATAAACTACAATAATCTTTCAGAAGCATTTAATGTAGAATATAAGGGAAAGTGGCAAGATGTAAAAAGCAGGATTTGGTTGACAAAATACAGATGGCCATGAGAGAAACAGACCTGATAGTTCAGACCACATCTGTCCCCCACTCAGATGGGCAAAAAGATATATGGGGTACACACATTTTGTATCTTTCCCCAACACTAAGCTATACTAGCAGCTATTACTGGAATACTGGTAATATATTTTATTCGGCCTAACTGGTACCATGTTAAGCAGGGTTTTGTTGTTCATTCAAAGTAGAACAGGATGCTATTTATGCCTCTTGGATTCATTTTCTCTTTGCAGACTTACAAGACGCCACCACCTGAATAGCTTGAGAGATCCAATACAATATTAAACACAGCTGAAAAGAGCTCTGTAGTTTAGACATCTTCCTAGGGCATGGGACTTCACACAATTAGAGGCAAATGTTTGTCATAACTGCAGTTAGGAGGTACAGTGATTTTTCATTTGTTTTGCACAAGTTTTCACTCCTCTGAAGACGCATAGTAAATTACCTCCCTGATATACCATCAGCTGATATTCCAATTGTGTATAGTTATCCTATTTTCACTGACTTATCCCCTTCTGTTTAACTTTCTTTATTGATGTTCAGGTTTCAAGCTATACACATGGTTAAGTCAAAAGCTTTGAGATAATTCATAAAAGTCCTTTGCCTCTCTTGCTGTAACAGAGTAAGCTAGTTCTTCAAGGTTTCAGGCCTCAACATTCTTCTCCAGGCATCCATCTTCCCTCTAACTTAGGGCTATCCAGCTTCTACCAAGAACGGTCAATACCACCATGGGTCAGTCACCAATTATCAAATGGCTGGGAAGCCAAATTGCACAAAAGTCTTTAAATGGGCTGTAGTGTGGAGGAGGTAGGCAGGGACCAGATGAAGCCCTACTGCAGGCTGGATCCAGCCCATGGGCCACCACTTGGACAGCCCTGCTCTAACTGAACAATGAGGAAAGACTAATACGTGGCAAAGATTTAAGGAATGCCACAGCCCAGAGGGTGGAAACTGACCTGACCTGCAATGCTACTCTTCCAGAGGACACTGATGATGAGGGAGAAATCAAGAGCGTTTCCTCCAAGTTCATAGTGGTTTGAATAAGCCTGGCCAGGAAATTCCTTAATAGATCAGCAACTGCATAATTCCTGTCCTGAGAAAAATCCCAGATAAACTCCATTGAATTGGAAAGTTTGAAGAGCCATGGACCTGAGGTTCAGGAGTCTATGTAGAAAGAAAACTGTTTGAACTGAGATGGGGAAAAGACAGCAGGTATTTACAGGAAACTGGACCATCTTTATCCTGCAAGAATAGTGTAAACCACCAGATTGCCACCATGTAACTGGATGTTCTTCATAGTAGCCACTAGCCAAGAACTTGAAGGCAGCCCTCACACTACCTTTACACCTCTCTCCAAATCAAAAACTCTTAATGGGTCTGAATCCTATGCAAAGTGGAGCTATCTATCATCAGTGCTTAATTTGTACAAAACGAATTGCTGGGCCCAAGTCTGCCTCAGAACCCGCACCGAATGCCTCTAATCTTGTCAGAGCAGGGAAACAAACCAGCTATCAACCTAACTACTGGATCACCCTACCACTTTAACAGCTGAGCATAAATAAGAGCTCTTGTAATTTAATCTTTACAACAACCAGCACAGGGAATGGAACAAGGAAATCGTTAATGAAAACCAAATAAACCAGCCAGGTTTTCTCTGGCTTTTATTTCCAACCCCAAAATGGTCACTTTTGGCCTTTTCGTGGTCTTTCACATTTTAGGTGCACACTCCTACTGGAAACATTTCCTAAGGCTCAGTCTCCCCTTTAATTTAATTGCGAGGGCTGAGCTCTGGCAAGCTCCATCCCACAAATTAAGCTATCATCCAAGCCATCTTTGCATGTCTGCCAGCTTCCACCCATACATTCTGGGCCGGATCTGGGGGCAGGCAACATAATATTCTTTATTGTCTTCAACAAATTTAAAAAAATAAATAAATTACTGAGGACATCATCATCATCACACGATACAGGTGTTACCATAGTTTCCAATTAGTTACATATGATTTTGTTTTACAGAGATTTAATCCAACCACTCAACACCATGTTTCCAGTCAATAGCACCTCCTTCATCGAACTATTACAATAAAGTTTCCTAGTGCTAATTTCTACTTCATCTCTGCTCTGGCCTCAGAAACAAATCTGACCTTTTTCAAGGCATAGACCTTTAATTTTCTTTCCTATAAATTTGGTACTGTACCCTTCTAAAAATGTTTATATATAGGGATCGCTTAAATTTTATTCTCCACTTATATCTACACCCTGATTTTTCCGTACTGCTAAAGCTCCCAAGCAAAATTTTGCCACTTGCTTGCCAACCACCGAACTCAGAGGACTAAACCACTTCCTCAGAATGACTGTCCATGAGAGCACGTTTGTGTCCTTTAACAAAGGCTTCAATAAATTTGGTTCGCAGTTTTGCATAAGCTGTGCACTGGAACAGAACGTGAGGAAGGTTTTCAATTGCTCCTTAAGGTACAAAGTCTCAACCCTTTGTTGGTACCCCTGTACCGCCCCTCTGTCCAAGCTGAAGGAAATAAATTAAGGCGATACAGCATGTATGCTCGCCTAAGCTGGGGTTCGTTCCATTCAGGCGGCAGGCAACGCAGGCACCTGTCTAGGACAGCAGATTTTGGACAAACAAGCTATAAAGGAGCTGCCTAACCGAGTGAGACCAATGGTCCATTTTAGCCCAGTATTGTCACAACCTGACACGGCAGCAAGGTTTCCAGTCTGGCCCTCTGGCAGAGGCCTCACCCAGGCATGTTACCCGAGACCCTCCAGGATCCCCAACAGAGGCCTCACCGAAGCATGCTACCAGAGACTCTGAATTGGATATGCTGGAGATTAAACGTGGGACCATATACATGCAAAGCATGTGATCTACCACCTAAGCCATGGGCCACCCCAGGGGGTTCAGGGGCTTCTGTTCTCAGCCTGCGCCTGCCTGGTCACGGTGCCCACTGCCACCACAACCACATTGCTTCACCCATGCTGCTTGTAGTCTGGAGAAGGAACTCCCACCCATCTCCACCCAGAGAAACCTCTGAACCCATTGCAAACGTGCACTGAAGTGGCGATGAGGGCAGAGGAAGAGACTGCTTCTGTGCTGGGCGCCCCTCCATTGTCCCTGCGTACCTCAGCCTGAAGCCTGCACGCAGCCAAAGCTGGGGGTGTGTGGGGGAAGCAGCCTGAGTTGCCTAGGTGTGCTAAAATCCTAAGTCTGACCCTACATACATCAGCAGCAGCACTACCCAGATGGCTGCAGTAGGTTTCCTGCAGGGTTGTGTTGGCCCCTTACCTCAATGTGCTTCTTGGCAGTATGCATGCGCTCCAGTTGCAGCTCCTTCTTAATACCAATCTCGTTCCATATGTCAAGCAGTTTCCCCAAGGCCTGGGTGACACTGCTCACCAATGAAGAGGCCAAAACCTCACTGAAAAGGATACAGGAGAGAATATGCCCCAATTCATATATAGGTATGGCTCCCCCAATTTTTAACTCCATGCCCTTTGAGTCCAATGCAACTCAAATGCCCCTAGCAGACCCCGCAACATTGCTCTCCCTTCCATTTTGTCCACACCTCACCCCGAGCCCAAGGTCCCCACTTCTCCCAACCTAGCTCCCCCTCCTTTGTCTCCTGTCCCCATTACACAAACCAATTCCCACTCCCCTCAATGTAGTTCTCCCTCCCTTGTTCCCTATTAGCCAAAGCAGCCCCACCCTAGCACATTTCTTCCTCACCCAATTGCCCTGCCCCCTTCTTCTACATCCCCCCCCAAAGAAACACCTCTCCAAACCCCACACTCCCCCCCAGTCTGGCTCCCCCTCCCTTGTCTCCCTACCCCCCAAACCAGGGCTCATCTTCCCAAGCAGCCTAATCCCCCCCAGCCTAGGTCCCTGCCCCTATTATTCCCTGCTCCCATTTCCCAGACCAGCCCCCTCCCAACCTTTCCCCTCACCCTCTCTCATTCAGAGCAGGGTCATCTCCTTCCCCGTCACATCCCCGCACACGCACCCCTCCCGGAGCCCCTACCCGCTGCCACCAGAACCCAGATCTCCTTCACCCCAGACTCGCCCCGTCTCACTCCCAGTTCCAGTCACATGCGCCCGGCTGCTGAGCCCTGCCACAAAACCCCAGCCCCCCGCAACTCGAACGAGACAGACCGCCCCGGTGACACCAAGCGGGAGCGAGGAGAGAGTCCGGCACTCCCGATTCCGTCTGTACCGGGCTGAGAAGACTCGCTCCCGTCTCCTCTCTCTCTCTCCACAAACCTTACCTTTCTCGCGGGGATTTGGGCATTGTCGCGGCAGCTCGGTCGCGAGCGCACAGAACTGACACCGGCTGAAGAGGCGCGCGGGAAGAGCTAGACAAGAACCCGACTCGGTCCGCCCAGGCAAAGCGACCGCGGCAATTCAAACTCGAACCGCGCACACAGCCGGAGAAGCACCCGCCTGATTGGACAACAGCCACCCAACCACAGCCCGCCCTTCTCATCGCTTTCTCCCGTTAGTGACACTTCCTAGGGCGCTTTAGGCATGTGACGTACAGCGAAGCCCCGGCCAGCTGTTGCCATGGTGAAGAGGCCTCACGTGGGATGCGGAGGCTGGTTGGCCAATGGGAATCGCTCTCTTGTTATTCTCCCTGTCGGCTGAATCAGAAGCCCGCTTGGTCTGGACAGGCAGAAGACAGCCCCATTCCTGAGCGGGGAGGGGTGTGTGTGTGTGTAACTTTATAACTGCTGTTGCTGAGGCTACATCACGGGAGACTGTATAGATCTGCCTCGGGGTGCAGAGAGAGGGAGAAGGCTTATGTGTAGCGACCGGGGCCTCTAGGAGGTGGGCACAGAGTGGACGATAAGGTTTCTACGCAGCGGGGGATCGGTGGAGTGTGCACGGAGAATGGAGGTTGAATGAGTGGGTCTACGGCGTATGCAGAGGGGGCTACGGGGATGGGGCATGTGTGCAGCGGGCGTCTGTAGCGTGTGTGCAGAAGGGATGCTAGAGGATGGGCTGTGGGTGTAGTAAGGTCTGTGAGATGTGCAAAGGGGGTTATCGTTAAGCTATACCTCTCTACTTTATTGGTCCCCTTAGACTCGGCACGAATGCAATAAATCTTTTAAAGAGATGTGGGTTACTTCCATCAGAAACTTTAGAATTCAATTCCCCCCCCCCCCCCTCACAAGCTTTAATCAGAAGTGGCTATTCTGCAGGACAAAAGGTGCTTTCACGTGTCATTAAAAGTCTGTTTGAAATAAGCACTACTATGTAACATCTCAAAAGTCACTCCGGATACCTAATTACAACCTCTTAGGACAATAAGAGGGACTACCAATAAGAGGGACTACCATAGCTTTTGAAGTCACGTTTTCATAATTCCTGAAAGTCTTCTAGTACATCTGCTCCATGCAGCTGTATTGAGGGGTCTCTAATCCATAACAGGTAGCTGTTAGAACACTTGTAAACACCTTCAGCGCTTGTCAAACTTTGGAGAAATCACCAAGACATGTATACTATTTAGGCATCTGTTGTCAATTCATTTCTAAGGCAGGGCGTCTACCAACTGCTTTGTAACCTGGGATTTTATGGAGAATAACTTCACAATATAGCTTCATATTTTATTTGGGGAAAAATATCTAGTCTTTCATTTACTAAGTTTAGTGTGCGAAATTTTCGATTACATACACATTTTCCAAGTTTTTTTTTTTTTTCATTACCTTTGCAACCAGAAATCCAGAAAGCTTCATGCGTGGGTACTCGCATTGATGTACGGAAAATGCAACTGAGTCACGTATTAGAAACCACATCTATACACTCTTGAAATCCTCATTTCCTTCTGTATTTTTTGTTCCAGGGTCATTGTTGGGGGCCCTTTGTATCCTTTTCCTAAACTAAGACATTTTCCGACACGTTTGCTAGCAGTTGGATAGCATGCAAGCTACTTTTTCCCCTTTCTGGCTTGAATGCTTCGGCTTGTGAGAGGAATATTCATCCCTATCACTGATTCCAATCTGGTAACCAACAAAAACACAAATAGCTCTTTCACTGAGTGAAAAATCAATGATCACAGCGATTTACTGTTATACAGAATGCACTGCGTGCTGTAAAATTCCCCCACAATTTGGTTCCAGTAAATCCCCTCTCTCCGTTTTTCCGAGGACTCCACCCCCGTAGGCTACTTCTCTTTAACCACCTTATATAAAAGTTCCAGTAATAAAATTCTGCATGGCAGAAAGGGAAAGCAGGAAGTACAGAAGGAAAAACCATTTTCTACATAGAAGAGGGGTGTAATTTGAGGCTCAAACTATTGCTGTTAGGAGGAAATTACTAACGGGAGCATCTTCTCCACCCCTGCACTAAAATAGCTCAAGCACCCCCCCGCAGCCACAACTTAATGCAACAGAACTGAGGTGGGTGGACAGCACTGGTGCTCCGGAAATTAAAGGCGACAGTATACCCGGAACCGTCATGGAGCTTCTCTATGTGGGTTTTTTAAGCTACAGCCTTGACAGTGGCATGAACTAGTACTCTGACACCATTGTTCCTTTAGTATCATGGGGTCAGTTAGGAATTGGAGCACGCCGTTGTTGCTGCAAATGATACAGAATGTGGTCTTTGGGGCTTACCTTATAGATGTGGATGTTTCCAAAACTGAGAGAGAGCTGAAGCATTTCTGGAGAAGCACAGGTTATTGGTAAGAATAATTTCAGTTTTTAAATAATCAACTGCAAAAGAGCAGGAGTCATTTTTCCAGTTCTGTTCCTGGCAGCTCCCCCCCCCCCCAAAAAAAAAAAAAAAAAGCTGAGAGAGAGAGAGGAAGTGTATCCTCTACATTAGCTGCCACAGTACTAATACAGTGTAGCCTTCCATATCTGAACACCTCCGGGGACATGCTTATTTTGTCCAGAGATTAGAATCATAAAGCATACCAAGAATAATTTTAAAAAGGAGGCATAAAACTGTCTGGAGGAGAGAAAGATCCAGGCATGGGAGATTGATTATATGAAGGGGTGTAGCTAGGTGAAAATGGACCCTGGTGCTGAAGGTGTAACAGGACCCCTGCTGGGGCACTCCAGTGGGCCTGCACATGCTACATGTGTATGTGCCCCCTAGGCTCTGGTACAGTTGCACCTATTATAGCTACATCCCTGATAGTATATATTTTAATGCAATGAGGCAACCGCCTTACCTCCACAGCTGCTCCCACGGCTCTGTAATTGGAGAACATACATGAGGATTGCTGTACCAGTCTGTCTATAGTTCAGGAGTGGAGAACCTTTTCACACCCGCTGGCCACTTTGAAAGTTAGTACAAGTTTCTATCTCCTGGCTAGAAGTTGCGGATAGGGTTACTAGTGCTCTGGGTTTTGACCCAGAGGCAAAACTAGGGGAAGATTTTGAACTGGACGTCAACAATGGAGGAAGCCCCAGATTAGCCAGGGGTGCCCAGCCCACAGTGCCTTAGAGAATTGGGGCCTCTGGGAGCAGGCATGTGAGAAAGGGGATGGACCATAGGGACTTTCCAACATGGCTCTACCCCTCTGGAGCACCATCATGTCACAAGCCTGGGGGGTGCACTTCCATGTCTGCCTGCTTGCAGTCCCATCTGGTCCACTTAAATGGACTTGCCCGGTGCCACAGCCTATGGTCTGCCTGCGTGCACCCCCTCCCCACCACCATGGAGTTGCAGGTGAACTGATGGTGCTGCCGGGGCAACCCCTTACTGAGAGCGGGGCTGCAGTAGCTGCCTGCCAAGCAGATGGATGGCAGCTCTGCCTCCAGCCAACATCTCAGGGTTGGGCTGCCCGCTCTGGTGGCGGTGCTCCTGGATGTTACGGAATACTGCTGGCAGGGTAACCCTGGAGCACAGAGAACATGCTCCACCTCTGCTCTGCCTGCACAGCTGGTGGTCCACCTTTAAACTGACAGCCCATGCAGCGGTGAGGCAGAGCAGAGGCAGGGCAGCTGTCTGTGTGAAGACAACTAATGTTCAGAAGGGGTGGGACTACATCAGAAAGGAAGTATGACAGCCTCCTTGTCATCCCCGGACATGGCACCCCCACCCCCACCCCCCCTGCAGAGCACTGTGGTATTAAAACACGGTGTAAGGAGCTGGATTACATCAGCAAGGGGCATAATAGCAGACGGTTATACGACAAGTCAGAAGTTCCAACTGGAGGCTGATGGTGACAGTATTCTGAACATCTCCTTGCCCTTTGTGTTAGAGCCCTACGAAGATGCAGAGACCTCATCTCACTCAGGCTCTGTTGATGGGGTAAGAATACTGTCTGTCGCATATCAGATTAGATTGGAAGACTGAGTCAGAAGCAACTGCTGCTTGTTCTTCCTTTTTCCATTCTGAAGGAACCAGTGGAGACAGCAATAGATGAACAGGCAAACCCCACATCTGGGGCATGCGTATGTAAATGGATGTCAACAAATGCTTATGTAAATTGATGAAATCCATGGCAGTAGTTATATGGGGGGGGGGGGGGGACGGAACTGCGTCCCCTGCATAGTTCCTGCTCCCGCAATTTTAGAGAAAGGGGGACAGACTTTATATAGGCCAATATTCCTTGTCCCCCCAAAAAAAATATTAACCCAAAGGATGAAACTTGAGAAACACCAACGTCTGAGCCAGTTTTAGAGGTATGGCACACATTAGGCCTGCAGTTTAGAACAGAAAATAAAAAGAATGCATTCTCATCAATCAAAGTTAATTATTTCTGAACAGCATTCTTGAACCACACATCTAATGAGTGGTACAAATCTCACATTTAATCATGCTGTAACTAATCTCACAATGAACACAATTAGGTGATGAAAGTGTGCTAATGAGTTGTTACTCCAGAAGTGTTGATTAACGATACTGAACACTAAGGCCATTTTTAAACTGGCAAAGCTGTGGGATGGAACCGTCTGCGCCACATGTAGTGTCCACACATGTCTGGTGAGAATGGGGTGGGGGAATCAAACGGGCTATGATAGGTGTGCACCCCAGCTGATGCAGATTTTAACCTGGCCCTGCACAGAGCATCCTGGATTTTTTCCTGATGCTCCATGCATCGGCAGGAGTGGGTGGTGCATGCTTCACGAGAGCGTGCGCCCACCCACGCTGCCTTCAGACGGACGCTCCGGTAGGTGGGGGATGAGTGCACCTGCATGAGCACATCTCGTCCAAAAACAACCAAAGTGAAAGGATAGATGCTAGAACACCAACAAACTACAGACTAGAAAAGCCCAGCTGCCCTCCTTGGTCTTTCCTGCAACTCAAGAGACTTGGGGTATTTTCAGACATTACGAGATCATGCTCAACCACAGTCAATTCCCTGTGGTGGGGAATGCCCTCGTAACATCTGTTGGGGAACCGGAAGTTCCCCCCCAGATGTTATCCATGCTCAATCCCCGCTGGGAATCTCATTCACCACGCGATCAGCTGAACCCGCGGGGCCGGCGCTGATTGTGTGGTGAATGAGATTCCCAGCGGGGATGAAGGGGCCCATCACTTCTGGACGGCGATCACAGCCCAGAATCCCCACTGGGATTCCGGGCCGTGGTCATTTCGGGCGGGCGCTGCGGCCGCATTGGCCGCGGCACCCACCCGTCTCCCCAGAGGGCAGGCGGTGTGGGAGTGTGTGGGGGGAGGGCGGGGGCGTGCGGCCGCATGTTGCACCGCGCAGCCCCGCCCCCTCCCCAATTCCCCGACGGGATCCTCTGGCACGTCTGTTGGCTGTGCCGGAGTAATCCCGGCAGGGAATCTAAGGGTTGTTTCCGCGAATGCCGCCCCGTCACGTCTGAAAATACCCTTGGGCTTCAGTGAGGCTACCTTGGAATAAATGGTTTGTGGATGGCAGCCATAGAATTTTATAGTCCATTAAAAAAGATTTACCACTTAAACCACACTAAGGGCATTTTCACACTAGACAGCCTCCACCCACTACATATGTTACAAGGCCCTGGAACATGTATAGTGGGTGGAGACTGTCTTGTGAGAAAATGCCCTAAAATATACCCGTGCCCCACACTGACACACACATACAGAGCTAGCATTGTGGCTCCTGCACAGGCACAGCTCAGTTGGAGAGAAATAACTGCCTAAGGCCAGCCACTGAGGCCAACAGTTGAACTCAGGACTTCCAGTTTCCAATCCAACACACTGGACCACACTAGCTCTCAGATTATGTCACTATGGGTTTTAAACATGAAGGCGGAGTGCCATCACAACCCAGCCCGGGAAGCCACCAATGACACAGTCCGGGTTGGGCCACCAAATAAACGTGCTGGTGGCTGAGCCGCTGGAGAGGGCAGGAGAGGCAGAAACATGCACTGACCCCACCACTGCACCCAGCACCTCACACCCCACCCACCCCACCATGGCGGACAGCCATGGCATACCCGATCTGGGCTGTGTCATGGCAGGCCACAACAAACATGATAGCCTGCTGTGGCCCGCTTTGCCCCGACCGGGCAGAACCTAGCCTGGGCTGTGACTTGGATCACAGTCCGGGCTAGCTGCCGACACAGCCCGAGGCAATCCCTGGCCAACATCTGGTGGACCCTTAACAGACCTGCCCGTGACTTGCAAGCCAAAAAGAGTGGGAAAGTGGGCCACCATCACATCTGTTAACACTATGTCTACAAGCAGGGCTTAGCAATGAAATCCTGATCTTAACTGTGGCTGTTACTCCTGTAACACAACTAATTAACAATTCAACCTGCTTTTCCCCCTCTCCTGCCAGCCCTCCTCTACCACACAGCAGAGCTGACTTGTTTGACCTAAGTAAGGACCAAGTGATCAACCTCGCTTACATTTCTTCAGTGCCACATGATGGGATTGAACAAGTTCGAATCCACTGGCTACTGGAGCTTATTAAAATTCGGTAAGTCAGAACTTCGGAAAAGGGTCAATTAAAAGCTGAGTAAGGGGTGTTGGCGGGGGTAGGGATCAGACACTGCTCTACAACATAAGATCTCTTTTGCATCACACAGCACAGACAAAGGGTTGGTTAATTCCTCAAACAGGTAACCCATTCCTACTTCATCTGCATTGTAAGTTTAGCAGGATGAGTTTGTTCATCCCTAAACAGACATTGCACAATGGATCAAAGTTATAGTAATATCCCTCTGTTATGTCTCTGGGACTGCATGAGAGAGAGATTTCTGAACCTTTAGGGCTGGATAATGCCTATAAATCACACTAATAATTAAGGAGATGAGAAACATCCGGCCTCGTACAGTGGATTCCTTTTGAGTAAGTTTTACTCAAGCACTTCTTTACCCTCCTGGCTTAAAATATTAGTACCTTTGAGTATTTTTATTATTATTATTATAAGCATTTTATAGTGCCAGCTGTGTACCTGGCGCTTTACAGAACAATGAGATAGACGTGGTCCCTGCCTATGGCTTACAATCTAATAGACTTGGAGGGGGAAGAAAAGAAGAGGGGACATAGGGAGAGACAAGGGATAAAAACATTCAAGCGGATGCAAAGTCTCAGGTGCACGTGCTTGGCTTGTTGCAGACAGTAAGTATTGAGAGGGAAGTTCTAACAGCCGTCGGGAAAGGCAGCAAGGAAGAGGTGGGTTTTGAGGAGGGATTTCTTGGTGGCGTTTGGTTAAAATACTGTAGTGTATACCCTCCACATTTGCAATGCAGTGCAGCAATAATCCTTTTCCTGCCACTCACATAAACAGCGGGGAATGCAAGTGCTATGCTTGCCTGTTCTGTAAATCTTACACCACATTCCAGGCCTGCAATACAGTGTACAGAGCTCCTGTTCACCTGAGCAGGAGATCCTGTAATGCAGATAGCAGATGGGGGCACTGCTGCATTGTACTGCAAGTTTGGAAAGTTATACTAGAATATTTTAACCACATGTTGCAAAGCAATCATATATACACTCAAAGGTACTGATATTTTTAGCTGGGTGGGAACTCTATTCACCTTAAAAAATTGATATACTGCGGAACAGAATTTGACATATCTGGTTCAAGACGCAATGCATTTTATAGACCTGGGGCTCAGGAAGACATAGTTCTTCAACTTAACCAAAAACTTGAGTTTTGAAAGTTTGACTGAAGTGGACCCTACTGTAACTCTGGATGTGTTACTCTTAATAGGAGTCAATGGGTGAAAACAGACATGACGCTAACCACCCTTTAACCACCCTTGGTGGTTATTTATGCATGTTGCAGGGCTGCATTGGTGCCCTATACAGCCCTGAAACATGCATAAATAACCACCAAGGGTGGTTAAAGGGTGGCTAGCATCATGTCTGTTTTCATCCAATGTGTCTTGTTGGGTAGAGAGGTGGATTCGAGCAGGGAGACCTGGATTTAAATCCTGACCTCACTGTCTTTCAGCCTCAGTTTCCCCTTTGTAAACAGGACACAGATAAGGAGCTTAGCCAGCCGGTTAGTATCATGTAAGGTCTCCATGTATGTGCTCTGGGGCACCCCGCTTCCTGATGATGGAGGCATTGATGATGCATACACTCTTAGCAATAACTTGCACTTTAATCATCAAGGTTAAAGGCAGCCTTTGCTTGTGGAAGTGCTCTTACCTTTTTACACACAAGACAGTGGTACATGAAGTGTAAACTGCTACTCTTCTAGAAGTACAACTGGATATAGCAGAAAACTGAGTACTGACATGGACAACGTGGAAAGTTCCAACTGTTGCTCAAGAAGTTTTGGACAGCACCTTTTCTGGTTATTTTCTTTTTTGTTGGCACATGATAAATGTTGTCAACATTAAATAATTTCCTGGTAAGGATTCATTTTTTTCTAATAAGGTTTCTAGCAAGAAAGTAAAATTGCACGCAGTACCCAGACAACCTGCTACCTGGAACATGGGTTCAATGACTTGCCAGCATGTGATCTGTGTCCCTGTGACAGAATAGGCAATAGCCCCTTTAGAAGGGCCTGCTCATCACCTTAAGCCAGCCCCCCCACCCCTGCCGAGGGCTACAAGAACACTAGGACTCGGGCAGCCTGCTGCAGGAGGCCAAAGAATAACCTGACACCCTGGCAGGGTTGACGCTGGCAGCAGTGGGAATTGAATGGGAAAGCCTCTTGCTCCATCTGCATGAGCCTCTACGCTCTAAGCTAAAAGACCTGGATCTGTTAGTCCAGACTCCTGACTTGCCTGATGAAGGGCCCCGTGAGGTCTGAAAGTTTCTACCACCACTAACTGAGTCTGGTCCAATCAAACATATCACCGTACTATTTTGTCTCCATTGGCCTATATTTGGGACCAGCACGCCAACCATACTCTCTCTACAGCTCTGCAGAGTAGCAGACACATGAACCTGTAGGTGGTTTGCCACCACCGCGCCACTATAGGGGACCACTGTGCCATCTCTCTGGGATTGCACGAATAACAAGGGCTTGAATCCAGACTCATGTTTGCTGGGAGCTCCCTGAAGTATGGTATTAGGAGCCAAGAGACGCCAAGAGTTGGCTGGGAGCCCTGGCTGAGCAATCGCTTTATTGAAAAACTGTTGTGAGAGAGCATTATCAATAAATGCCATGGTTTGGGAAACCCTGTTGCATGGTATAATTTTGAGACCGTGGCTGCAAAGACTTATAGGGAACAGCTGACCCCTGTTAACATTGCCTCCTATTATGGGGTCAGCTATGCTAAAGAAAGTGGCTAGCTTTGTTTTAATTAAAACATGGCATAGGATTTTTAAACTATTATAAATCAGTTTTATCACAGAAGTGGTGGGCTTATTCCAATCTGCACTGCTTCGAGAAAGGGATCAATACCAACAGGAGATTATGGTCCTTTGGCTGATTGCCCAGGTTCCTAAAGGTACCCCTCTCGCGCTCCTTAGGGTGGAAATGGGGGTTTCAAGAGTAAAGACAATGACTGATTTAGCCATGCTTAAGTTTTGGCTGAAGTTATCCCACTTGGAGGCTGATTCACCGGCAAAAAGGATTCTTCCAGTGGCTAAGGGAGAATGGCCCGCTAAGGTGGAGGAAATTCTCCACCAAATGGGCTTTTCGGTAACTTATGCACTCTTCCGCCCATTTTTGCAGATCTGGGCTGAAATTAAAGCGAGGAGTAGAGATTTAGAACGCCAGTTTAATCGGGAGCAAATAGGTCTCCAGAAGGTCTCTCCGGAGTATCAGTTTTTTCCAACTTTTGAATCTGGAGCTACCTATTTGACTGAGACCCGAATGGAAAAGTATAGGCCTGCATTTACAATGACTAGGCTTGGTGTTTCCCCCTCATCTGTGGTTGAGGGAAGGTGGAAAGGTATCCCCATGTCAGAACGTTACTGCAAGTACTGCCTTAAGAATGGAGTTTAAAATGTTGAGACAATGGCACACATTTTGCTTTTCTGTCCTGCGTATGCCAAGTGGAGGGCTACGTTTATTCAGGACCCTCCTATTGGTACCGGTGATATAGCGTCAAAGGAGGTTTTCTATTTGAGAGCTTCCGATTCAGTAGTTACATTACAAGTGGCTAAATATTTGTCTAAAGTTCTACAATGGAAAAGAATAGAAGAGGCGTAGGGTCTAGTAAAATCATGGCTGATTATTATAGATAGTGGATAAGATAAGTGTATGCTTTGACTTGGGGAAATGTCATGTTTGGGCTTTGTTCTATCCCTATTGGGGACTGATGTGAATTTACCTTGTGGGGTGGCTCCTGATTTATATATGTTATTATATTATATTTGTTAAGTGGAAATATACTGTTGTATTATTGGGTATTTGATATTTACGTTGTATGATGTATTGTACTTTTCTGTGTGTTTGTTTGTTGTCTTACGATGGCCTTGGCCAGGTAATAAATTTATTTATGGTCAATCTTCAAAGCAGATCGTTCATGCTAGCAGTTAGCATGACAAAAGTACCATTGACTTCAATGGAACTTACAGCCACATTATCTGACAGCACATACATGCTGTCCCACCAGAGTGGTGCATTCCCTTGATATAACACTTCAACCTTGAGGCCAACTAAGTCATTGGGACTTTCAGTGATGGTTAACCAAAATGGACTTATTTATTTTTGAAAAGTTAATCTAGAAATATGAGCAATCACATGTTAAATCAGAATAACCATTCCAGGAAATGATTTTTAGCAAAGCGCTCACGCTCACGCTCACGCTCACACACACACACACGCTCACACACACACACACACACACACACACACACACACATTTGGAGACGAGCTTGTAATCTACCAGTAGATCTCTGTCAACCTCTTAGTCACTACTGGTTTAGAGCAGGGGGAAAAGGAGGGGACTGGTGGCCTGTGGACCAAATCCAGTCTGTGACTTTTTAAAAAAAAAATTTGGTCCTTTTCTAGATCCCAGATCTGGCCCATAGACAGGAACCTTTGTTCACTGTGTTTTCCCCATTGGCAGCAATGGGAAAAACACAGTGAACACGGGTCCCTGCCCATAGATCCAGTTCCTGCCCTCAAGTAGTGAAAGAGTGAGCTCACAGGAAGGGAGCAGCAAAGATGGATCCATGACAGGAACCATCCCCTTCCTTCCCCCATCCTAAGCACACTCCTTATGCACGCCGTCTCCCATCCAGTCCATGGAGCTTGTACTAATTTTCAGAACAGGCCATGGGAGGGAAAACAAACATTCTCCACCCCTAGATTTAGCAATGACAAAATTGTTTGTATAGAAACCAGCTGTCACTTCAGGTTCCTTACACAGCAGCTGTCAGTTATGTGAAGCCAAAGGCAATGATCCAGTGCCACGTAAGAAGTCACACTTTCAGTTGCTTTCAGCTGGAATCCTTTCACTATGTCCCACCCCACAATTCCTGTGATGCAATTGTACTGATGTTTTTTAGACTGCTCCTTAGCCACTTTGGCCCCAACCCTAAGTTGATCACAGTGTAACCAGATTCTTTCAACCAAGTAGAGCAAAATGGAAGCTAGAGGGGTTCACTACATGACTTGCCAGCATGGCTAAATGGCAAAATAAAGGAGGCTATTGGGGCCCCTCAAAAATAAAAAAAATGGAAAGCAAGTCCAAATAAGTTAAATAGGAAGGAGCATAAGAGTACGTTAAATGTGAAACTGTAACACAGGAGGCCAAGGGGAGTAAGGAGCAACTTGCTAAAAAGATACAAAATCTAGTTTGGGTTTGTTTTTTTTCAAAAGTATATTAGAAGATTAGTCAGGGCATTAGACCATCAAAAGGTAGGGGCATTCAGGGAAGACAAGGCCATTACAGAAAAGCTAAATGAACTCCTTGCGTCAGTCTTCATTGCAGAAGATGTTGGGGAGATAGCCACACTGGAACTATTCCTTTTAGGTGAAGAATCTAAAGAATTGTCACCAGTGAACACTGCATGAGAAGAGGGTTTTACTCAGCAGGTCGATAAACTAGACAGTAACAAGTCTCCAGGACCAGATAGTGTTCATCCGAAAGTTCTGAAGAAACTTGGATACAAAGTTGTAGAGCTATTATCAGTGATATGCCACCTATCAGTGAAATCAGCTTCTGTACCCAAGGACTGGAAGCCAATTTTTAAGAAAAGTCTCAAGAGGTAATCCTAAAAACTACAGAGCCATGAAAGCTAGGGTGGCCAGATATGTAAATTTTAGAGGACACATGAGAAATACACATTGCAGGACTGCATTGCAGCCATATCTGGTCACCCAAGTGAGAGCCTGATGACAGCAGCAGGCAAATGGGTAGACACCATTGCAAAGAATGAAATTATTAAGCCTATTGACAAATATGATATAATGGGAAAAAGCCAGTGTGGGTTTTGTAAAGGGGAGCCATGCCTTACCAATCTATTGGGATTATTTGAGGGCATCCACAAGCATGAGGATAAGGGTGATCCAGCCAATATAGCATATTTGGATTTTTAGAAAGCATTTGTGAAGGGGTCTCAAAGACTTTTGAGAAAACTAAGTAGTCATGGGATAAGCAGAAGGGTTTTCTCATGGCTCAGTAATTGGCTAAAAGACAGGAAACAAGGGTAAGAATAAATGGTCAGTTTTCACAATGAAGACAAACAAACAGTGGGATGACTCAGTTCTGTATTAAATGGGTGCTATCTTCCCTGTCAATTACCATTGACGGGGGTCTCCATCCTCCCTGTCCTCCACGTTCGCAGCTTGGGCTTCATCTTCGACTCACACCTTGCCTTCAAACCCTACATTGACTCCGTGGCCAAATCTTGCTGCTTCTTCCTCCACAACATGGCTAAGATCTGCCCTTTTCTGTCTGTCTCCTCTGCCAAAACTCTCATCCATGCCCTAGTCATCTCACACCTTGACTATTGTAACCTCCTCCTCGCTGGCCTTCCACACTCTCACCTTTCTTCCCTCATCTCTGTTCAAAACTCTGCTGCCAGGATCATCCACCTAGCCCNCACCTTTCTTCCCTTATCTCTGTTCAAAACTCTGCTGCCAGGATCATCCACCTAGCCCATTGCTTTGACCACGTGCAGCCTCTCCTCTCCTCTCTCCACTGGCTCCCTCTTCCTGAGCGTATTCTGCACAAGCAGCTCGTCTTCACCTACAAAGCCCTTCACAACCTCGCTCCCCCCTACCTCTCTGCCCTGATCTCCCTCCGGACCCCTGCTCGAGCACTCCGCTCCTCTTCTATCCCCTCCTCACCCTCCCATGCCTCCCCGAACCGCCTTCATCCCTTCTCCCTCGCTGCCCCACATGCCTGGAACTCCCTCCCTGCCCACATTCGCCTTGCTCCCTCCCTTTGTACCTTCAAATCCCTCCTCAAAACCCACCTCTTCCGCTCTGCCCTTCCTAACTCCTGCTAAGCATCCCCACCCAGGTTTAGCCCCCACCTGCTATCTGTAAACTCCCAACTTACTGAAACCAAGCTAAGAATGGGTACCTGAGCTCTCACATCCTCATGAATGTTGCATCCCTTGTTTCTCCCTCTGTTCCCCCTTCCCTGTCTCCCCTCCTCCTATCTTTAGATTATAAGCCCTTGGGCAGGGACCGTGTCTATCCTATTCTTTGTAAAGTGTGGGGTACATCGCTGATGCTGTATAAATGCTAATAATAATAATAATAATAATATACACTTATGATCTGAAAGTGGAGGTAAAGAGTGAGGTGGCCAAATTTGCAGATGACACAAACCTAGTTAAGGGCAAAGCAGACTGTGAAGATCCCACACGACTTGGAGTCTGGACAATAAAATGGCAGGTGAATTTCGGTGTTGTTAAGGTCCAAGTGATGCACATAGGAAAAAATAATCCTAACTATATATATATATACACTGTGTTGGGCTACAAACTACATATTAACAGTAAGGAATTTTTTTTTGTTAGTTGTTCTGAAATATTTCCTCAGTGTGCAGCAGAAGTCAAAAGAGCAAACAGAAGGTTAAGCATTACTGGGAAAAGAGAAAAAATAAAGTCAGAGAATATCCTAATGCCACTATATAATCCATCGTGCACCCACACCTTGAATATTATGTGCAGTTGTGGTTGTCCCATATATATCTATAAGAAGTATAGAACTGGGAAAAGGTATAGAGTAGGGACAACAAACATGATCAAATTATCGAATGGCTTCTGTACAAGGAGAGGCTCAATAGGCTGGTGTTATTCAGCTTAGAAAAGAGATGACTAAGGAGGGGATATGATGAAAATTTACCAAATCATGAGTGGTGCAGAGTAAGCAAATAAGGAGCTGTTATTTACCCTTGCTCAAAAAACAGAACTAGGGAACACCCTATGAAATTAACTGGCAGCAGATTTTAAACATAAAAGGAAGCACCTTTCCACTCAGTGTACAAATTAACATGTGGAAGTAATTACCAGTGGATGTTATGAGTACCAATAGCATAACTAGGTTAAAACAAGGATTAGAAAGGATAGATCCATAAATGGATGATTAATCAAGTTGGTTAGGCTGGGTATGAGACCTTGGATTGTCAGGGCCTGGAGTGAATAGCAGGAAATTGAATCACTCCATTGAGACCTGCTGGGCATTTCCTAAGCTGACCCCATTGCTGAAGAAAAGGATGCTGGGCTAAATGGACCATTGGTCTGACACACTGTGGCACTTGTAAACAAGAAGCCAAATTAAGAACAAAGGGTACTGCAAACCAAAGTTAAACAAAAACAAGTTAAGCGTTGTCCTTTCCATGGCAGTGAAATGAGCCAGGCTTAAGTAATTTTTTTGTATTTAGTCCACAAGTAGCAAGAGATGTTTTAGGACAAGCCACGCTAACCTTCAACGGAAGATTTTCTTTAGATGCTGGACCTTCCTGGGCCCCAGTTTCAATGACTGCTAGCCTGTTGCATGTGGCAGTCCAACTATGTGTTTTTAATTATTTTTTTACTAAGGATCAAGAAGTCATAAGCTTCTTTCTAGCGTTAGTTCTCAACCTATCGGCATACATATGAAGGCTTTTCCTCCTTCTGGAAAGAAAATATAAATTGAGATGACTGCTGCAATTTAGAAAAAAAACCTGGGAAAGCCTTATGTAAAGAACAGGAAAAAATAAACTTAAGCACAAAGTATGGGGAATAGCAGCTCTGACTTAAGCCTGGATCCTCCTATCACTCTGTAGTACAACTATTTATCTAGTCAGCAATCCCACTATATAGTGATAGCAAACTGTAGGCTAATCTCTAAGCACCGCAGAAGGCATGGTGGCTGGTTATAAGGGGCTAGTTGAGAATGAGATCCTACAGGGTACAGTACTATCTGCTGCCACTGGAGGGACTTCTAGTCATGCATTACCATGGTAGTAAGTTACAGTAACTGACGGGGAAGGAAGCACAGACGAGAGAATACAGGCTTCTCTGAAAACGGTGAGTATATGCTCCATCCTGTAGCCAATGCACCCATTTTTCAAGACCCAGCAACAATCCAAAAGGTTTCTGAGCTAAGGAAGGATATTATTTTTAGTCCATGAATGCTGGGCAAAGGCATTCTGAGCCTGGGGACCAGCTTTCTAGACCAATACACATAGGCTCTCCGAGGAGTGAGGATATGCATTAGAACAAAGGTCCTAAGTGGAGAGAGGTGGTTTTAAACTGGGGAAAATTGGACGGGAGGAGATGGGTGAAAGGCAGGGATGGGATCTTCAGGTCCAGGGGTCAAATGCAGACTGCAGCTCATTTTTATTTGTCCCCTTTCCGGTTCCTGAATCTGTTCCTACACCCAAAGCACTGAAAGCTCAAGATATGGGAGCAGAGATGAGGGACAGATCCATGGCACAAAAGAACAGGGACAGATCCATGGCACAGAGCCATTATCCAGACCCTCCTTTTCCTGAGTGCATCTCTTATGCAGCCCCGACTTGTATACTGCTCTTGGAGTTTGTAGTCAGGGACATAGGTGCAGCAGGAGTAGCCGCACCAGGGCCCACATGCATGTAACCTGCACATGGCAACTGAAGTGGAATACCTCAGCAGGGGACCCATTCCCACCTAGCTGTGCCTTTCTTGTATTCATTTTCAGAGTAGGCCCTGGAAGGGAAAAGGTTCCCCACCCCTGGTGTAAAGCCTCACCAGCCTCAAATATGGTGCCTTGACTATAATGCTACCAGACAACTGTCCACAGCACCAAGTGCACTATGGCCCAATTGGTCAGCTGCACTGCCTACTTCCCCCATTGGCTGCCTGGGGTATATAGATGACATTCAGAAAACAGGAAGTGTCAAAGTGATGCAGAAGTTTCCTGGGCTTGTGCCCCTCCCTAGGCACACCCCTGCTCCAGTTTCCCACCTTGGACCTTCCCCCTTCTGAATGCCAGCCTGCAATCCTCTACTCACCCTGCCTCTGAGCCGGCACTCCTGCCCTTCTCGGGCTGGCTGTGTGGCTCTGACCCTGTTCTGGTTTTCAAGCTATGATGTGCTCCCCAGTTCTAGCTCCTGGCTCTGGCCAAATCTCAACCCTCAGCTTTAACTGTGGTCTGATTTAAGAGCTTGACAGTGGAGGCTGGGCATAAGGCCTGTGAGCTGTTGGCAGGGCACCAGCAGAAATAAATTCAGGGGCAGCAAGAACCTCTTTGCCCTGCCCCTTTCTGAGCATTGTGACATCACAGCACTTGGACAGGGGGTGTAGCCATGTCAGGAAGGAGCAGAGAACCCCATCACCCCCACCTGTTTCAGATGTAGCCCTGACTCGCACCCTTTTGGGCACCTCCCTTGTGACACCTGTTGGGGTGTTCAGAAACTCAGAGAACTGAAAAGGGATGGGTGGGCTGTATTAGTAGAAGGGAAGGAGTCAATTGGTGAATAAGGATTTGGGCCAAGTTGGCTAAGAGTAGAAAATGGGGGAGATGCTAAGGGAGCAACTAGGTGGAGAATGGGTAACATTTTAACTAGAAGATTAAAATTATCTCCTCACAAAATTTACAGGGCAGTGTCCCAGTTTAATTCTGAAAGGGAAAAGGGATTTTTTTTAAAAATCATCCTCTTTTTCTACTTCTTTAACAGCCATCCTTATTTATTTAATATTTATATCCCACCCTATTGCAGAGGCTCAGGGAAGAACATCACAAACCTTATCTAACTGACTCAGTCCTTATCTAGCTGACTCTCACACCACCACTGTGAGGTAGGTCGTTTTTTCCTTTTGACAGAGGGGGAACTGGAACTGAGACTACCCAGGCAGATTTGAACCCTTGTCTCCCAGGTCTGAGTCCAACAAAATAGCAAAAGTTTTTCCTGTGATCCCTGACTTCTTCCTCCCCCTTTACTCATTGAACTTTTATAAACTTCAATGAGTTAATCAACCTACAAGGGACAGAGAGTGGGGAGTTACTGCTGCCTACTCCCCCACCACTTGTTTCTTTGGTCCCTAGATACGACAGCTGGAACCTGTGTTTCCAGGGAACAGGTACCAGGCAGGGACCCATGTTTACTGCATTTTCCCTGTTGCTGCCAATGGGGGAAAGCAGTGAACATGGTCCCTGTCACTAGGCAAGTATTTTTAGTACAATTGCTATGGTTGTCTGACTCTCAAACTGAAACCCTTCCCCCCACCCCCGCAATCATGTGTCAAATGAAAAATCAAGGCCCCAGGAAATCATACATTTTAAGATAAAATTTTAGAAGTTTTCAAGTTCATCTGACACTGCCCCCCCCCCCCAAACTTGTTTCTGTGCAAAGACTGGAAGTGTTTGCATAAAAACTGTACGTCTCACTTTTTAATCACATCTCACAATTTTACTGTTAAACAAATAGGTCACAAGAGCTGGCAAGCCTGAATAAGGAAACATACATACATATATCAATGACTACAGCTTCCTTTCTGTTATTTGATAACAGCCCAACTTGATACTTACCAATTCTATCACGATAACTCTAGCTTTACAACAAGAAACAATTCTGGTCATTCTGCATTCAGAGGGAAAGGTACATGCTTTCTTCTCATGCAAAATTAAAACCAGTGTCTCTTAGATAAAGAAGTGCAAAACATAGTTTATTTACCCAGAGTTATTATGCCTCCCAGAAGTTTCAGTGTAGTAAGGAAACAACATGTAGGAGAAGAAAAGCAACAACAACTAGAGACCCTATTATTATAAAACACCAAGGACATAGTCCAAGTTCTGCACACACACCAAGTGCAGGTTGCGCATGTGCATCAAGTGTGAATTGTGTCTGCACCAAGTGCAGGATGTACACACATACCATGCAGTTGGGGTGGGTGCACACATCCTGCACTTTGTGTATGTGTGGACCTTGGATTGGTCCCCCAAGGGTGCAATCCATCTTTAAAGTCAATGGGAACTAGGGCATTGACTTCAGTGCATGAAGGAATGCACCCCAAGCAATTGAGCAGGACATTAAACAAAAGTAAAATTGAAACCTCAACTCCAGCACAAAACGGAAAGCTTACTCCATCACAGTACTGGTAAAATAAAAAAAATTTAAAAGCTGAGCAGTTTCTTAGAATAAAACTTTTTATTTCATGAACAGACACCGTAACTTACAAATAGTATAACTCTCCAAGGGCCAAATTGTTTTAGCTTCTAAAAACTTTAATATTTACACCCTAGGGTATACACATGGGGGAAGGGGAACAGTGCCCCCCTCCCACCATCCCTCAGTTACACCATAGGGTTCAATTCTTGCAGCAAGCAATACCCTCAAGCAACCCCATACCTCCCAATGGTCCCTATTTTGGAGAGACAGTCCCTCTTTAAGAAGGGAGAGAGAGTGCTTGGCACCTCTTTCCTGGTTGCCCCCCAGGAAAAGCACTTGACAGGACAATGGGAAGATGATGGAATGATAAGAAACTAAGTGGAATGAGAAGCAGGAGAACTTCTGTCCAATGGCAGGGATGTGATTTTTGGATTATTATAAGGCTTGTATTTCGCCCTTCTTGCCCCCCAAGAATTTTTGCTAATTCCCTTGTATTGCTGCAAAAGCAAGATGTTTTACTGCTGTTAAATGCATTGCAGTAGTGCTTAAATTGTCCCACTGTTACATTCTTTACATGCCTTTCCCAAAGCTGTAGGTCAGACTCATAGCCAGAACATTGCCATGAGGTGGGGATGGGGGTAGGGTGCAGACTGCATGACAAGGGGCGCAATTGTGCTTGCCTTCAGAAGTTCATGTACTTGGTTTAAAATGCATTTTCAATCAGAAGACTTGAGAATTTATTTATTTTTTAAACATTCTATGGTGCTTTTAATGTTCTAGAAGAAGGGACATTATCTTAAGCAAAGGTGTCCCTTAAAATAAAGGACATCTGCCAATCCTACCTGAAGGTCATTCTGTTTGGAAACAGAAAACATTTCTTGGCAGAATTGTGATTATTCTCTGATTTTAGGCCTATGGTCACTCAGAGTCGTCAGACAGCTTAGTCATAGGACTAAGACTGCTTTCCCATGAGAGAAAATGCACAGCATTTGACTCCGGGAAAAACTCTGGGAGGCAAATGCTGCGTGGCTTTTATCACGTGAGAAAATAAAGCCATGCAGCTTTGGCCCAGATCATGTGTTTTTCCACTTGACAAAAGCTGCACAGCATTTGCCTCCTGGAGTTTTTCCCCGGAGCCAAATTATTATTATTATTATTATTAACAAACATTTATATAGCGTAAGCAGTGTACCTGACACTTTACAAAGTAATAAAATAGACACGGTCCCTGCCCCTAGGGCTTACAATCTGAGAGACAGGAGCTGGGGGAGAGACTTAGGAAGGGGAACAGAGGGAGAGACAAGGGGTCTAACATTCATGAAGA
>QEPC01006530.1:632987-659965 GCA_003113815.1 Sphenodon punctatus | reverse complement strand
GGCTGCACAGCTCCGGCTCTCCTGCCTCCCCTCCATCGCACCTTCACCGATGCTTGGGGTCCGTGTGTGCCTCTTGGACTGTGCCCGGGCCACTGCCTGTTCCATGTGGCCTCCCCCTGTGCCTGTACCCCATCCTTTTGGGTTCCCCCCATTCCGGGACTGACTGTGTAGCTGTGGAGGTGCCCGTGCGGGCTGTAATGTTGTTGGGGGGGTCTGACTGCCGTTCCCCGTGCCCGGTCCTGCCCCTGCCCTGTTTCCCCCCCTCCCCCCTGTGCCCATTGTGCCATGTGTGTTGTCTGTCCCACTGTGTGCCCCCTTCCCTTCCTTTCCCGTGCGGGTGTGCACACGCGCTGGTGTGTGTTTGTGCTGTGTGCTCCACTGTGCCCTCGATGTCTCTGTGCCTGTTGTGTGTGGTACCTAGGCGACTCCTCTCCCTCTCCCTTCCCATTTCCCTTGTGTGGGCATTCCCTTTAGGCGGTTTTGGCTTCCTTTGCCCTCAGCCAGCTATGTCTGTGTCCTGCCCCTCCCTGGTGCCTTGTGGGTGTTTTGACCACACCCGGGAATCGGCATCACGTCTATTGCGGTGCCCTGGGCCGTGATCTGGTAGCCCGATTCCCTGCCATGGTCCCGATCCCGTCACGTCTGTTCGGGGCTCTCCTTGACCACGGGGGGTGGTTGTTCGGTTCACCACCGCTGGGGATCCACTGTGGTGAATCCGGACTGCGTAACGTCTGAAAACACCCATTTAGTGATCAGTACCTGGTAATTTCAACACCTAATTTGTTTTAATGTTTACACTTTTAATGAGGATAATCTTAATTAAACCTACCTGGAAACTAATTATTTTCTCTTTCACAAAAATAATTTGTTTTTTTAAAAAAAAAGCAAAGCGGAATCTGAAAAACTTGGAAAGCTTGTTCTGAATGGGTATCTTTTTGCAAGCCTGAAGGATGTTGGTCTTTGTCTCTTAAGCAAACTTTTGATGGACAGTAACAAAATTAGAGTTTGAAAATATTGAATGAGACATGTTTCTGCCATTGAACATAGCTGTACTGTAAAGAGTGCAACTCTATTGACCTGAATGGATTCTTTGAACAAGGCTTACTAGAAGCATATAGGAACAGGGGAAACCGGTTATGCCTCACTATTTTCAAGCAAGAGGAGCCTCTAATATAAGAGAAAGTTTGGGACCAGGAATATTAGTGAAAGAATTATCCGTAAGAGGGATGGAATCTGCACATCTCACCCCCCTGGCCTGTATTGGACCACTAGCAGTACTGGCCAAGATGGAGAATAGGAAAATAATAGCCATAGCATAGTGTAATGTGCACTGGAAACAATGCCTTTGTCTAGTTATTCTGCTTGGGTAGTGGCTGAATTATTTTGCCAAAGTTAAAGTATCAGTATGGACTAATTGGTTTTCATATACTAGAAGCCACATCTAGAGAATGCAGTAAGATGCACAGAAAAGGTGAAATTTGAAGTGGAAGCTTCTTTAAATTTACATACGACATTGTATGTAATGAACAGTATTTGTCTCAGGGACAGGAATGTAGGGTAAAGAGCCCAGGAAGAAGAAAGCAAAGCCAAGCCAGAGTGATGTGGTGGCACTGCAGAGATAGCTGTTGGTTCTGCACCATCAGGTCCTTATAAGTAGAAATTAATGTTAAAAAAACTTTTCAGATCTGCCTAACAGAATATAACCCATCATTGGTTTGGAGTCAGGAATCAGACAATCACAGGTAAAAGTACAGCCTTTCTATCGATATAAATTGCAGTGGGGAACTTGCATTGCATACTATAATGTGAGGCTTAAAGGTGTATTCATTCTGGAGGCCACATTGTGATCCTAAATGCACTGATGTAAGACTCCAGGGAAGCAACACATTACAACTGGTAACCCCTTTCCAAGCAGTATCTCATGCTTCCCTTCTTGGCCGTTTGTCTTTCCATTTACCCTTAGCTTGACAATTATGCTGTGGTTGGTCAGAGTTCTGGCCAGAGGGCTTATCCATGGAATAGTTAAAGCCAATAGTACGTGTATGGCACAAAGTCATTTTTCCCCCCCTTTCTACACTAGTGTAACTCTGCTTAAACTTTTGGGCTTTTACCAAAATGAGTGAAGATGTCATCACAATTCTTTCCATTTCCTTTGAGTCAAACAACAAAAGGGACAATCATTAATACTGAGTTTAAGTATACTTTTTTGTGTAGCTTGAAGAGCAGAGGAAGGAACCTATTCTCTACAACACTGGTTACTCTGGGTTAAATGGTAATGCTGAGAACTTGCTGAATAGTGATACATTATGGACTATGAAGTTCTACATGAGTGGATTGATGCCCAAAATGCAGACACAGGGTAAAAACAGATGTGATGGTGGCCTGCAAACCGCTAGCACATCCTGTTTTGGGGCCACCAGATGTTGGCCCACTTCTGACCCGGGCCATGTTGATAGCTAAACTGGGCTGTGACCTTGGAAAAATCAGGAGCCGCAAAGAAATGTTCAGAGTGGTTGGGGGCAGCCTTGCTCCCTCCACCTCTGAGGGGCCCCTCTCAGGTGACATGAGAGTTGCTAGGAAACTTTCAGAGTCCAGACTTAACTGAGCCCCCTGCACCATGGTAGCTATGCCCCTGAAGTGGCTAAAAGATGACAAACTATCATAACTGCGATGATGATAACAGAGAAGAGACTATGTGTACAGAAATTGAAAATATAATATTATTGGGTTATAGGTAAGGTTACAGACATTATTTTGGAGACCACTCTGATTCATAGGTGATTTGTGGGGTGTGGGGGGACAGCACAGGGCAGCACATACTTTCCCAGATTGTCAGAAGCCCTATAAAACCACTGCCCAGCCCCCACTCTTGTGTCCTCCCCCACCCTCTATCGGCAGTATAACCGGTAGTCTATGCTCTGATTCTCTTGCACATATAAAACCACCACATGAAATGATGACAGCCCAAGTGCACTGAGGAGGACAGTCTGAACACCTGTGATGTAAAAGTCTGATGTGTACAAGTTAGTACAGATGAATACTGTGCAGTAGAGCCCTCCGCAGGTAAGGTTGTCACATGGGCGAGTCATTTTTATTCCCCACATGCCACTAATGCACTTTTTTAAGGATACTTTGAGATGTCAGCACCCCATGTTAGCCCTGCGAGATGAGGTGACTGCATGGGGCTGTTGTAACATTTGAACTGCTGTAGGTGTGGCGATACAGCAGCTGAAAAGAACCCCAGATTTATCCTAGGAACTGAAACTACTGCGCCTTGAGGTTGCCACCTGGTACAACAGTTCAAAGGTCATCACATCCTCATGACACGCTTTCTGCAACCTTTCAAGGCACGCAAATGGGGTGTCTGAAATCATACTTAGGTGAGTAGGTTACTAAGGTTAATGGCTAGGTAAATTGTTGAGTGACTGTCTGGGCAAGGCTGGTGTTGTTCAAGGCAACATTATCTCACAACTGGTTACACAGAATATGATTTTTCTTCAAGAAGCATAGTAAGTTATCACTGTACATGAATCCCCAACTCCTCCCACTTGGTCCATGAGCAAGCCCCGGCATTTCCAATCTGCAGGCTACCTGTGGCTACCTTTGCGTTTCACTTGGCGTGCTGCAAATCTCACTGGAGAATGTGGTATAGGCAGACCTCTCCTGCACTGACTGTGGAGTCTGTTGCCTTCAGTACTCTCTAGTGGGGGAGAAGTCTATGGGCCTTTCAGACTAAACAGCAGAGGTGTCTGCCAAAACCTCTCTGTCTCTTGCAAACTGCACAGCACTATGTATGCTGTAAAAGAGCAGTTCGTGCATGTTGTCCCTTCCAAAGTAGCCCCCCCTTTGCAGCGAATCTGTCACAGAGGAATTGCAGCAAGCCAGAAGAACAGTGATCTGCAGGTCCCTGTAGTCTTTCAGTAGGTCTTTCAGTGCATTAACCCCACTTGTATCCACAAATGGGACAGAGGAGCAGTCTATAACAATGGTCTGAAAATCATTTTGTTTAGGGACCAGGCATGAAGTTGTATCTGCCTGGCCAAATTCCTTAAGAATAGTGCCTCTGTCATCAGTGTTCAGAGAATCTTTTCCCTTCCTCTCACTCTTCTTCCTCCTTGCAGCTTCCACAGCAGGGTCTAAGCCTGTCTTTATGTACAGACACCTCAGGAAAAAGTTCTTGTTTGCATAGTAAAGAGGTGCTTCAAAACGGAATATTTTGACCTTTGGAACAGGTGAAAGATTTCTGTATTCTCCATCGTCTTCATAGAAAACAGTGCTGGGGATTTGACCAAGCAGGGCAGTGTGAGGGCGTTGTGTGTGAACGATGATACAGGTCATCGAAAAGACAACGCCAATCAAAAGCCCCATTTCCGTGCTGATCAAGGCAGATGAGAGCATAGTAACACACCATACCATTGCGTCCACTTTGTTGAGGCGATAGCGCTGAGGCACATCTTTGAATTTCCGAAGGGCTCCTCTTAAGCTGACTATTATGATACAAGCCAGAACACACTTCTGCAAAGAAAAAAAGAGTGGCGCAAAGAAAAGTAGCACCAGCAACACAACCACAGCACTGACGATGCTGGACAACTGCGTCTGGCAACCCGTAGAAGATTTGACAAGCGACTTTGCCAGAGCTGCACTGGTTGCAAAGCAGTGGAAAAAGGATGGGATAATGTTACAGAAACCAATGGCAAACATTTCCTGATTGGCTCTGACTGTGTAGCCATACTTCTTAGCAAACATTTCTGACAGAGAAATTGTAAATGCAAATCCAACAATGGAAAGAGGGATTGCATCTACCGCCACTCTCTGCAGGAGACTAAACCTTGGCACCTGTGGAGGAATAAATCCGGTTGGAATGGCACCCGAAACACTTGATGCATAAACTTCATTCAGCTTCCCATAATGGGAAACCAACGTAGCGAAAACAATAACCACCAGTTCTGTGGGAAGTGGGATTTTCAGTTTGTGCTTGTATCTGTCTCCCAGTTCCTTGGCTAGGACCAGCACTGCAATGCAGACAGCACTCGTGATGATGTCACAAAAGTTAGCCTGAGAAATGTTTTGAAAGATATAAATCCAAGTGGTTATCAAAACTCCGTACCCCTGGCTGCGTGGGATTTTTATTCCAATGAGGTACTTTACTTGGGCCGTTAGGATTGTTAAAGATGCACCAGTCGCAAACCCATCCAGTAGAGACTCTGAAAGGTACATAGACACGAAACCCAAGCGAAAAACTCCCATCAGAACCTGTGAGAAAAACAAAAGGATGAGAGATAGAAGGTGCTCCAGAGAAGGAGAGCACTATGTGCAGACATATAAAGATCTTGAATTTTTAATGCTAAAAATTGCAGGCTGTCTACTGCATTTTGGATTTGTTTTTAAAATACTTTTCCAAGTTTCTTTGGTTATAACATAAGATGAAGTAACCTTTAAAATGGGCCACACTCAGCAGCAAGTTATACCAGTGTAAACCCAGGGTAACACCACTACAATATTGGAGTTAGGTTATGAGTGAACTCACAAGTAACTCTTATTTATTTATTTGTTTATTTAATGAATCGACTTTTATCCCACCCCTCCTGAAAACAGCTCGGGCGGCTAACAATTCCGAACATAAAAATACAATCATATAACATTTTTTAAAAAACAATCAATAATAATTAAAACAGAGTTAGGAACAATAAAACAACAAATAGGGGTAGGGGGAGATTTAAAAACCCCTAACCCACCCACCCCTCCCCAAAGGCCTGGGCGAACAGCCAGGTTTTACAAACTCGCCAGAATGTTAAAAGACTCTGCTAAACTCTGATGTCTGCGGGGCCCCAGAAGCTGTATAATCAGCCCCGAATGAGCCTTGGATCGCTGTTGCGTGCGAGTGAGACACTCAGAGTTCCAGCCCCACTTTAAACTCAGATCTGATGAATAGATCAGATCTAAACATCAGACCCGAGTTTAAAGCGGGACTGGAAATTGGAGTGCATTACTCCCATGCAGCAGTGACTCGGGGATCATCCGGGGCTGATTATATGGCTTCCAGGGCCTCGCGGACATTGGAGTTTAGCAGAGTTACATGTGAGTTCACCCTGTCTCTTCATAAAAGTTGTGCTGCCAAGTGGTTTGCTTTGTGACAATTTGCCATAGCAGAGCACTCTAACATCCTACCTCCTTCCCTTCCCTGTCCCTCTACTGTATAGTGATGTTACGTAACTAAATTTGTGGCGCAGCGAGTGGCAGGACCCAGACCTCAAGCTTGCACTTATGGAGTGGTGGCCAGCCCGGCTGTGCCACTATTCAACCTTGCTTCTGGCCTAGCCACTTCCTCAGGGGCCTCTCTAAGCTGGCCAGGCCCCACCCGTCCTGCCTGTCTCTTGCCTTCCCATGCCTCCAAGCTTCCTGGTTGGCTGCCAGTCAGCATATAAAGCTGGCTGGTAGCAACAGGAAGTTGGACAGAACAACTGACCAGGTCACTTCTCGATTTTGTCCAACTCTGTCCCTGTCCTGAACCCTATACTATAACTTGTTCCCAGCCTTGCCTTCTGACTCCCTGTCTGGTCCCAATCCTGCCATCACTTCTGATCATTACTGTGAGCAATAGTATAATTGGCTGTTGTCACAATTTTATGAGTTTATAGTGTGTTATGAGGAATTTTAGGTTAACTCCTAGTTATTTTACTTTTACCAATATTATCTGTGTGTATAGCATGGGCCTCCCATTGAAATTAGACTAAGAAAAGCTCCAGTCAGATTTCAAAGTGATTCGAGCCCAATAAAAGGTTGGCAACCCTTGGGTTAAAAGTTTGCAGCGTTTTCTTATGATTTTATGTTGCGATGTTTATGTGGATGGACTCTTACCTGATAAACCCCAGCCAGGAAAGTTAATGCTGCTGCAACTGCAATGGCATAGCATTCTTTGTCGCATTCAGTGCTCACCGCCCCAAGGGACAGATTAAAAATGGTTCTGTTGGAATCACTGATGTTCCACCCGTTTGTGCCATCAATGAGCTGTTGGGGATCATCATTCAGGTCAAATCCTGCCAAGAGCAGTTCACGGTCCACAACTTGCCCAACCATTAAGCTCAATAAGCTGAAAATGCCAACAGAGACATGCCGAGAGGTGCCCATCAGAAAGTAAATTATGTTGGCAAAGAAGGATGTGTAAAGGCTGTAAATAGGCTTGAGGCCTGCAAGTAGTGAATAGGCTATGGCTTGGGGCACCAAGATAATCCCAATCACTAGTCCAGACATAATGTCCCCCCAGATGTATTCTCTGCACCTGTACTTGGGAAGCCACTGTAACACAGGGAAGAAGCCCAGAACGGTAGCTTTTATTCTCTTTGGTGCGCAGGAACAGTTCTTTCTCAGTTTGGCTTTGATGATTTCCCGCCTGCTTGCCTTGATGTGAGGCTTCCTTTCCATGAGAAATGGGGCAGGGGATCCATTGTCTAGCTGGGTGGTCTCAGTTTCCTTCTCCATTTTCTATGTCTGCGTTTAATAGTCTGCTCCTATGATGTACAAAAAACACAGATTATGGGTTTTTTTACTGGGTTTTTGGTGTTAACAGGTTGCATGCACTAGCATTCAAGATGCCTGGAAGTTTGACGTGTTTTGGCACAAATATCTTACGCTAAAAATATAAATGAATATATTTTGTATTAAATTGTCAAGAGCACAGCCACAATATTTATGCAGAGGCATGGCCATGTCAGAACAGCTCTTCCACCCTCTGATCTAGCCACACCCTTTATGATACATTGTGCTGTCACGACTCCCCAAAGGGGTGGGGCCACAGCAAAATTGGTTGGGAGGAAGTGTCCCTCCCTCCTAGTGCCCATGTTAATTATTACATTTAAGAATTTTCTTTCACTCAGGTAATAGAAAAGGTATTGTGTCGTGCAAGCTGCCAATTCAACAACATTAACGCATTATAGGCTTTAAAGGGCTTGGTACAGGAACACACCAAGGCTCTATGTGTGGTCTTGGGCCCAGAGAGAGGTTTGAAAGAACACGGAGAAGTGCCTGGCCTTCTTGCCTGGCTCGGAACCTCTATGCTTGGTCCTGCTCAGTTGTGTTGCCTCTAGCCACTGGGTGCCACCCAAGCACCCTCCTCTGACCTCACTTCGTTTATTACCCCCCAGCTCTCCTAGCCACTCCTCTAAACCATACCCAAAATGGTCGATGGGCTGAAAAGTCATGTTAGATTGTTTTTAAAGAACAATTTAACAAATCAGGCTCATTTTACAAAGCAAAAGGAGGAACGGCTAGGTAAGTTTTTTTTCTTCTCCTTGGCCTCCCCTCTTGTGACCCCACATTTTTGCAACTCATAGCCATGACTCCTGGCACAGATTTGTGACTCTTCAAAAGGTGAGTTGCAGCTGGAAATAGAGAACTTAATTTGTGTCAACAGAAAATGCCCAACTCCTTGGCTGCCTCCTCTCCTTTTCCTCCCACTTTGTGGAAAGCCGCTAGTGAGGAAGCAACCCAAACCTCCATAGGGCATTGAATGAGGTAAATGGGGTAAGCCGTGTCTCTTAGAGCTGCTATTTCAATCTACCTGGAGATGTGGAGAGGCAACATTGCATTAGTTTGTGCTCAGCTGACATTCTGGATGTCTCCTCAACCAGGATATAAAGAAAGGGTTGGGGGAGGGGGAAAGGGAGGGTGATCACAACCCCCAAGTTGGGAATGCCTCTGGACAAAGCTGATGAATTATGTTCATAGTTCTACTGAATTGTTAGAGAACACATATATAGGGTGAACAGCAGACACTCCTTGTAATAATTAGACCTATTCACAGCATGGGATTCTGAATACTCCTGATAACAAGAGGTAGGATTTTATTAAGTGCTGCCCTTGATAATTAAATCAGCCCCCTCCCTCCTCATAATCTTCCACTAAGCCCTATGGAAGCACTAAGCTCTACAGAACAACATGATGCTGTTCTGGCCAACATGCAGCATTTTTAGACTCTAATTTATACTTTGAAGTCATAATTTACTGCCTGTTGCTTCCTCAGCAGTGTTCAAAATATTTAGACTCAAAGCAGACCATGAATATTCTGATGGAGTAGACCATGCAGCCTCTGCCAAGATTCTACTAACCCTGCAAACCAAGCGGTTTTCTTCATTTATTAGCAATTCTTGCTCTGTGCTAGAAGGAGCCAGTGTAATACAATGGATAGCACATTGGACGTGGAACAGGGAGGCCCAAGTTAGAATTGTGGTGTCACTGCATGATCTTGGACATGTCCCTTTCCTCTCAGCCTCTGTTCCTAAGCTTTAAAATGGAGCATTACAGACAGGCCTGGCCAACCACTTACTGTAAAGTGAGCTCAGTGGAAGTGAAGAGGCTCCCTACTTTGTATTAACCTGAAATAGAATAATTGAGGCTCCCTTAAGGCTTGTACTACTTGTCCCCCACTGCCCTGGCAACTCTGTCCCTATCCCAAGCCTGCCAAGTCTAAAGCCAGCCGCGTACAGGACACCATTACTGTTGTAAAACTAAGTTAGTAACATTCATAAGTATCTGCTAATATAGCTAAGAATTGCCAGCCATTTCCAGAGCCCAGCTGCCAACAAGGGGCACAAGCTCCAGGCTTGGATCCTTTCAGCAGTCAGTATCTGTCTGACTGGGTCAGTCTGGTCTGGAGCCCAAGGCATTGCTTACTCCCTTCCAGCATAGTGCAGTCAGCAGTGAGCGCTAACCAGGATTGCTGCTCACAGAACTATCTGTGTAGCACTGCTAACTCTTGAGTTAGGGCTAGTAGCAATTCAGGAGAGGGAAGACCTGTGCCACCATTTTGCACAGCACCCTAAGATCATTGGATCCAGAGCCGCGTATAAACACCTGCTTGTAAGCCAGCAAAACCTAGTAACTAAGGCTCAATGGCAGGGAACCAGTGCAATTGCATGTCAGTTGCATGTGCCTAAAACCACTTCTGTTTGAGCTCCTGAGGTCGGCACTCCACAAGGGCCATAAGGAATTTTGCTATTGCTGGCAAATTAGCTGCAAGAAAAGGTAGATAGGGGGAAGATATGTGCCTGGATCTTTCCTATACTTGCCAAGATGGGACTCACCCCTACATACGTCATTATGTAGGCAATGCCATAGGGTAAAGTCACACAAGACAGGGCTGGTCAGATCCCACACCTACTCCGGATAAATGCAGTGGCCACACTTTGGGCCGATGGTGAGAGCAGCCCAAATGATCTGTCCCCCTCCTCCATCTCCATGGGGAGACCGGGCAAGTGGGTCACTGTTAAAAGTCCTACCATGTCCAATGGCAGACTGAGGAGCCACCCACAGAGGCAGGCACCTAGCCCCACTCCACTCCCGTCTGGTGGACATACAGGAATGGCAAACCTCACCCGTGGCTCGTTGGTGCCAGCGGACCTTGCCATGTGTCCGGGCTGCACAGGACTGACCGGATGAGAGAGAGCCAGTTACCCCACTTTAGCCCAGGTGGGGCAACGGTAGCCTGCGATGAATCACCAGCCTTCTCTGGTGGACGTGTTCCCTACCAGCTGGATGCCTGCCCTGGGGTGGAAGTGGGTAAACATCTGGTGGCAGCTGGCCTCATGGCGAGCTGCATCGAGAGCTAATGTGAGGTTAGGTCACCCAATATGGGTTAATGTCTTGTGTGGCCTTACTCATGCATGCCTTTTTTCTTGGGTGCTGAACTTATTTAGATTTATAACGTGGTCTATTTCAGGGACTTTCGGCAGAGCTTTACAATCATTACCTAGTTTCAGCCTCACAACAACCCTGTGAGGTAGGTCATTATTACTCTTTTTAAAAAAATAATTAAAAAATCACAACTATGGGGAACTGAAGCTTAGAGGTAGTGACTTGCCCAAGATCACCAAGTGAGCTTATGGTCACGGTTTTGAACCCTTCAAGATCTGAACCCCAGTCTCCAGGTCCAAGTCCACCACCTTATCAGTCAGGCTACACTGGCTCTATTGGTTCCAATTTTATCCTTGGTAAGCATTAGAAAACCAAAACTAAATCTTAAAACAAGACAATGGGGAAAATAATTGTCAAGGTATACTGAAATTAATTTAAAACTCTCAATGTAACTCCTGCACTTCATCCATATAAACTATTCATCACAATGACAGCTTATTTTAAAGTTTGTTAAGACTGATGTGGGATGAGACGTTTTTGGAAGATTATATTCTCCCTTTAATTTTATACAGTACCTAAGCTGTTTTATTGAAAAACTTTAAATTCCTAATATTTATTTTTTATTTTAATGACTTTTACCCCGCCCCTGCTGCCGAAGGCAGCTCGCAGTATAAAGTTTAAAACAATAGAAATTACACACATACACCATAATGGGGGATGTAAAAATAATCACACACACCCCCCCGCCAACCTCCCCCTTCACCCATCTCCCTCACTGAAAGCTAGGTGAAACAACCAAGTGTTACACTGATGGCAGAAGAAGGGGAGATCCGGGGCCTCCACTGGAAGGGAGTTTCACAGTCGAGGAGGGGCAACCGAGAATGCCCTCTCCATAGTTTCCCCCCCAAACAACTCGGGGGAGTTCCAGAAGGGCGCTCCCAACAGACTGCAGGGGCCGGTCCAGAATGCAGGGGGAGGCGCTCCCATGAATAAGTGGGGCCCAGGCTGTATAGGGCTTTATAGGTCAAAACCAACACCTTGAATCTGGCCCAAAAGACTATAGGCAGCCAGTGCAGAGCTTGGAGCACAGGTGTAAACCTGACCCCATAAGGAGACAGGCTGCCACATATACAACCATTAAATAATTAATTAAGTGGTATGCCTAATTTCTAATACTAATTATCCTAAATCCATACTCTAACATTGCCATGCTAAGCAAAATTTCATTAATACAAAATAATTCCTTGGATTACACTACCTTTTGAAAATATGTATTTAAATAGGTAAATGAGAAAGCACACCAATTTAAACACGGCTAGCCTTAGAACTTGCAGGGCCCAGGGCAAGGATAAAATGTCAGGCCCCTCCTGGCCCCTCCCCCTTCCCCATGGCCCCACCACTTAGAGGGCACCCTCCACAGGACCCTATAAGTGGTTGTGTCTGGGACACCGTTGGGAGCGAGTGGGGCCCCACAACCTTCCCTAGTAAAAATGGGGCCACTGCAGGGCCCCCAGAAGTCACCCCAGGTTGTGCTGTGGTAAGTCTGGCCCTGAATTAAGATACAAATGGTTTTAGGATTACATAAATCTCAGCTTTCTAATGAGTTACTGTTAGAGTTGAAAGAATTAATGAAATTAAATTATTAATGTCTTGATCACAGATTAAAACAGAATATTTATTTTGACATTTTTATCCTGTACCCTCCTGCCAGGAGCAGCTCACAACACACAATAAAACGTCCAAAACATATAAAACGCCAATACAATAAATATAAAAAAGTATAAATAGAACTATAAAAACATACATTTCAATAATTTAAAACATTAGTGGAGCTAAAATCCCACCCACCCATCACCTGTTTCCCTCACCAAACACCTGGCGGAACAGCCAGGTCTTACATTGTCATCGGAAAGAGGGAAGGCTCAGGGCCAAGTGGACCTTCTTCAGGAAGGAGTTTCACAGCCTTGGCGCGACCACCAAGAACACCCTCCTCATAGTGGCCACCTGCGAAACTCAGGGGACATCAAGAAGGGTGTCCCCGGTTGACCACAAGGGCTGCTCTAGGACCTGGGGAGTGAGGTGGTCCTGCAGGTAGGCAGGGCCCAGGCTTTGTAGGGCTTTATAGGTCAAAACCAACACCTTGAATTGGGCCTGGAAGACTAGTGTAGAGAACGGAGCATGTGCTCACAACAACCCGTCCCCTTGACAAGGGCCACCACATTCTGCACCAGCTGCAGTCTCTGAATCGTCACCGATGGTAGTCCCACGTAGAGCATGTTACAGTAGTCCAATATTGAGGTGATGAAAGCATGGATGGTGATGGCCAGGTCGGAGTCTGAGACATACAGTCGCAGCTGACACACCAGATGTAATTGGAGAAACGTACTCCTCGCCACAGCCCACACCTGGACATCTAGGTGGAACTGCGAATCAAGGAGCACCCCAGACTACAAACCTGGGGGACCAACAGGTGATGAAGCCCATCAATTACTGTGGCCACCACACCTTCAGCCCCTCCCACCAGTATCACCTTTGTCTTGTCGGGATTCAGTTTCAGATGGCTCGCCCTCTTCCAGTTCCCCACAGCCGCCAGACATCACGTAAGCACTGAGACTGCCAGGCCTGGGTCAGCTGAAAGTGAGTGGTAGAGCTGGGTGTTGTCAGCATACTGATGACACTGCACTCCAAACCCCCTCACGACCTCACCCAAAGGCTGCGTGTACACGTTGAACACAAGAGGGGACAGAACAGAACCTTGCGGGATTTCATACGAGGTCCTGGGGAGACGACAAACAATCCCCCAGCACCACCTTCTGAGTTCTCCTGGTCAGGAAGGAACGGAACCATTCAAGAGCAATTCTGTCCACCCTGGCTCAGTCCCGCAAGCAGGTCACCAACATCTCATGGTCAATGGTATCAAATGCAGCTGACAGATCTAACAGGGTCAACTGATCCTGCTCCAGCTCCCAGTGGAGGTAGTCGACCAAAGCCACAAGCGCAGTCTCAGTGCCAGAACCTGAACAAAAGCCAGACCGCGAGGGATCCAGAAAACTGACACGATCCAGATGCCCATGAAGCTGCTGAACCACCACTACTCAATAACATTCCCTAAAAAGGGAAGGTTAGCGACTGGCCGATAGCTGGCAAGGGAGTCAATGTCAAGTGATGGTTTCTTGAGCAAAGGCCACACCACTGCCTCCTTGAGGTGCTCTGGTATTTTGTCCTCCCGAAGGGAGGCACTGACCATCCCCGCCAGCAACAGCCCCAACGTCTCCCAGCTGACCTTAACCAGCCAGGATGGTCATGTGTCTAGTTCACAACAGGTGGCTCTAACTACCCCAAGGACATTCTCTGCATCAGCGGGTGACACCCACTGACTCTGATCCCATAAAAATAGGACAAGGCGGAGCTTCATTACCTCTGGTTCTCCTTCTGAATCAAGCACGGCAGCGAAGTTGTGATGAATACGAGCGATTTTATCCACGAAAAAGGCAACAAACATGTTGCAGCGAGCACTGGAAGATTCCAGTTCCAGGCAGAAAAAGGCCGGACTGACCAGCTCCCTCACCACCTGGAAAAGCTCAGCTGAATGTGACTTTGTGGACGCTATGAAAGCAGCAAGGAATTCCTTCTTTGCTGCCCACACAGCCACAGCATACATTTTTAGACTAACTCTATGCTGCAATTGGTCGGCTTGGTCCCAAGTGCGGCGCCACCGTCGTTCTAACCACTAGGGGTGCGCATGTCATTTTTGTTATTGCACTAACGAAGAGGACAACCGAGAATAATGACAACAACAACAAAAACAACAGTGTTGTTATCGCTGTCATTATTAGTGCTGTGGCAGTTGGGTTTGGGAGGGAAAATGTGGAGAGGGGAGGAGGGAGCAGACATCTCAGAGCCTTAAACAGAGTAGAACTCTTGAACTATTCCTGTGTTGGGAGGGGTGAGCAGCTCAGCAGTATCTGATGGAGGCATCGCTGGCCAATGAGCAGCACAAGCAGACCCCAGCAGTCTCATGGCACTCTGTGATTGCTCACTGCCTGCTGCCTCCCACAACCAATCGGGGGCTCTGGAGGAGGGCACTGCAACCCTTTATAATGGGAGGGCCAAGGCTTTTTCTCTCAGTTCTGAGAGAGCTCTGCTTGTCAGGTTGTGTTTACAGCACCGTGGTTCTTGCACACAAAAAAACCACCTTAGCCCTCATTGTATTAGCAGTACCTTTCCTTCCTCATACCCTACATTTTACCTTCTCCCTTTCCCTGCCCTTCTCCCCCGTGTACATTATATATAGATAGGTAGTATAGATTAGATATAGATTATATTATAGACATAGAGATTAGATTAGAATAGTTATATAGATAATTGATTAAATAGTTTCTTTTCCCTTCCCCCGTCTCCCTTAGATTTAGATAGATATTAGTTGTGTACATCTATAGAGAGATTAAATATTATATAGATATTTAGACTAGTCTGTTTTATTATATATATTAGGATTATAGGATAGGCATACTGTATAAATATTTGTGCATGGGAATAGATACTGATACGGATACCAATAAAAAAATCTTAGTTTGAAACGATACAGATACCAATAACGACAATGATAACGAAAATGACAGTCAGTGATAATGAAAATGACATTTTTAATAAAAACGAAAAACAAAAATGACATGGGGGCCTGGTGCACACCCCTACTAACCACCGCCCTTCTCACTTCAACCGCTGCAGGTCTTCCATGACCCACGGGGGGCTGCAGTGTCAGGGAGTGGTCACCTAGAAGCCATCTGGTCAATGGCCTTGGTTAGCAGAGTATTCCAGAGAGCCACGAGGTCATCGAATGGGTGGTAGTCAAGATTGAGGGTAATTCCCCAAGAACATTCTGGAATGTCTCTGGTTCGGTTCCATGAGTCTCTGTGGATGGACCAACCAAACTGGTTCCACACACCTTAAATGTTTTTAATACAGATTTCTAAATGAAAAGTAACTTTTGAAAAAACAAAATTATTTTTTTTAAAAAGTAAAACAATTACCAGCAACAGTAACTAGCATACAGTTGTATTGAGGTTCTGTAGTATTTTAGTACTTAACTGATTAAGCAACCAGTTAGCGAGTTACTTTTTCATTTATAGTTGGTTTTAATTGGCTGACAACCAAGTAAAGCAGTTTAGTGGCACTTCTAAATGCCTTTTTGCTAGCTAGCCCTGTGGTCCTCAAAGTTCTTGGCTGGTGCAAGCCCCGCTGAAGTGAATGGCAGTGTTTGAGGATTGGAGTAAAAAACACTGTTCACCATTTGCTTACCCAGTCTTGTCCTGGAACACCAGGGCTGTCAGCAAGTGCAGAAGCTATCCAAGTTCACCCACTTCTCACGGCCAAGTGTGTGCAGGCAGGGAGATGCTAGGAGTACAACGATCATGTTTATAATGCTCAGACTTGTGGTCTGTTATGTAATCATACAACTGACTTTGATAACTAACTAGCTACCAGACATCGGTACACTGCCTCTGCTTGTCAAGTCTAAAATTAATAGGCTTGTTCATCTAAAAAGTAGTTTGCTTAGTGCTGCATTTCCGAGGGCAACAATCACTTGAGTACAGTACACAAAATGATTGGTCAAGCCAACAGATTACATGGTGAGTGATTTACGTTGCAGTCAAGATATTTATTTGGTTGTGTAGCTATTTGCAAATTGCAGCAAAAGCCTTAAAACAGTTTAAACACAGCCTTGGCTAAATATATAACTGATCTGATCAGTAGTTTTGATGTATTGCCATGACAGGTATGAAAATGCAAGATTGTTTGTGGGCAGTGAAGTAAGAACATAAGAACTGGATCAGAACAATAGTCAATCTAGACCAGTATCCTATCTCCAAGAGTACTGGTTGCTTCAGGGGAAAAATACAAAAACAGGAACCACATGGAGTAATCCATCTCCTGTCGTTCACTCCCAGTTTACCAGCTAGGGAACTGTTTAATATTCAACTAAATGTTTAATATTCAACTGGGAGCGAGTCAAATGCCAAGAGAGAATGGCTTGCTATACTATACACAGTAAAAAAATAAAAAATACATGATTTCTCAACTTTATCTTCTGTAACTTCTCAGTTTGAATTTTGGAATAACCAGGCACAATAGGCTCATGGACATTAAGCATGTTGCATGCCTGTAAATGTACCACATCATGATAAATGATCATTGTTTTTAGGATGCAACACCATTCCAAATATCAGACTGGCTAGACCAAAGTTATATAGTATTTATTTTAAACTGACATGATTCCCACCTACCAGATCTTCTTGAATAAAATTTAATTCAAAAGACTGGATTTCTAGCTCTGCAAACTTTGTATATCAGGAGAGGGGAACCTTTTCCCTTTAAGGGGTCACTTTAAAAATTAGTACGAGCTCTGAGGGCCTCATAGAAGTTGAGGGTAGAGGTGCTTAAAAGGTGCACTCTATGGCCCAGATCCATAATCTGGGCCATAGAGTGCACCCTTTAAACACCTCTACTCCCAACTTCTATGAGGCCCTCAGAGCTTAATGTCCATGAGCCTATTGTGCCTGATTATTCCAAAATTCAAACTGAGCAGAAGTTACAGAAGATAAAGTTGAGAAATCATGTATTTTTTATTATTTTTTTACTGTGTATAGCAAGTCATTCTCTCTTGGCATTTGACTCGCTCCCAGTTGAATATTAAACATTTGCTGAAAGTCTGACCAAAACTTTCCATTTGCTTTATTCTTTCAATTACCAAAAGCAGCATTTTGTCGGTGTGCAGCACATAGCAACTTGCATTCATTTTATCAAGGCCAGTAAAGGCTCCCATTATCTTTTAACTATATGCAGTTACACACCCACACTGTGACCCACACACAATTTTCCGACATGCAAAAAACAGTAAGAAACAACAAATTAATTACCTAATGCCTTGTATATCAATTAAACCAAATGCTGCAACTAACTGGTTGCCTGCGACCTCTGATAATTTGTGGATTGGCTTTCTAAGGGAGCTAGTTTTGCTGGGGATGTTGGGGAAGGTGCTTCTGCCAGCCCCAAGGCTCAGAGTAACTTAATTATGCCTGTGTTGTAATTTTAAGCAGATATGGATGGCAGGCTGCTAATCCTGGTGAGGTTGCAACCTCCATCGCCTGTTTCTCAGCCAGATGGCTGGTCCAATTGGAATTTTTTTAAGACCTTGTTAGGTTTGACTACATATTGCATATTGATTTAAAATGTTGTCTTCTTCCTAGCACAGAACAGTGCAGCAATAAGATCATCATACTGCTCCTGCCCAGAAAAGGTATAGCTTATTAGACAGCCAGATACATTCGCTAAGGCATTTTTAATTCGTTCCCAATACCATTGAGAACCTCCCTCCAGAAGACATCTGGACCTTTTCAGTTCCTACTCCAATCAGTGAGGAAGACTGCTAACATTTCATTTGTTAAACTCCAACTGCTCAATAGGTCACTTACGTACCCTGAAAATGCATGGAGTGGGGTGGGAAATGAACTGAGCCAGATTAAAAGTGATAGCAGATATTTAAAATAATTTTGGCTGTTTTCCTTATAGCTTAATACGTGCTTCTCATAGAGAAGGGTGACAGTCCTCTAGCAGAGAACACCTATGAAGTACAGGAAAGGATTGCCCCAAGAGCCAGGCAGTCCCTTGAGCAGAACAAACCAGAAAAGAAATATATAGAGGGTCTTACCCTTCCAGATGCTTGGTCCTAATTTTGACTTGGTTTTCTGCACAGCTGTGTTTCCTCACTGTTCTGGTGTTGATGCAGGGCAGACACAGATCAAGATGCAATCCTGGCAGAGACTGGCTGCAGCATGCCTTGGGGCTGGGAGAACACAGTGAGAGGGTCCAGAATTGTGACTCGGACAGACCGTGCTGCCCTGTGTGTGTCGTCAACCAGTTGGAGTCTGCTGAGCTGGGGAGGGGCATGCTTAGGGTGGCCACTGGTCGCGTTTTATACAACACAGTCCTGTTTTTTGAAGGGTTCGTCCTCTGTCCTTTATTTATACATTTTTGTCCAGTCTTCTCCGCGCACTGCCAGTGCTGCTGCTTTCACCCCCCAGAAGTCATGATCTCATGGCTTCCGGGTGGGAACAGCAGCATTGGTAGCATGTGGACTTGAAGGTGAGTCAGTTGTCCCAAGACTTGGGTTGCGGAAGTGCTAGGGTAAGGATGTGACCACTTTTTTCATCCACCCAACCCCATTTGGGTGTATTTTTAAAATATGTACCCATGGCCAGGATTTTGCTTCTACTGTTGCCATCCCCTTTCCCAGTCCTTGCCCACCTTTTGTTGTTCAGCCCTGGCTGAGGGAAGAAGCCCTGAGCCAGCTGCACTCTTCCTCCCCCCATGTCCTGTATTTTGGGGGTTCATCAGTGGCCACCCGAGGTGAGCTATGTCTTGGGCTGGGGCCTGTTCCTGAAACTTGGATCTCTCCTCCTATAAGGAGTGTCCTATTTCTCCTGAGACAAGTTAGGGGTCTGGGTTCGGCACCAGAATGTTGGAGGCTACCTAATGCGACCCAGAGCCACTAGCTCACCCCAAAGTGCAGAGACACGGAACTGGACACAAGGGATACCTACCACCTTTGCTTATTGTCAAAGGCCCAGTATCAACCGCGGACTGACAGGAACCCTAAGAAACTGAGTAGTTCATGGGGGGCGGAGGGGAGTCTGAGAAAGGGTCTCAAACCCAGAGATTATATAGGGTGTTACACAGATGGAATGGAGCCACAGGCTCCTCTCATACAGTATAGAACTAGACACACAACAAATTTAGTCATGTACAGATCTTGCAGTCTCCAAGGGCCTTAGTCCTGGGGGATTTCAACATCCACGCTGACACTGATCTTGGAGGAGCAGAGCGTGAGTTCATGGCCGCCATGACAACCATGGGACTGTCTCAGAGGGTTGTGGGCCCGACGAATGATGGATGACATACCCTTGACATAATATTCTGCCTGGCCTTGAGGTGGGGGATCCGGTGGTGGGGGATGTATTAACTATGCCCGTGTCATAGACAGATCATTATCTCCTCCGGACCAGTCTCCTGGCGCATGTCTGCCCCAGGAGAGATGTTGGACCAGTCCGGTTGGTCTGCCCTCGGAGACTTGTGGAACCAGAGAGGTTCCGGAATGCCTGTGGAGAATTATCTCCCAATCTCGATGACTGTTCGCTCAATGACCACATTGTTCTCTGAAACAGCTTGTTGACGGAGGCCATTGATCGAACGACTCCCAGGCATCCGCTTCCAGAATGCCGATGATGCAGGTCCTCTTGGTTTACAAAGGACCTGTGCCGGATGAATTAGGAAGGATGGCGGTTGGCGTGACGGTGGCTTGAACTTGTGCTGAAGCCGACCGATTGCAGCATAAAGCTAGTTTGAAAGCTTATGCTGTAGCGCTGTGGGCAGCAAAGAAAGAGTTCTTTGCTGCTCTCATAGCATCCGCAAAGTCACATCCAGAGGAGCTTTCCCAGGTGATGCAGAGGCTGGTCAGTCCGGCCTTTCTCCCCCTGGAACAGGAATTTTCCAGTGCCCGCTGTGACATATTTGTTGACTTTTTTGTGGATAAAATCGCTCGGATTCATCGCGACTTCGATGCTGCAAAAGTGAACCTGAGGGGATAGAGGACGCGCCATGTCCGATTTAATAGGATCAATTTCAGTGGGTGTCGCCCGCTGATGCGGCAGATGTTCTTGAGGTGGTAAGAGCCACTTGTTGTAAATTAGATCCATGCCCATCCTGGCTGGTTAAGGCCTGCCGGGAGACATTAGGGCTGTTGCTGGTGGGGGTTGTCAACGCCTCCCTTAGGGTGGGCAGGGTGCCGAGTCGCCTCAAAGAGGCCTCTGCTCAAGAAACCATTTCTTGACAATGACTCCCCTGCCAGCTATCGGCCAATCTCTAATCTTCCCTTTTTAGGGAAGGTTACTGAATAGGTGGTGGCTCTGCAGTTCTGGAGGCATCTGGATTGGGTCAGTTTTCTTTATCCTTCACAGTCTGGTTTTCGTCCTGGGATTGGCACGGAGACTGTGCTTGTGGCTTTGGTTGACGACCTGCGCCACGAATTCGATCAGGGCAGATCCTCTATTTTAATTCTATTAGCACGCCGATGACACACAACTTTACCTCTGTTTTTCTGCAGACCCAGACCCGGCAGTCTCGGTGCTTACCCAGTGCCTGGCAGCTGTGGGGGACTGGATGAGGGTGAGCAGTCTGAAGTTGAATCCTGACAAGACAGAGATGATGTTGGTTGGTAGGGTTAGGGTGATGGTGGCTCCCGTTGTTGACGGGGTTTGCCTCCCTTTGGCCACACAGGTCCGTAGTCTGGGGGTGCTCCTCGACCCACAGCTTCATCTGGATCTCCAGGTGGAGGCTGTGGCAAGGGGAGCATTTTGCCAGCTACATCTGGTACGACGGCTGCAGCCATATGTTTTGGACTCGGATCTGGCCACCATCATCCATGCCTTTATTACCTCTAGATTAGACTACTATAATGCACTCTACGTGGGGCTGCCCTTGGGGTTGGTCTGGAGGTTGCAGCTGGTTCAGAATGCGGCTGCCCATCTCTTAACGGGGACTGGTTGCTGCAAGCACATTACACCAGTGCTCCGTTCTCTGCACTGGCTGCCTATTGTCTTCCGGGCCCAATTCAAGGTGTTGGTAATGACCTATAAAGTCCTAAACGGCCTGAGCCCTGCTTACCTGTGGGACCACCTCAGGCCCCGGGTCATATTGCGGCCCTGCAGTCAGCCAAGGATGCCTGACTCGAAGTTCCCTAGGTTTCCCTGGTGGTGACAATGGGGAGGGCATTTTTGGTGCCCGCTCCTAGGCTGTGGAATTCCCTCCTGATGGAAGCCCGCCTGGCTCCAGACCTCCCCTCTTTCTGTAGACAGTGTAAGACCTGGCTGTTCCACCGGGCCTTTGGAGGGGGAGACGGGTGGTTTTGTTGCCCTTTTAGTATATTTTTAGTATTTTAATGGATTTTAAACTGTATATTAGGTGTATTATGTGATTATTTTATTATTATTGTCGATTGTTGTGAGCCGCCCCGAGCTGCTCTGTGAGCAGGAGGGTGTGGGGTAGAAGGATATTGAAACTGAAAAAATTTAAAAGGTACAAATAATACATATTGTTGATCCGTAAACATTTGGTGTCCTTCATTGCTTATGCACACATCATGTAGATAAACAATCCCTGGCTCCATGGGTGTTTAGAAGTGCTCACCAAAATCTCACCAGGCATGCCAGGGGTGGGAGGTGGGGGGAGGAGGTCAAGAAGGGTGAGGCATGGGGGGAAATCGCATGGATGTGGGTTGGGTCTGGTTGGGGGAGGTGGAGGAGGGGGCAGTGAACTGGCTTTAAACAATCCACCAGCCACCCAATTCACAAACTTGCAAAAGAAATCAGCTTCAGAGAAGTGGGACTGCACTGAACAGCTCTGCTAATTTAGCAGAGCTGTTCAAAGCAGTCCTGCTTCTCCATGGCCAGCTTCTGCATTTCAACTGACAACTCAGGTATGCAGGGAGGGTCAAAAGGTCAAGTTGGGGGGTGGCGGAGGGCATGAGGAGGTGAGGAGGAGGTTGAGTGGCAAGGGGAGGGGGAGATCGAGTTGGGGGAAGGACGTTCGGGGAGGAGGCAGGGAACCGGCTTTAAAAACAATCTACCAGCCCCCGGATTCACAAGCCAGCAGCAGAAGAAGCCGGCTGTGGAGCAGTGGGACCGCTCTGAATGGCTCCGCTAACTTAGCAGGGACATTCACAACAGTCCCGCTGCTCCGCGGCCGGCTTCTTCAGTTGGTTTGTAAATTTCAACTGACAGCTCAGGTACACTAGAGGGGGAGAAGTCGGGTTGCATGGGGTGAAGGGAGGGAGGTTGGATCAAGCGCATAGGGGGCAGGTTGGGCGAGCCAGGTGAGGTACATTGGTTCCAGTTGGGTGAGGTGGGGGCGGGATGCACAAGGAGGTACGTCGGGTGCAGTAGGGGGAGGGGGGAGGTCAGGTCAGCTACAGTGAGGCAAAGGGAGGTTGCGAGTTGTTCTCAGGTGCTTCCCACATCGGCATTACGCCTTTTAGCTATTACTCCCCTCTACCCTCATATGCAGGGGCTGTGCTGTAGCTGCAGTCTGCACAGGAGAAAGGAGTCCTTTGATACCATGCTGCTTTGCTTTCGCTGGCCAGCCCAGCTCCCGAAAGAAGCAGCTGCAACTTTGTGCAGACAAGGAGTAGCTGAGAGAAGGCGCCTCTCTCTGCTTTGGGTTGGGTGAGAGACAGATGCAACACACTGGGGGTTTTGCAGGCTGCTGGGATTAGCCAGGCAGCTGCCTTTCCTGGTCAACTCTACCTGGCAGTTTTTCAGAGAAGGGAAGGAGGAAGACAGACAGACAGGCACACATACATCCATACTATTGAAGCTCCAGCCAAGAATAGAGGTGGCTGTTTGCAACTTTATCAGAAACCACAGCAGTCTTGAGATGTGCAGCTGTCTCGCTTCATTATGGTGGTGATGGTTTTGCGAATGCTTGTGTGTGTTTTGTGGTTCCATAATGAACTTCATGGAATGGTACTATTACTCAATATTGCCCAGCAGAACACGATGGTTTGCCTTGTCCACTATTTTTTCTGGCCACCATCACTTTCTATCTGTGGCTTTATTATTTTCAAGTATGTGAAGTTGCTTACTATGTACGTTCCTCTTAGTAGAATATAGGAATTCCCATACTAGATGTAAACGCTAATCTCCTATGACTAGTACCAGATGCCTCCCTACAAATAGGTACAAACCCCCCAAACTGGACAGTGTACATCAACATGCTCTTATACAGAAGGGGGGCAGGGAGGAAGGAATTCCTTCCTGTTTTCAGGCAGTTGGTTTCACCTTATCCTAATCAAAAACAAAAGGAAATTAAAATATCAAGAGCATTTCTTTTAAGATGTAGTTAAGGCGCATCCACATTTACTCAAACTCTTAACACAAGAGGAAATTGTATGTTAAGGCACCTTTGTTATACACTTTTCTTATTGCACAATAATGTAAATATTTCTTATAATGTAAATATAATTCTTATTGCACAATAATATAAATATAATTGAAAGATACTTAAATATCTTTCAAAATGCAAATTATCAAAAATGAAATTTTAATTTATGAACGGTAATTAAGTTCAACTACACCTTTTATAAAATGCCACATGCACTTACTTCCCTTCTGATTTTCAGGCCTTATTGACGATTGAACAGAAATTAAAATTAAGATATGTATTACAAATCATGGAAAACATGTTCACATCTTTCAAAGCTTTCTGTTAAGTCATCAGTTACACCTGACGAATAGATATAAATCAGAACAAAAGGAAGCACATGTAGATGTGGTGATTTATAAGAGGTGTAGTTGAAATTAATTACTATTTGTAAGTTAAAATGAATTTCATTTTTGTTCATTTGCATTTTGAAAGATATGAAAGTATAGGATTATATTTACATTATTTATTTAAGAAATTTTTACCCCACCCACCCTGCCACAGGCAGATTGCTGTGTGTGTACTAAGAAAGATGCCTTAACGTACAATTTCCTCTCGTGTTAAAGTTTGAGTGAATGTAAAATGTGCCTAAACTACACCTTAAACCAACGGTTTTTGATGTTTAAAATCACATAACTAAATCAAACATCTAATCTCATGTGTCTAATTTTTTTATTTTTTTTTTAAACAAATTTGCAGCTAAATCCTTTTAAGGCAAGCTACATTTGCATGATAGCTAGTCAAATATGCTTATTTAAGGACAAAGATCTTTGTTGTTGTTATTATTCCGGACTACCAAAAGATTAAAGGCTTCATCCAATACCCAGCCATACATGAACTATTAAAGGAAATTTTATGTGGTAGGTAATAGAAAACTTTGCATCTCAGCTGCAGCTTCCTTCCACAGAAAGTCAAGCAAGAAGAGAATTGAAGCTGGGGAAGCCAGGCTAACTTCTGAATTAGAGAGGCTGAAATCTTACCTGAGCAAAGTTGTCCTGAAAAGCTTCCTTGTCCTAAGGAAGAGTTGTCACAGCTCAAGTATAAAAGGATTTACCTGTTGGAATGCATAGAAAGTCTTCAGATGAAAAAGCACTCAGCTTGCATGGCCATAAAATGTATGGAATGCCTAGTTAATTAATCGTAAGCATTCAAATTCTCTTGTTCTAAATAATCACATATAGCTTTGTGAATAGATACAATGTGCTCTCTCAGTGAAGATATAAAGGATGAGATTATAGATTAACAGCTGGTGATCAGAAAAGCATGCCACACTCTAGACAAATATTGCTTAACTTCGCTTTGCTTATCCCTGGCTCAGATTTGTTCTGCTTTATGCTTCCTTGGCTGAAGAATGGCTTCTGATTTGGCATATGAGGAGAATTGGGATGAAATGTGTGTCTTCTCTATGACTAGGAAAATAAATCATTTTCAATAAATAGGAAAGGAATAAGGATGGCTTCTGGTCAAGGGGATAGGACTGGGAATCAGGAGAGCTGGGTTCCATTCTTAGCTTCACCATAGGTTTCCTCTAGGGGTGGGAATTCCGGTTCTCCTGAGATCTGATATTTCCGGTATTTGGATGTATCGGCTTAATCCGATATTTACCTGTACCGGGATACCGGATTTTTAACATTGGCCACGGTACCGGATTTTTTACATTGCGGCCCTTGAAGTCAATAGCCGCAATGTAAAAAATCCGGTACTGCGGCCAGTGTTAAAAATTCGGTATGCCTATACCAGCAAATCCGGTACCAGGGATATCCGATACCAGTACATCCGGTATTCTCCCCGGTGTCCCACCCCTAGTTTCCTCTGTGACCCATGTGGTATTACATAGTCCAAGGCTGAATCTTTTCATTTGCACAGTGGGCATGCGACAATGCATACGGTGCCTTGCAGGGACCCTTTTTGGCATTTAATATTTGCAAAACACAATGAGAATCTGGAGCTACAAAGTACGTATTGCTTAGGAAAACAGAAATGTTCATATAGCAGTGATTTTGTATTGCCAGAACAAGCTACACAAGTATTCCTAGGCATGAAAGAGGAACAGATTCCTTAGGTGTTCATCAGAAATGAGCATCTGCCACCTAGAAATGGGATACATGCTGCATTTGGGACTTAGTCCCTCTCTTGCTTGCCTTTTATTATCCTTGCCTGATCTGGTGGCAACCTGCTATGTATCAGATGCTATTTCTACTACCTCTTTTTCTCAGAGTTAGGTGCAGTTTTTCTCCCCCAGTGACATTTTATTATTCCTAATAATTTGAGAAATAACTTTGCCTGTGCTCCCTCCACTTTAATACAGCTAGAAAATCTGAAGGAGTGGTTTGTCTGGTTTGTTACAACAAAGGTTGTAAGACCGGTAGGAATCAAGCAGCTACCCCCTTACCTGCACATCTCTAATCCAGGTCAGTCCTTATTCTGGGCAATGTATGTTTTATTATATCCCTTGCAACGTGCCAACTCCTGTTACTATTGCGGTAGAACTTTTATCCAGACATCCCTCTCGCAACAAAAAGCAAGTAGCAAAAAGCAAAAAGATAAGGGGTTACTATTGCACTCTAGAAATCAACGCTTGTTGTTTCAAGGGTGCATAAGAACATAAGTAGTGCCATACTGGGTCGGACCAATGGTCCATCAAGCCCAGCATCCTGTCCTCCAACAGTGGCCAATCTCGATCGCATGAGAGAGAAGCCAACCGTCACAATGGGCAATCCATTCCCCGTTGTTCACTCCCATCTCCTGACAGTAAGTAGTTCATCCCGTAAGCTACTTGGTTAATAGCCATTAATGGACCTACTCTCCAAGAACTTATCCAGTCCTTTTTTAAACCCAGCTATACTACTGGCCCCGACAACATCCTCTGGCAATGAATTCCATAGGTTAATTATGCATTGAGTGAAAAAGTACTTCCTTTTATTTGTTTTAAATCTGCTGGCAGCTAGTTTCATGGAGTGTCCCCTAGCTCTAGTACTATTTGAGAGGGTAAATAACCATTCCCTGTCTACTCGTTCCATACCACTCAAGATTTTATAAAAACCTCTATCATGTCCTCTTATCTTCTCTTCTTTAAGCTGAAGTGACCCAGCTTGTCAAGCCTCTCTTTGTACGGAAGCCATTCCATACTCATCATCATTCTCATTGCCCATCTCTGTACCTTTTCTAATTCAACTATGGGTGATTTCAGACGTTACGAGATCACGCTGAACCACACTGAACCACGCTCAACCCCCCCGCGGGGCCAAAGGGCCCGGAACGTCTGAACGGCGTGCGCCAGATGTTCATCACGCTCAATACCCACATGGGGTCAG